>JBAMAW010002247.1:0-168292 GCA_037043295.1 Amiota minor
GATGTTTGTGTGTTACTTACCAATGCAACAATATAGTCAACAGCCTTGTTAAATCGATCGACAAGTTTTGTCATAGTCTTGTAGCAGGCAGTGTCAATTTGATTGAGATTAATCTCTTCGAATGCTGATGTCATGCTTGGCAATTCATCGCACACAAATTTAATTGTGTCAATGATATCGATGCCATTGTCATGTTTGTCCTGACCGTGTCCAATTTGCATGGGCCAAGGAAATGTGACAATTTCGGATGAACCGGCGGGTGAGCGCAACACCAAGTCCTTGGCTTCCTCTATTGCGGCGTTGCTCTTCTCAATGTTGCGTTGGTCATTTGGCATACAGTTGCAACACACACAAATGGTGGCAGCAACTGCAAATCCAACCAAACAACGCAATTGAATTGGTTTATCACTGTTACTTTCTTCATTTCTTCCACTTTCTAACCTTTAGCTTTCGTCCTTCTTCAATCACTCTCTTTATCAGTATTCTTAGATCTGATTTAATTAATTAATCGAGTTTATTTGCTGACTGTTGGCTCCTCCTGTGTTGCTGATGATGATGATGCATGTTACAGCAGTTGTGAGCGATAACCGAGGTGTAATCGGTGTCGGTCACGTAATCGAAAGCAACCCTGTATGTCAAGGCAAGCCACGAAGAGGAAGACACGCGAGTGTTTTTTTTTATATAATTTTCTGGTGTGGTGGCGGGGCGCATGTACAATATTTTTATTTGATACTATTTTTTTATGGTTTTAAAGTAAATAAATAACTTTATGAATTTTTACAAATAATAATAATTTAATTTTATGATTAAATAATTATTTTTATGTAAAGTTTATATAAAAAAATGCATTATTATTGATTTGCATAGAAGGAGTTCTTTCCGTTTTGTTTTGGTTTTTATGTATATATTTTCATATTTTGTTATAAATTTCTAGTCGTTTTAGTTGCAATTTGTTGGGTATAATTAATTATGTTTTTATTTTATATTTATGAGAATTATTTATTTATTTATTTTTTTTTTATTAATAAACAACCAATCATTAAGTAGGCAAAGTTGTATTCGATAACGATGACAGTGTCGATATTGATGTTGATGACAACAATGACGATCTCTGATAATGTTGATGATGATGATGATGCTGATGCTGATGATATCGATTGCAGCAATATTTACAAATTTTTATTATTGTTGTTGTCTTTTTGTTGTTCTCCTCTCTCCTTGTTATAATAAAACTTCTTGTTTCCCTTTTACTGGCAACAGGACTTTCCTGTTCTCTGTAATTTTCAAATGTTTCAACTACTTCTTGTTGCCCAGAGTTCTTCTCGTTGCTGGAGCAATTGTTGTTCTTTTTACTTCTTCTTACTCTTCTGGCCATAAGAACAACAGCGATAATTGGACGGATGTGCTCGACAATTTGAAATAATACAACAATGAGTATTACAACAAAATACAAAAGTAATTGATGATAATTGCGTAATTTGATATTTTGTTGTATGTTAAGGAAACGATACATTTTTTGTATTTTCCTCCTCTATTTGGTCGTCTTCCAATGAAATGTTAAGGCAAATTGGCGATATGACAGCGAGCGTCTTCCTATATCTTATTGATCAGAAATTGGACGATTGATAGAAGTGAGTAAAGTACCGAAGTTCATATTAGGAGGAGATTATTTTGAAGGAGAATCAAGTGTGTTTATCTGTGTGTGGGCGAAACTTTCAGGAAGGGTTGTCCGGGGCGCATTCTTATTGCGATCGTGCTATGTAAATGTCAGATGATTTTACTATTTAATTTTGAAGGCTTTTGTGGTAATTTTTATTCTATTTTTTAAGTTTAAGGCGCTTTAAATTTACTCAATAACAACAAAATTGTAAACAAACTTTTAACAAATAATAATATCAAATTTTCGTTTGATTGTCAACTCTCATCATGTTGATGATGAAAAGTTTCCTTTGTCCTATTTCCATTCATCATTAATTTTTTGTTTTGTTTGTTTTTAAATTCAATTTTGCATTCTTCTTTATTCATTACAATGCTTCATTAAGATCTCAGTGTCATCAGAAGTGAATTTAGATATTCTTGAATATAAAGTGCCATCTACATGAGAAAACTTTTATGAAGAATAAGTGTGAACAAATCTCCAAATTTTGCATTAATATTAATATTAATAATTGCGCATTACATTCAAACTTGTGTTCTGATTAATTGTAAAAACTACTGGCAAAGGTATTTTCCATTACACTTGACTTGTAGGCATTTTGAAAAGTACAAATGTAATTCGCATCGAACTTTAATTTATTTTTGTGACAAATTTTAATAAATGGCGTCGAAGCATAACGTGGCGGTGATTTCTTTGGTATGACAAGTTTGGTATGAAAGGAGCCTCTAAGACTTTTTGGCATTAACTTCACCGTGTTTGAGGCATATAGCGCACATTAAATTTTAATTCGTGTTTTCTTTATCATTTTTATATTGTGCAAATAATAATTAATTCCATCCAAATAATAATTTTGTTTTGCAAGATACAATAATGGCCGAGGGAAATGTATTAACAATCGCAGCTGCATCAGCTACGTCGACTGTGTCAAATATAAAGGAACTTTATCCGGAAATATTTTATACCAATGTCAATAATCCTTGTGATCAGAACTTTATGCGAGCTAAAAACATTAAGTTTGCAATAATAGTTGAAAACGAGGAAACTGTCAATCCGATTGGAAAAGGTGATAAGGAGTTTAATGGAACCGATGTTGGTACTTATGGACTTGGCAGTGATGTCGTCATATTTCATATAACTATTGGAAAGGAAATAGAACCGACCGATGCAGTTTTGCGCACTTTGTTTCAAGCTGCAAGCTTCCTAGTGAAAGCAAAAATCTCACGCCAAAGTTCTTTGATTATCGATAACAATACTGATGATGCACAAAGAAGTATAGTATCTCATTTATAATGTGACTCACAGTTTCTAGTAAGTATGGATTTGTAGCTTACATGTATGTATGTAGGACTAAAATAGTCACATACTCGTACATACACATACATACTTATAAGAATTATATTTGTGCGTTCTAAGAACTTTCACTTTTGAGATTGTTGCGCATGTATCAAAATAATGAGATCGTTTGAAGCTTAGCTTAATTCCTGGCTGGGACTCCAATTAGTATTGGAATCAAATATGTATAAATAAATTTAAAAAAAAGTGACAACGGATTTCTGTAAAAATTGACGAAAGATGGTTGATGTAAATTTTATTAAGGAAACCGAAGCAATAGTCTCATTAATCTTATATCCACATCTTGCACTATCTTATCATCATTTCTGAATTTTTCTTTTCTTTTCATAACAATACATTGTCCACGTTCGTTTGTTTCGCTGGTCATCAAATAGTAAGGCAATTAACTTGTTGTCGGAATACAACCCCAATTTTACATTGAAATCCTTCACAGATGTATTGTTTTCTTATGAACATGTCTTCATTAAAAAACTTAAGAAAATTCTTAAAATGAGAGAAGCACAAGAATTTTTGCGTACAAAGGATTTGCAGGAACCGGTCGCAATGTTACAGCATCTTTCAGAAACTGAGCAAGAAACACTCGATTACGAGCTTCAACATGGCGAGTGGAATGATTAACACATGATTATCGAGAAAAGTATAATAAAATATACTGCTAATACTCTAAATAATTTTATAAAATACATTTAATATGTACAAGTATAAAAATAATAACAAAATTTATTGTTTAGGATTTTCAAATTCAAAAAGAGAATATAAAAATTTCTTTGCGTTAAATGAAACTAAGTTTAAAGTGTAAATTGCGATATTTAAATATTTTAAGTGTATTTTTAAATAACAATAAATATTATTCTTAAAATAATAAGATTAAAAAAAAAAGAAATAATACTAAATATGTATACGAGTATAAGTAAAACATAAGAAAATAATAGGCGACCCCCAAATATGTTGAATAGAAGATGAAAGAGAAAAAGTAAAATAAGTGGAAGTGAAGGGCGTTGATGATACATATATTTGCATATAAATCCAGATATTATTATTTTATATAAAAATATATTTGTATTGCTTAATAAAATAGATATTAAAATATTTTGAAAAGAAACTTCAAATGTGTTTAAGGCTAAAAGAAAAGTGATAAAATAAAAAAAAAAAAAAACAAAATACCAAAAATAATAAATGTGCTTCAGAATATAATTACAAATATTTATATCCACACATACATAAAATAAGCAACAAAGAAATGCCAACAATTAACGAGAAAATTATATAAAAACACAACAAAAAAAAATAAATAAAACACAACATGAAATAAATTTACTTTAAAAAAATAAATCATATAAAATATTCATAGAAAACAAAAATTATATTGAATTTTCTACTCTTAAATACAATATAATAAATATAAAAAATAAGTGCAACCACTATAAATAAATAATAACGCGAAAATAAAGATCATGAGCTATGTTTTCATATATTCAAAACTTTAGTTTTTAATATTTAAAACAATAAATTTAATAATTAAAAATAAAAAAAAAACCGCATGAAAATAAGGGAAATTAAACTTGATATACAAAATTCATTTGAAAACATAATAATTTTAAAAAATTTAATTCAAAATGACTATCAATTTGGATTCTATATGTTTCTGACCAATATTCACCAACCGTGTAAATTTGCAGTGTTGAAATGCTCTGTGTGTACTGACTATACCCTAAACATAAGTCAACTGAATAATCAAATATTTCTGAATGCTCAATCACAAAAATTGGCAAAACCATTTTCTAGGGGTGCGTGAAGAGTAAATATAATTATATATAATTTTGGTATAGGCGAAGTTAAGCGTTTTACTTGTTTTATCAAAAAACTGTTAATCATTCCTCGTTCTCGTCGATATATTTTTCTTCTACCCTTCTTCCTCTTCTTTATGTCGTTCGAGGGACGCGCATCACAGCGGTCGGGAAGTGCTTCTCTCCATTTTTTAACCAATAGCGCACGGCCGATAGAACGGGATCTGACTGCTATTCCCTCGCCCCGACATATCAGTTGTAGGCTCTGTCCATCTTTCAACTCAGCTCGTACACACGTCTTACATGCATCGCAAGGTCTACGAGGCAGAGCATCAGAATTGCCATGCTTATTTCCACTGTGATTTTAAACATTCATTTGATATTGTTGTAACCATTCATTCCAATGTGCTGCCTGACCCTCACGTTCTCGGAAATTGAAAGCCAACGAGGCGATGCATGGTCCGTTCTCAACAGGAATTTTCGAATAAACAAATAATGATGAATACATTTTGTTGCTAAAACCACTGCCAGCAGTTCCCTAATGTTCAATGGCGAACTGTGCCCCAAAAAGTTCATGTGTGGTTGAAAGAAACGACACTTTTTCGGGCCACTTCAAATGGTCCTGTTCCGTTTTCGAATGCAAGTTTATGTCATCCAAATAAACCATTACTTACCCGACACCAATGTTACAATTTTTCCTGCAACACCGCTGCCGTTCACAAAATATGTATATAATATGGTATTAGTATGTCCATGGATATTGCGTGTATTGAAGCATAAACAGATCAACCGATATACATGGGCAGTTGCACAAGTGAAACACAGCTGGGATGAGGCTATTTACCAACAGTCCCCTTGCTGCTACCCAAAAACAACATCATCAAAAGAGCACAACAAAGCACAGACAGGATAAGCAGACATATAGAAAAATCTCCAGTATAGAACTTCGTGCTATCTATGATTTTGTTGACCCTAAATACAGTTAACATGGAATAACACAGTAGTAACGACCTGCTGAACATGTACATACTCGTGTAGCAATAAACGAGTAAACAGACACATTATTACTTCAACAATCCCGTAGACAACCATTTACAGAGTGATGTGATTCAAGAAGTTTCCATTGCTACTATGCAAAAATACCGAGAAAAAAAATTGACTATACCAAGTAGTAGTATGCTGTCAAGAGATTTTATTAGCGCTTCAATGTAGTTTCCATTCAAAAATAAAATAATTTCTCACAACACTTTATTGTGCATCAAATTCATCAATCCAACTCCATTGGCATGATCATGTCCGATCCACATTCCGAAACGTTACCGCTCATATTCATTGCAACTACCGAACCGCCTATTGATTCCAAGGCATTATTTTCGCCGTCTGATGCTGCAATAACATCCGATCCGATCGATGCTGTATCATCACTTATTGCCAAATCATCAACTAACGAATCGTATGACAGAGTCTTTGGCACATCTTTATGAACTCCCATATCTGTGTAAAATACAAATTTCTGCCTGGTCTCAATATCTTTTAAAATTATAAAACCAGATTGATTCTCTTGCATTATTTTGTCAGCATTTGGTAGTGATTCCATGACGTCATCAAGTAATATGCCAGTTTCGTTTTCGTCATATAATTTCTTAAGTAGGCTGATTAGCTCTGAGTGGTTATTTATGGCATAAGTTGGCTTATAGATAAATCTTAAGCCACCATCGACGGTTGTTATCTTACGATGTTCCGGAATGGCCGTGGCATATAACCAATAACGCACAAACCATCCGAGAAAGTTGTAATTGATTTCAATCAAAATCTTACGAAGAGTTATCGGAGTATTGTCGCCAGCTTGGTGACGCTTACGCATAAAGCATATGACTCTTCCGAGTACCACCGAACGTGAGACACTTCTTTCTTCATCTATTTCATCCTTGGCCAGAAGGCAATCCGCAATTATTCTTTCTTTAATACGCTCAAAATTTTTTGCGTCTTCATTAGTAGTATTCATTATAGATTTATTAGATTTATCAGTTCCTTCTAGTTACAATTTACCGGTGTGTTTGTCACTACGATTTGCCAGCTTCAAATAGAATTACAAGTACATAGTACGATGCCAGACTATCCTTGATTTTTATTTATTTTATTATTGAAAGTAGTATTTTTCTAAAAACCCATGAAGCATAATTGATGATGACGACTATTCAGAAATTCGAGCTACAACTGTATTACATTTAGAAAAATTAAAGAAAAAACTATGTCACAGATTTTTGTAGTTTTTGAGTCTTTTCCTTCGGCTGTTTATCGTCCAATCTGGTCATACCATGCATACATAGAAATATGTATACATGTATACATCGGTTAACTGTTTTTTTGGAATAGATGTGAATATGTGTGAACGAGCAAGTGAGTGAGAGAGCGATTGTGCTTGTGTGCTACGAGGAATACTAGTTAAAGGTATGGCCAGATCGGGCGATAAACTTTGGTAAAAATTAAATATTAGCCGTTTTATGTTGAGAGTTCAGTTGCGAGTTTTGGTGAAGTGATCACAATGCCGTTTGCTAGTTCTATGCTGCTGTTTTCTGTTTTGTTTGTATATACAAATGGAACGTTGCGCTCAGTTCAAACGTAAAATTTATGGAAAATACATAATTTAGAAGAATTGTCAGTGTATGCAAATAATTCTTGCAGTTCTTTTTTTCGTTCGTTCGTTTCGTTCACGTATTTATTAAAATTTGAAATGTAAATTTCTTATGGTTTTCGTGCTTATATAATTAATTGGTGCCCATTTAATTAATCGGTCCAAAAAAATTATCTGGCAACGCCGTCTAGCTACCTATATGGATTTGTTATAATCATAGTATGGCAAGACTATCACTAGATTCTGGCAAACTGTTACTGAGCGAGCCGTTTTGTTATTCTTATAATAAATGAAATGAAGGTAAGAAGAGAAAATCACTTTGGAATTGCATTTATTTTCATTTATCTCATTTCATATTTCAATTTCAATGTAGATTTGCATTCTTTGAATTTCATTGGCGTTTTTATTAACTAATTCATTATTTGATTACGTATAATAAATTTGACTGACGGAGCACAATGCTTAATAATCATCTAGATGCTAGAAAACATCAACGCATTCTGCACCAGTTAAAGCAGGATGTTGCGAAAGCAAAAAAAGATATAGATGAGAACAGAAATGTCTCACGTTCGATTGTCCTCGGTAGAATTGTATGCTTTATGCGTAAGCGTCATCAAGAAGACAATAATACTCCGTTGAGCCTTAATCAGATGTTGATTGGAACGAACCAACAATATGTTGGATGGGATGTGCGTTACTGGTTGCATACTGCAGGTGTTCCCGATCATCAGAAGATAACAACTGTTAAAGATGGACTAAGATTTATGTATAAACCAACATATAACATAAAAAATCACTCAGCACTAATAAGACTCCTTAAGAAAGTCTATGATGAAAATCAGGGTGGTATACTACTTGATCATGTCATAGAATCCCTACCAAATGCTGAAAAAATACTGGAATATAATCCAGATGGATTTGTTATTTTAATACGTTTAGAGGACAGAAAGAAAATGTTATTTTGTGATAAGAAAGCCCACGATATGACACATATGCGTAAAGATTTCAAAATCTCTGCTAAATATGCACCCATACGTAAGACCAATGGAGGATTTACAAATAGTGCAAGTGGTAGTGGTATTGATTAGTATCAAGTGATGCATTGATGTTGGATGTGGATAAAGATTCTAAATATTTTACTGAATGGATGCCATCATGTAGTAGCGATGAAACTGATGAATTAAAAAGCTTGGATTGCCCATATTTATCAGGTGTTTTCAAAACATATGATTCTTCTCTGTCTGGATCAGAGATATCACTTCCTATGGCAGCACGTGTCTATGCAGATTCATTAAACAAATCGGTAGATCGTATGCTGGAGACTGGTGGCAGTTTATTTAGTTTCAAAAAATGAGTGCAAGAAAACTATTGTAGGAGTATATGGACCAGAGATAGCAAATGACGCCAATGAATCTGAATTCTGTGAGAATTTCTAGTTGTAAATAACCTCTCAATGTATTTCTTGCAACATCTTTTTAATACTTATGTCTTTTCTACAAAGCTAACAACAAATTTGAAATAATATTTAATAAAGAAATTCCAGCAAATTTAAACTAGTAGAAGAACTTTATACAATCATACTTACATATGCAATTAGAAGAGCTAGTACATACAACATTTCCGCCTCCCAGATTTTATGGATTCCAAGAGGCAAATACCCGGACAAACGATTATACTCGTATATGCATAAGATAGAGGGTGTTAAAAGGGACCAATCTGTAAGTATATTCGATGTAAGTAATACATACCAATATTTACATTTTATAACGATACTAACTTGTATCCTTTATCATCAGTTTTCTAGTCCTAATGACCACCTAATTGACCACCTGCCGCTTGAAAGGACGAATCCAGAATATAAATGGTATGACCATAAAATTCGATGAATAACACATTTACTGCATCAATGCCCTGCCATACTTAATGAGAACAATATAACCATGATAGAACTACTATCAACACTCTCTACTTTAAATGGTCGTACGCCAGGCATTGACCGAATTTCTTACCCTATGATCAACAATGCATCTTTCTCATTTAAAAATAGACTGATAACACACTATAACTACATCTGACACAACTATATACCTCAACAATACAAAATTAGCTTAACAATTCCAATATTAAAGCCAATATCCTTGAATCCGTGTTTTAGTGAAGCACCCGATAAAATTGTAGCCAAACGATTGTGGTGGTTTGTCAACGTTAACAAACCCTAAAAACAATCAGCCCACAGATTTATGTAAATACAAAATCGTGGGTAGTCATGCAACAATTATGACTAGCATGCTGCAAGAAACAGTAGGCTACAAAAACTAAGAAGAGACAAAAGTCCTCTTAGGCGAAGTAATATCTCAATTGTTAAGTATAACTGAATTGGTTTACATACCGATCTGGTCAAAGTTTTCTTAGCTTATTTCCTTTCCAAATAAAATTTGACTAATTTAATTTTGTAATTGGACATCCTTGCTATTGCATAATGAACATGTAGTCATCTGAGTATTCTATAGATTTGTTATTGAAATTTGTACTTGTACTTATAAATTTAATTTTTATTATTTTCTTTGTAACAATAAATTTTGTTATTATTTTTATACTTGTACATATTAAATGTATTTTATAAAATTATTTAGCAGTATTAACAGTATATTTTGTTATACTTTTCTTGATAATCATGAGTCTAGTTCATGAGTTGATTCCACTCGCCATGTTGAAGCTCGTAATCGAGTTTTTCTTGCTCAGTTTCTGAAAGGTGCTGTAACTTTGCGACCTGTTCCTGCAAATCCTTTGATGGCAAAAATCCTTGTGCCTCTCTCATTTCAAGAATTTTCATAAGTTTTTTACTGAAGACATGTTCATAAGAAAACAATACATCTGTGAAGGATTTCAATGTAAAATTGGGGTTGTATCCGACAACAAGTTAATTGCCTTACTATTTGATGACCAGCGAAACAAACGAACGTGGACAATGTATTGTTATGAAAAGAAAAGAAAAATTAAGAAATGATGATAAGATAGTGCAAGATGTGGATATAAGATTAATGAGACTATTGCTTCGGTTTCCTTAATAAAATTTACATCAACCATCTTTCGTCAATTTTTACAGAAATCCGTTGTCACTTTTTTTTAAATTTATTTATACATATTTGATTCCAATACTACTTGGAGTCCCAGCCAGGAATTAAGCTAAGCTTCAAACGATCTCATTATTTTGATACATGCGCAACAATCTCAAAAGTGAAAGTTCTTAGAACGCACAAATATAATTCTTATATGTATGTATGTGTATGTACGAGTATGTGAATATTTTAGGCCTACATGGCACTTTATATTCAAGAATATCTAAATTCACTTCTGATGACACTGATATCCTAATGAAGCATTGTAATGAATAAAGAAGAATGAAAAATTGAATTAAAAAAGAACCAACAAAAAATTAATGCAGTCACCGACTATCTCTCTTCGAGTGCGGACGTCAGTGCTTCCCAGTTATCAGTTATTTGTTATCAATAATTAGTTTTGCTTTTGTGATCATCCTCAACTGATATCTAATTATCACATTATTTCTCTTTTTCTTATCCCCTACCGCGTACGTGTGCATATTACTTTTGTGTGTGGTTGCAAATTTTTTTGGTAACTATGGCCCCTGGGCCTCCCAATCTTGGGGATAACCGCTTTGATATTCTTAGCGTTAGCCCCAAAGCAAAAAAGAAGAGACAATTCCAAAAAATTCCCGACGATTTCCCCAATCTACCTGAAATTGCCCAACAAAACCCCAAATTTATAATCGTTGCCTCCAAAAATACCGACAAACCCATTTCCGAATATTCGTGCTTCGCAGTACATCGTGCCTTAAACCTTATCAGCAAAGACATAGTATCGATCTCGACCCTCCGAGATGGTAATTTGTTAATGCTGGTAAAAAACAAGATTGTAGGTGATAAATTCTTAAAAACAACGACATTGCCAGGTCTTTGCGACATTGAATGCAAACTGCATGAAAGTCTTAACTTCGTAAAGGGCACTATATATGCCCCTTATCTAAATAACATCCCTGAATCCGAAATTGTTGACGAATTAAAGTCGCAAAATGTTCACTTCCAATTCACCCGAAACATAGAAGGAACCCCAAAACCTACTGGCGCCATACTTATCACTTTTGATCTATATAACTTACCCAGTAAACTTGACATTTCTTGGCATTCCGTCAAGGTCAGGGAGTACATCCCCAATCCGATGAGATGCAAGACCTGCCAACTTTTGGGTCACACTGCAAAACACTGCAAGAATTCTGCCACTTGCGCAAACTGTAATCTTCCTCCCCACACACCCGATCAATGCACACGCACTAGTTGCGCTAATTGTAACGGGGATCATCCCGCCTCTTCACCGTCTTGCCCGAAATATCAATCAGAAAGGGAACTGCTGAAAATAAAAACTATAAAAAAGTGCAGCATGAGAGAAGCAAAGATAATGCTTAAACAACAACAATCTTCTACTACTGTTAGCGCACATGCTACCTTCGCGGCTATCGCTGCTTCTGACGTCTCTCTGCCCCCCGCAGCCAACAATTCAACAAACTATAGACCCATTAATACTGTTCATAAACAGAATAATTTAAATAAGCTTATCAGCACCGTTCCCCATTCCCCTCTTCCCCCAGCAGTCCACACTGCTCTCCCTGATTCTTCTAAACCTTCAACTTCAACAAAAACACAAAACAACACAACTACAACAACACTCAAAAATACCTCTGATGCGTTAGCATCCAATTACAAATCTATCAATCAAATAAAACAAAAAAAATCAATCTTCACAACCGACTCAATCCCCTCACTTGAGTCAATATCAAACACCACTATCCAATTTCCTGATTCTGACGAATCAATGGGAGAACCTGACTTGTAGTCAAGCCCCCTTCCATTGCTTCAATTCGTCTTGGAAACATAAAACATCCCTACTTTACCTTTGAAATGTCTATTATAATTTTACAATGGAATATTAATGGCATTTTCAACAACTATAATGAACTTTTATTACTTATAAATGATTACTCACCTGATGTTTTATGTTTGCAAGAGACCCACTTGCCCCATAATTTTACTAACTTTATCTGCCCCAAGGCATATATAGGCTACTTTTACAATCATCCTCATAACACATCAGCCAAACAAGGGATAGGCGTGCTTATTAAACGTCACATCCCCCATAAGCATACCATAATAAACTCCAACCTTCTCTGCTCTGCCCTACAGCTAAACCTAAACAGCCCTATCACAATCATAAACACTTATATCCCCCCCCCCCCCCCATCAAAACTTCTCAACTAACGATTTAATAAACACTCTCCAGCAAGTTAAGGGACCAATAATAATGTTAGGTGATTTCAATTCTTGGAGCCCCTTATGGGGTTCTAACCTGGTCAACTCACGTGGCAGAAACATTGAGCGAGTCATCACTACTGCCAACTTGGTTCTGCTTAATAATGGTTCCCCTACTCACTTTTCTTCCCACAGTACTTTTACTCATGTAGATATTACATTAGTATCCTCATATATTGCCCACAGATGCACATGGTCCATATTTAACACCCTACATGGCAGCGATCACTACCCAATCACACTAACGTTTGCCTCTAACTTTTCCCCAGACAAAACGCCACCTTTGCCTAAATATAAAACAGACCGTGCCAATTGGGAACTTTTCCAAAGCAAATGTGTCAGTATCTCTGATTCTTGGACTATGGGTTGTATAAATAAGCAAGTTGCCGTATTAACAAAATGTATAAGAGCCGCTGCGAATTGCAGTATCCCCCAAACCAAACGAGTCCCGCTTAAAGCCAAACTGCCCTGGTGGAATAGTTCCCTTCAAAAACTCAGAGATAACAAACAGTCCCTTTTTCATATTTACAAAGGGCATTTATCTACTACCAACCTCATAGCATATCGTAAAGCAAAAGCCTTGTTTAAAAAAGCTGTACTTTCGGCCAAACGAAACTCTCTCGAGAATTTCACCTCTCGTATTTCCCCACTTTCCACAACAAGGAAAGTCTGGTCCGACATCAAAAGACTAGCAGGCGTCCCTCCAACCCCACTCAAATGTATTAAATCCGCCTCGGGACTTCTGACCAGTTCCATTCAGATAGCCGAAACTTTTGGCCATGCTTGGGCAAAGTATTCGGCGGACGATAATATCTCGCCCATATATATTCAGCATAAAAATTCATGCCTAGCAGGCTCATACTCCCCAAATCGGCTATCTGCATCCGCCAGACACCTGGAAGCCAATTTCACCATGATTGAAATAGAAGCTGCGATTCATTCCGCAAAAGGGAAGACTCCCGGTTCCGATAGGATATCATATCCCATGCTAAAAAACCTACCAATTTCTCTAAAGATTAAACTTCTTGATATCTTTAATAATATATTTCATTCAGGTACTTATCCACACACATGGAGATCAGCCATTGTTATTCCAATCTCCAAACCAAACAAGCCACCCCACGAAATCGGTAGTTTCCGTCTAAAAACCTACTGGTTACTCGTCATCTGCATATGAAGAAGTTGACAGGATGGGGACAGTTCCTCCACGGGTACTCTTCCATCAACCCAAATTGCGACAAAATCGATCTTCCTACAAACTCATCCAGACGGGCATGCACAGTTTTCATTCGTCTGCGTATTGGACACACTCAAATCACGCACCAACATCTCCT
Source organism: Amiota minor (assembly GCA_037043295.1). Lineage (NCBI taxonomy): Eukaryota > Metazoa > Arthropoda > Insecta > Diptera > Drosophilidae > Amiota > Amiota minor. Next base: position 14,148 of record JBAMAW010002247.1, read on the forward strand.
CAAAGCTTCAGATCGTCCACCATGCCCGTTTTGCGGAACTGATCTCACCGCAAAACATCTACTTGATTCCTGCCAACATTTGGAGAGCCTAAGGGTCTCCCTTTTTGGTTCCATATCCCCATCCCAACTTTTAAATACTCCTTCACCATTAAATATCTCCAACATACATAATTTCTGTAAAAAATCCAACCTTACAATTTAATCATTACATTATTACATTATTATTTTACATTAAATCCCTTACAAACTATTATGAAATCGCGAGTCGTAGGCCCAAGCAGCTAGTTACTCGTTAAAATTAGTATTAAGTTTAGTATTATATATTAGATTTAATTATGATAAATAAAAATAAAATAATAAAAAATTAATGATGAATTGAAATAGGACAAAGAAAACTTTTCAGCACTCTTAAAACTTAGGTTATATATTATAAGTAACTACAAATGTATATAATCTAATTCTGTAAATAAATAAATACGTGGTATTAAGACAGAAAAAGAAAATCATAAATAATAACAAAACAATTAAATTTAATTAAAGCTAGTCTTAAAACAATTTTAATAACTTAAAATTAAACGTAAGACAATATATAAAAAATACATCCGTCTCTGACCCGTTGGAGGTATTTTTTCAAGCTATGCCCGTACTTACAGCCAATTGTGGTCAGAGACAGAAGGTTTGTGAGAGCCACTTCATTTGGTAGCAGTTCGTTCCAATTCCCGAAGCCAACGAACGACGAAAGACGAAGGAGTGCATAAAACTCGGAAAGGATCATGTAGGGCATAGTTAATTGTGCATGTTCCTAAGGCTAAGGGAACGTAACTTATGGATGTACGACTAGGAATACAGAAACTAAGTTGGCTTAAAGGCACTGACGAATCAACATTACCAGCATTAAGTTTATGAAGAAAGCTTATACCAAGAGTCATTCGCCGATTTTGCAATGATAGGAGATATATAAGAAGAAGCCTGCTATAGTATGAAGGCAAACGTACACTGGGATCCCAATTTAAATCACGAAATGCAAAGAGAAGGAATTTCTTCTGTATAGACTCAATGTGGTCTTAATGTTTTTTATATTGGTAGCTCCAGGCACACGAACAGTATTCAAATACAGGGCGGACTAGTTTGAGTGTTTGCCATCTAGGAATCTTACCTTCAAAAATCAAAAATGTGTTGGAAGAAAAAAAAGTAAGGATAGAGTAACTGTGATGCTGAGAAGCAATTTTTGGTGGAACAGAGAAGTTGAAACTGCTACCGCGATGCTTCAAAGGACTAAAATCCCTTGAAGTTCATTATGAAAATAATCCAAAGGCATGGATGACTAGTAAGATTTTTGAGAAGTGCCTTATGAAACTAGACAGTACATTTGGCAACCAAAAGAGGAACATCTTGCTATTTATTGATAACTGTCCTGCACTCCCAAAAAGTGTCCAAGCTAAATTAAAAAACATTAAGCTCGTCTTTTTTCCCCCCAAATATGACATCATTATTGCAGGCAATGGACCACGGTATTATATTCAATTTGAAACAGCACTACAGAAAAAGAATATTGAGGAAAATTGTAGAATCAAACGAAAACGTTTCTTTGACAATTTCTTTACTTGATGCAATAAGAGAATTAAGTAAAGCTTGGAAAGATGTGAGAGGTAAAACAAATACAAACTGTTTTAAAAAAGCAGGATTTTCAAAAGATATAGATCTGGATTCTTCTGATGCCGATAGCAATATACCTCTAGAAAACTAAACCTGTACCAGAACTTGATGATGATGACTGGCTTACAGATTTAACATTTTTGTTAGATTTGACTGGTTATTTAAATGTCTTAAACACGCGTCTTCAAGGTAAAAAATCAATTTATCAGTACAATGTTTCAAAAAAAAAAAGGCTTTCAAGGGTAACCTAACAATGTGACAGACGCTTTAACAACTATTTGCACGTTTCAGCATGCTATCCAATCGAAAAATATTTCTAAATTTGAAAGAAAACATATATGCTAACTTTCCGATTAAATAAAAAAAAAAATTTGGGCTATTCAGACTTGAGCTATCTTTTTTAATTTTCATCAGAAATGATTTATGGAGTCAATTATTTAGAAGATATTAAAATACTACCAGAGGAGGTTACTTGAATGACATTTTTTTTTTCATTACTCGTATTAACTGGATCCAATGTCCCGTAACTTTCGACAAAAAAAAAAAAAAAAAATTAAATAAAGATTTCACACAACTTATACGAGGTCTGTTCAAATCATATCGGGAATTTTGAATTTACGCGGGCTACGTATATTCGATTTTTGATTTTTTTGTGGCGTTATGTTGATACTCTCAGAACTGTGCTTCATCACTGAACAAAATTCGACGCGAAAACAGCGGATCTTCGTTGAGCTGTTCCAGAGAGGCATTAGAAACGTTGTTGCGGTGTGAGTCTTTTCATGATGATTTGTCAAACATTATTGAATAAAAATAACATGACAGCATGACACTAGTCACACGTGATCTGCAAAAAAACCCAATTGACAAAAAACCTCTTAATGAATCACTTGATATAAGCTTTGGTTGGACCGAAGTTAACAGTGTCTTTATATGAGTAAGTACTATATATACTTACTTATAGTCTTTATAGTTTTAGTAAAAAAGAAACAAAAATTCATTTCATATTGATTTACACATAGTATGTTTATTTTATATAATCTTTTTGTTTTGTTTTACTACATTTTCATATATCTAACAATTAAAAAAAAAACAAAATACAACAAGTCTCTGTCTGCAATCTTTGAGATTGTTAACAATAACATACAATATAATTATATATATTTTTTTAAATTATATATGTGATTTATAAATATCAAAAAACTAAAAAAAAAAAAAATCTATAATCTCATATTTTTCATATATAAAATTTTTTTTTAAAATTTAACATCAAAAAATCATCTTCATCATCATTTCGTCAGCCAACTTAACATTTTAACATTGAAAATTTATGCAGGATAAATTCTTTGATAAAAAAACAACTATATATGACAAAATTTCGAGACAAATAAAGAAACGCAATTACGAGTAACAAAAAGGAAAAAATAAATATTATTAGAAATTAAAAAAAAAAGAAACGAAATCAAGAAAAAAGGAGATTAATATACTGTCCTGTGACTGGGCATTCAGAAATATTTGAATATTTATTTGACTTATGCTTAGGTTATAGTTTTAGTACACATAAATCATTTCAACACTGAGACCAAAATATTTACTGTATTGTGAATACGAGGTGTGACAATTAAGTAACGGGACTGGTCTGTAAAACATACTTTATTGAAAACTTATTACAAATAACAATTAATCTCCTTCAACATACTCCCCTTCCCTATCTATACACCGCTGCATGCGAGTTTTCCACTGGTTAAAGCAGTGCTGAAAGTCACTAAGTGTTAGACTCCTTAGCAGGTCTGCCGTTTTTGCTTTTACCTCTTCAACCGACTCAAAACGTGTTCCCTTCAACGAACTTTTGATTTTGGGGAACAGGTAGAAGTCGCAGGGAGCGAGATCTGGTGAATACGGTGGGTGTTCGAGCACGGTAATTGATTTTTTCGCTAAGAACTGCTTCACAGAGAGTGCATTTTTTGGCACCATTTTGGCACACACTTTTGTCATTTTCAGATCTTCATGTAAAATTTTTCTCACTGTCTCTCTGTCTACATTCGACATGTCTGATATCATCCGAAGACTCAAACGCCTGTCTTTCCGAACAATTTCATTAATTTTTTGAACGTTTTCTGCAATTCTTGATGTCACAGGGCGTCCAGTCCGTTCCTCATCATCAACTTCTTCCCGGCCCTCAGAAAATCGTTTGTGCCATTCGAAAATTCTAGTACGTGACATGCAGTCATCACCAAACACATTTTTTAGCAATTGAAAACACTCACTTGGAGGTTTTTTTAATTTTACGAGAAATTTTAAATTAATTCGCTGCTCGATTTTTAAACTAATCATTTTTCCGGCACTTCTATTACACAACACTTTACTCAAACTAGGTTTAAAAGCAAACTAGACTAGACAGAGAGGCGGGATCAAGTGGATTCTGCGCAGTAGGAATCAAGGTCACTCACCATCCATCCCCACTCTTAAAGCTAAAGACAGACGACTGTGGTATACTCAGTCCCGTTACTATTGTACTACGGACACTTACCTATACTGTTCAAATTTCAGTTCGACAACACAAAAAACCAAATGTTTATAATAAGAACATGAATTTGAATCTTGATTTATATGGGAGTTATACGATTCAGTAACTCCAGAGTCTTGAAATTTACACAGTTGGTAGACATTAGTATAGTGCAAAAATTTCAGTTCGATAGTACAAAAACCAAATTAGTTCTTCTTATAAAATCCTGAATTTTAATGGGTGGTTTGTATGGGAGGTACCCTAGCGGTTCGATCAAACTGAATTTTCGACACTACAAGTTTCAAATCAACTTCCACCAACCAAGTAAATTTCAAGATCATGGGGTTACTGGATCGTATACAAACCCATATGTTTCCTGTATGGTGACGCCTTTAAATTTATAATTTTATATTAATTTTAGTATTTGTTGCCCGAATAGAACTACACATTCTGTGAAAACGTATTACGGACGACAGACGGACGAACGAACGGACAGTATACCACCTGGAACCCTAGAACTTAATTTTGTGAACAACACAACATATTTCATGCATTTGATTTGATTTTGGATATTTAATTTTTGATTTGATTTTAAATTAAAAATATAAAATAAAAGAAAAATTTATTAAAATATTTTTTGTTTTATAGTATTTATTTCTTTATTAATATTAATTAATCATTACTGAATAAAAACAAAATCAAATTAAAAAAAAATTACTTAAATTACAATATATTATTATATATATGTATATATAAAATAAAAAAATTAAATTAGAATTATATGGTAAAAGGAAAAAGTCATATATTTTCTTTTTCGAAATTTTTCTGTTTTTAGTTAAGCAAAAAAAAAAAATTGTTTTTATTTGATAATTTTTAAATATTTTAATGTTTTTTTTTATTTTTAATTTGAATTATTGAATGTTATTTAAAGAGAAAAGAAACCCCAAGAAAGAAAACAATCATAAATTCAAAAATATATATTTTTTTTTTGTTTCTGATACATTTATATATATAAATCTAGTAGTAGTAATAATAAGCATTCAAAATTCACAAAAAAAAAAAAAAAAAAAATTGGCAAAATAATGCAATGTTTAACATTAATTAGTCGATGTTTGTTTTTGTGTTCTGTGTTTTTTTAAGCACATTAAACATTAATAATAATAATAATAATAATAATAGAAAAAAAAACATCATTATATATATAATAATAATAATAATATTAATTAATAATTATAAAATAATAATAATGTGTAATAGTAATTTATAAATATGTTTTTTATAATAAAATATATAAAGTTACAATAATAATAAAAAAAAAAATTGTATATTTTTTTTTTCAACTTTCTGTTTTTCTTTTTGTTAACAAATAAAATTAAATCAAAACTTAATTAATACTAAAACCATTTAATCAATTAATTAATTCATTAAATATTAATAACAACATACGTCACGCGTCTCTTTCTTTCATTGTTTCTCTCTCCCTTACTTACTTATTCATTCATTCATTCGCTCCTTCCTGCCTTCCTGCCTTGCTTCCTTTCTTCTTTCATTCTTTTTTGTTTTATTTTGTTTTGTTTTTTTTTTATGCTTATGCTTTCTATTTTTTTTTTTCGATTTTGTTTTAAAAAAAAATATTAATTTCCTTTCATTTTGTAAATTTTTTTCAATTTCATTTTGTAATCCTTTTCGTGTTTGGACATTTTTTTTTATTTTTTCTTTTGGTTTTTCATTTAAAACTAAATAAAAATGAACAATTCTCAATTTTCTTAATAATTAAAATTAAATAATAATAAAAAAAAAGATATGGAAAAAATATAATAAAAATAATTACAAAAAAAATATTGTAATAAAAATTATCTCTGAAAGTCTTTTAAAAATGAAGAAGTTCCTCACTAGTTCGCTTTGGAAATTATGCAAATTTCATAAGTTTTTCCTTTAATTCTTGGAATATTTTATTTAATAAATTTTTGTTAAATTTAAGTTTTTTTTTTCAAATTTTTTTTTTAGTTTTTTTAAATCATTTTTGTTTAAATTTTTAGTAAAAAATAACTAAAACTTTTTGTTTATCAGACTTTAAATAAAATTTTAATCACAAAAAAAAGAAGGAGAAAACAAAAAAAAAGCAAGTTGTCATACTCTTCAGGCACCCTTTTTTTTCCTGTGTACAGATGGTCACATGGTCGAACAGACTGACATGGCTAAGTCAACTCATTTCGTCGAGCTGATCAAGAGTATATGTATATACTTATATATCCGATGTCTCCTTTCGCCTGTTACAAACTTCATGACAAACTTATAAACAAACACTATTCAATGCGTGAAGAGTATAAACATTGAAAAATTTGTTACATTTGTTAAATTTGTTTTTTTTTTGTTTCTTTTTTATTTATGTTTATGTTTTTCTATTTAATTCAATAAAAATACAAGCCGCCTGCATAGGAAAACCCTTGTGAATGTTCTTATATACAATAGAATCTATAGATTAGAACCACAAATATGAACTTCGTTTTGCTGTATCATGGGTTTTGTTTCTTGTTATTCACAATGTTGACAATGAAAATTGTTCACAAAAGGATAATAAATGTTAATGCCCAAAAATCTATTCAATTTATTGTAGCGTAGGATGTTTTGGTTGCTTGGTACCAAATCAGAGTTGAGTATAGAGTATAGAAAACAAAATTCTACTCTATTAAGTTATGCAACTTTACTAAAACAAACTCAAAATTCCTTTTGTCGGGGAAAAAATACTTTGTCATGATAACGAAGAAGTGCTGTACATAATTGAAAAGACTGAGTAGCCTCATCATAATAAATTAGATACAAATTTTCTAGACAGGAATAATATTGTCAGGAGGTTAAAAGTATTGGCTCCTGAAACTCAAAAATACTGCATCTTCTATGGTAAATAAAAACCATGTGACTTTTTAACAAGTAATGATGTTTTGTATAATTTTATGTCCATCACAAGTTATAATTGATTTTTATGTGTTGTTTTTTTTTTTAGAAAATAGAGACATCAAAGTGTGTGGTAGAAGATATCATAACCTATGGGATGTCCATATGATGAAGGACTGTTGTTGGATGATACGGGATAGAAATGCAGCTTGTTTTGTTTTTAATCTCCTTTTCGACGTTCATATCAGTTCAGTTTCTCATTGCATTTCAGTTCAGAAAAAGGTTTACTTTCACTGCTCACTGGATTCAATCGTTTTAGTTCAGCTTTGAACAGAGTGTTCGCGTGTCCAACACATGTTGTGTATAAAGTGAGCCAGTTTTTTATTAGAACTGACGTGATCGAATGGACTGAGGCATAACGCACTTGTTTACATGTATACTTAGGAATTCTAAGAACTGAAATGAAACAAATAGGTCTATCTATTCCGTCAGATCTCAGTCTGCATTCAGTTTGTCAGGTTGACTGAAACTGAAACTCACGTCGACAACACAACTTATTTTGTGATACCAAATATTTAGAAGTCAAATTTATCATCTGAAACTTCTAGTTTACAGATTCTATAGCAGAACATTTAAGAAGCTTTACAAATCATAAAATTTATAGATTTAAATGAAATTGATTTGGAAAATGAAGACATACTCGTATGTTAACAAATTTAAAAAGAATATTATAAAATAAAATAATTTAATTAAAATTGAATGAAATGAAATGAACAAAACAAAAGAACACCTAATATGTTTTTATATATTTAGTTCTGTTACTTCTAAATTGTAAATTTGATATACTTTCCCTTTTTTTTTTTTTTTTTTTTTGTAATTTTGATATTTCATTTGTAATGTAAAATAAAATATTTTTTTTTTATTAGATTATTATTATTATTTTTCTTTTTCTTTTTTTTTTTTGATTTATTTTTCTTTCAATTTCAATTGTTTTTAAATATTTCATGTGATAGATTTTTTATTATTTATTTATTAATTTTTTATTTTTTTTTTTGCATTTAATAACATAAAAAATAACACACACACATTTTACTTGTAACAGCATTTAACAGCCAGATAAAGCTCAAGATTCACAGAGAGTAATGGGAGAGTACAAATAATCAAGCAGACTTAAGTATTCTATGATGCTCTAACAAAACTAACACTTTTGAAAGCATGGCAAGAACATGACACGCAAAATCGTAAACCGTTACACATTTCTTGTCATGTAAAATACCACCATCGATCGAATTGTCCCAAATGTAAGGTTGTATGGGAAACCCCACAAAATGAGATGTGTATGTAATGTTTTATATTCATTATTTACTTGGTTGAATTGCATTAAAAACTTTAAACTATGAAATTCTATAATATTTTGTTCTATTTCATTAAAGACAATATATACAGAGACAGACAGAGAGAGAGAGAGAAAATTTATTTTTAATTATATAAGTCTACCTATAACATAAATTATGAAGATACACACCGGTCGGCATAAGTATTTTGATATGTTTTTGTTTACGACAACAAGGGATTTTTTTAAACTTTTGGGATTTTTTTAAACTTAGAATTTATCACTTTCTGGAGTCGATTTTGGATAGAATCCACAAGGGATTCGAGAAAGTGTACCGGAATCTCGTTCCAGCCCTTTGTGTCCACACAAACAAAACAGAACCACAAAAAGTTTGAATTGCTTTTTGACAAAATACTTATGCCGCCGACCGGTGTAGAAACAGATTGTATAGGATTGAAGGGAATCTACCGTAGAATAATTATTAATCTATAAATTAGAAAACAAAATGAATCAAACATTTCTTTAAATAAAATGTGCTGTAAAATTCTATTCACACAAACTCACATAATTTGTAGAATGTATTTTCTTTTGTCTTTTGATAGAATTGTATTAACCCTTTCCACTCTGGACATTGAAAAACACCTCGTAGCTCTTTTGTTATCTCTTATCTAGTTTTCGTATTCTTGTGAAATGTTCTGTAATTGTAATTCCTGGTATTGAGTTACCTATGTTGTGTTTTGATATGATGCCATCATATAATGAATTTTCATGTATCTGAAATGAATTATATAGATCTTTTAACACCACCATTGCTCGAATGCCTAATAACTGGTGATATGTACCATTAAAACAATCACCATCATCGTTGTTATTTGAAATCATCATCGCTAGTTTTTTTTTTTTTAATTTAAAAAATTTTTTTGGCAAACAACCGGATGGATTTGTAATCACCATCATCATCATCAGGATATTTACATGAGCTTGACATACATTTAATTATTATTAAGATCGTTGGGATGAACTTGATCAACGGCGGGTTGTGTTTAGACACCTTGCCAGGGAATTGGTTTGTTTGTATTGGCTACTGAAGAATTTCTCGATCACCGTTGGCATCATGAGATGCATGTCTAACAAATCATGGTGCACCGTGTCGTAAGGCCTTGTTTTGGTTGCTGCAACAAGTTATATGCAGCAGACTATGACTCTCGTCAATCAATCATCGTCGCTACAAAGATCTGAATATTCAGATCCACTTTCATTGACTATATCATTTTTTTTTTTAAAGAGCTTTATTGTAGTTCTCAGTTTCTTGTAAAAAGCGTTGTAGTGGCAAGTCATCACCACAATTTTTTTAACACTTCTTGCTGGAACACATCCCAAGCTTGTGGCATATAAAATTTACGCAATGCATTTTAAAAACTTGTAAGATCACCACTTTTGAAAGGAATTATCTTGGAACAATCTTTTAAGAAGCGTATGACAAGTTGATTTTCAAACTTTATAGCCATCCTTCCTTGGAATGCAGTTTCATCTGTATCAGGGTATACTTTTGCTTTTTTGCAATTTTTGTTTGTTCAATGTGTACTTTTTTTTCACGTATTTGTATTTAAAAACCATGAAAATAGAAGATTTTTCCATTACAATTCAGAAAATATAGTAGTTTTCTGTCATCGAGTACATGGGATTTTTTCTTTTTCATATTAACTGGTTGCTTATTCCTGGTAGATTTTGTGAAAAATTCGTTTGGAGTGGAGTGCAAAGGGTTAAGACAATTTTGCAATTGTTTTTAAATTGTTATTACGGAAATATCCTTTAATTTGTTATTTTGTTAATCAAATACACAAAATTTTATACATAAATATTATATTTAATGTGAACAACATCAATTATATTAAGCTAATTTTCGGTTTTTTTGTTTGTTTGTTTGGATATTTACGGGACAGACACCGTAGTTGGATTAGATACTCAACTTTCCCATTTGACTGTGTTTTGTGCCTATAAATTGTGTTTATTTTTGTTTAATGGAAACATGAAAATGCACTTCTAGACTTTCAGCAATAGACTTTTCTTTGCTTTGAATTAAAACATTAAATTTAGAATCACTAATCATTCACTAGTTTTGATACAATGCACACAAGTATATTTATAGAGTATCATGTATTTGGTAACATTTAGATAAAACACTTCTATTTAATATCTCCATATATCAGACATGTATGTATAATATTGAATAATGTAAACATGAGAGTATTGAAAAAAAGTGATACTGTATTAGCCAGGAATCACGCGCCATGTGGATACTATTTAACTTCTATTCGAGAGCACACAGCATAAATCTCATTTATTTTATTGTTAGCTCTGACAAAGCCAGAAAGAACGTAATAGTTATCGATAGACTTATTGGATTCGGGTTTATAAACAAAAAAAAAGAAATAAAAATGGAAGTCTTAATCTGTTCCTTCATTTCCAACTGTGCATCGATGGGTTTTAGAGTTTAAGCTTTGCAAATGAACACATAGTGGACGTCCAAAGAGTCCAACAACACTAGAAATCATTGAGCAAATGTATGATATTGTTTGACCAAGCGGGAAATTGCTGATCCCATATGCATATCAGATGAGCGAATGCTTTATATTTTGCATATTAAAAAAGCTGAAACTTAGTGATGCATTCGTCAAAAATAAATTTAAAAAATTCGAAGCGGAATAAAACAGATTTTTCTATGTGGATGAGACTTGGAACTACCATCATGACCTTAAACAGAAACATTGACGTGAACTGAAGTTGGTTGTTCAGTTCTAAAACAAGTGAAGTCAGGAACTGATGAACTGAAACTTGATTGTTTCTTTTCGTGAAAAGCGTTTTTCATCCCGTGATGAAAATAATGCAGATTTGAAACAGTATTTTGCAGAACTTTCGGAAAATCATTTCAGAGATGGTATAAAATTAGTATTTGAGGATCATTGGAATAAATGTCTTGAAGTTAAGGGAGATTATACCCCGAGTCAAATGTCGTATCTCATCCAGACGATCCAGAACTCTGCCCTCCGTCAGATAGTAAATGCTACTTGGTAAGTGCAGAGTGAAGTCATATCCAGGGATCTGAGAATCCTCTCAGTCCGCGAGCAGATCAATCTTCATACAAGCCGGTCATTATATCGGCTAAAAATTCATGTCAACAAATTAGCATCTGCTCTTGCCATAAACACCGTCAGGAGGAAGCTGAAACGTCTCCAGCCTAATGACTTTTGGGTGCATGGACGCAAAAGAGGACGTAGGTTGTGTCATTTCAATTACTTGCAGTTGTTAAGTTGGTGGTCTATATTTGTCCATTTATTTAATTAAAAAAAAAAAAAAAAAAAATAGGGAGATTATATTGAATAGAAAAACTAACATTCTTTTATTTTTGTTTTCAATACTTTCCAACCAAATGCTTCCGTTGCTTTAGTTTTAGTCAACACTGTACATATATGGTAATATATCAATTCATGGGAAACTAATTTCACCAGAAGTAATCTTAATATATTAAATATATATATATTCTTTTATCATTTAACTGGTCTTTGACAAATATTCTATGAAATCATTCTTAAAAACAATGCCCAAGTTGTCATTAAAAGTTTTAAGCGATCTGGGAATCGCAGATCTTTTACTCTACGATTTCCAGCAACACTAGGAAACAAACAAGTAAAGTTAGTCTTTCTTAACTGATGTTATGACCCAGAGCCGAGGTGTCATTGGAAAGAGTAAGCAATCCATCCAATTTTAAACTGATAATCTTTTCATTTAGTTTTTCCAAAACAACGGCTTTAGACTCTAAGTTTTATTGGGCAAAACTGTTGGTTTTTATCATGTAATAATTTGGCCGGAACTTCTTCATTTATATTATTTATTATTTCTTGATTCATTTCTTTTAATACGAGTTATTGTTGTTCTGTGAACTCTAAAACGTTTAACTGAAGCTGGAAAATCTCTCATTTAATTTTCACAGAATGTCAAGAGGCACTTCAAAGAAATTTCAGGAAAGACAACTTTTTGTTTGCCATTTGTTTGACCTCATGTCTGAATTTCAAATCATTTTGTCGAGGTTTGCAAGAATTGCGGTACTACTATCTATGCAAGTCTTCTTGCAAGATCATTATTATGTATAATATTATCATGAGAATTTTGTAGATTTTTTTCTATTATAAAAATACACAAAAAGATATCAATTTTTCCAAGAATTGTATGGTTAATTGAACATAGTCAGCTCGGATTAGATAGAGTTGGGTCAGCTTTGTTTGGGCCAGAATTTGCAAATAAATGGCAAAATTTTCATTCGGTTGTCAAGCAACCGAAATGTAAACGGATGAAGAAGACTTTGTGATTTATTTTGCGTTTTTAAATATTTGGTGCGGACCTTGCCATTTATTTTTATTTATTTATTTTTTTTGTTTTTTTTTTTTTGTAATTTTTTCTGTTTCTCACTGAACGTTAAATTTTGAAAGTAAATGACAAGAGTAATTTGCGAACTCTGGTTTAGGCAGATGATTTTCCACTGATAGATATTGCGAATATATAATTTTTATTATTGTATTTTTCTGGTTTTATATTCTTTTTTATTTTGTTTTGTTTTGTTGTCCTTTTTTTTACGTTTTTTTTTTCATTTTATAATTTGTTTTAAATATTTTTTGATTAAATAAAATAATATTTATTTGTTATTATATTTTTAAGTATATTATTTCGGTGTATTTTAGTATTACTTTTTATTATTTCAATTGTGTGTGTGTGTGTGTGTGTGTGTCTGTATTGTGTATCGTGTGTGTGTGTGTGTCTGGGTTTGGATTCTGATTTTCGGTTATTTTAAATAATATTATACTTATATAAAAAATTTAATGTTTTTTCATTGATTTTATTTCTATTCTTCCTATTTTTTGTGTGTTCTTTTTTTATTTTATTTGATTTGATTTCATTTTGATTCGTTTTTTGTCTAAAGGTTCTTCTTTTTCATCATAATTCATAATCATCATCATTCAATTTTTTCTTTCTTTGTTTCATTTCATTTCATTTCTTTTGTTTTGTTTAATATTTTCTTTGTATATGGCAGTCATTTATATTATATTTTGTTATTTTATTTTTATTTAAATATTTTGAGATAATTTGACTTCAGTTGTTTGATGTTTTTTTTTGTATATTTAAAAATTATACCAAAAAAAAAAAAAAAAAAAAAAACGAATTATATTAAATTAATTTTTTTATTTTGTTATATTATTTAACTTAAATTAATGTTTGTTGTTATTGCATTTGTTGTGTTCATTTTTTGTACATTAATTTTTATATTTATTTATCTTAGTGTTAATTTAATTTTATGCATTTGTCTTATTCTTTATTTGTCGCCTTCTATTCATTTAGTTTTTCTGTTTTTGTTTTTGTTTTATTGCTGCTATTGGTCCACATTTTGCTTATTAAAAATAATAAAAAAAAAAATTAAATAAAAAAATTATACAAAATTTGTTACTTCTTTTCTTTTTTCCATATTGAAACCGTTTCTTCATAAATGTTGTTTATGTATTGATGTGTGGTTGTGTGTGTATGTATCTGTGTATTTCATTACTGTCTTTTTAAATTTGTTTCTGCTGCTTTCAACACATTCCTTATCACTCATCACATGAATTCAAACTGCAATAAAAAGGGAAAAATAAATTAAATAAAATATTAATATTGTAAATAAAAAACGAAGTAAAAATATGTAATAACAATAATTTGTATAAGGTACTGTTTATCAAAATTATAGGAAAATTTGAAAATTTTACTTGTAAGTCTCGTCAAATTTCCGCCAATTAAGAAACCAAGATTGACGCACCTCTTGAAAACAACGCTATTGTGTTTTTAGCATACAGAAATATTTCATTATTATTTTCACTTATGCTGTATGGGAATTATACGATCCAGTCATCCTAGGTTCTTGCAATTTACATGATTAGTGAACTTGGCTGAGGCATTTATAGTTTTTTTTTTATCTTCAGTTCGATAATACAGAAAACAAAAGAGTTTTTCTAATAAGAACATGAATTCCAATCTAGGTTTCTATAGGAGCTATATGATCCAGTAATTGTTGGATGTTGAAATTTATACAGTTGGTAGTGGACATGTGTCAAAAACTTATAGCATCCCAATTTCAGTTCGATCACGCAAAAAACAAAAAAGTTTTTTCAATAAGGACATGAATTTGATTTCGGGTTTGTTTGCGAGTTATACTATCCTGTAATCCTAAGTTCTTGAAATTTAACCAATGTTTTCTCAAAAATTAATAGCGTAGAGTAAAATAAATGTGCTTGAGTGTAGCTTGTTTCCTTTGTTTGATCGAGAACAACCCAACCTCATAAATTAAATGAAACCCCGAATTTTTAACTATTGAATGGCAATAATAAAATTGATTTTTAAAATCTCTCTCAAAGCGTCCTATAATTTTGATAAGCACCATATAAAAAAAAAAAAAACACAATAAATAAAAAAAAAAGGGACAATCGCAACTCACTCTGATCAAATGTACTTGGATTGATATAACTGATCAAATCTTGGTCGGACATGGTTGTCAATTCTTGTGGTATTGGTGGCGGCATTGGTACTACACCAGCAGCTCCGCCAGCGGCAGCAGCTGCTGCTGCAGCAACCGCACCCACGGCAGCTGGTAACATACTTCCGGCATTTGTTGCAGCCGTTGTCGATTGTTGTGTCATGACGGCACCATTTGTGGTTACTGCTGCCGCTGCTACTCTCTTTTGTAAAGCATTCTCAGTGGCCAAGGCAACAATTAGAGATTCTTGTGGGGTTGTCGGAACGACTGGCATGTGGGCTGCCAATGTTGGAAATGTGGCATCAGCTACAACTGTAGATGGTGTTTGTGGGACAACTGTGACAGCTGCGGCGGCAGTTGCTGCCGACGGATGACCCAATAATAGATTAACTAAGGGGTCTGTAGTTGGTGTTCCAGTTGGGGTGTGCGGTTGTGGCTGAGTTTGATGTTGCTGTTGTTGCTGCTGGACTTGTTGTGCTTGCTGTTGTGCAACTTGTTGCTGTTGCTGCTGTTGTTGATGATGACGTTGCTGTTGTTGCTTTTGCACGTGTTGATGTTGTTGGGTTTGCTCTTGTGTCGTTATAAAATCTGCAGCCGCTTTTATAATCAAATTACTGACTGCCGTCGAAGTGGCTGCAGTCACTTCTGGTTGTAAGACTGTTGGTGTTGTCGGCAAAGGATCACCATCGACACCAACACCGCCTGCACCGGTTGGCGGACTCATCATAATATTGCTTAAAGCAAGTGCTGCAACGGCAGCATCTTGTTGGGTTGGTTGCGGTTGCATAGCAATGTCATTTAAAATCGAATTGGCCATGGTCACTTGATGGGGTGCCATTATATTGGGCACAACAGCGGTGGCAGCACCATTTGCTGAACAAAGTATGGTTGATGGTGAGACAGCCGGGTTCATGATGATATCAGTAGATAAAGCAGCTGCTGCAGCAACTGCAGCTGTTGCGGCGTTTGGTATATCAACTACATTGGATGTTGGCACAACAGCACTAGAGGCGGGTAAGATTTGTTGCATTGGCATGGCACCCAGTGTTGCTGCTGGTTCCGAATTGAGTATAATGTCTTGAGCCAATGGTGATGAGTGACCACCACTAAGTGAATTCGAAGGCGATGAGACATTTGAGCCGGGAGTACCAACACTAACAGCACCGCCGGCATTGCCACCACCAGCAACTTGACCACCACTAGACATGGATGATGATGAATTACTTGAAATCGATAGACTACGTTCGAGTACAGCTGTTGTGGTGACATTTGTAGGTTCTAGCACACCAACTTCTTGTTGCAGAATATCAGTGAGAGCATTTTCGATGACTGATGCTGTAGAGAAGAGTGTTGGATCATTCCCATTATTGTTGACTGTTGTTGATGTCGTTAGATCGGTTATGAATTTGTCAACATTGGCAGCAGCCTGTTGTTGTTGAACAACTTGTTCAGCCAGTTGCTGCTGTTGCTGTTGTACTTGTTGTTCTAACTGTTCCAATTGTTGCTGTTGTTGCTGAGCTGCAACATGTTTAGCAATTTCGTTCTTAACTGCCATTTCCACAGCCACCGCAACAGCGGCTCGTTCAATTTCTGCAGCAGCCACCGACGGCACTTGTACTCCTCCAGGCACCGGAACTGCTACTGGAAAACCGGACAAGCTATTCGATTGATCAAACATAATAGTATCCATGCCGGTTTTACAGACGAAATGTGCTGCTGCTGCCGCATGATGATATTGCAGAGTATTGGGACTGCATGGATTAAGCGTCTCTGGCGAATGAACAGCAAGTGTTTCAGCTGTCAATGGACTATGTGAACTATTCTCATCAAGCAATTCACTTTTGAGGGCTTCAGCTGTCGCAACGGCATTCAGATGCACCAATTGCTGGTCGGTTATCATGGGTGTAGCACTAGGCAATGATGAGCGACGCAGCCCAATTGGGATTTGTGTTGTTATCGGTGGTGGCATCATTCCTGAATCATATTCATGTTTTGTCTCCACAACAACGCCGCCACCACCAGTTGTGTTGGATGTCGCATCATTTGTTCCCCAATTAACTGCAGGTCCACTTGTGGTTGTGTCCATGAAACTGGTGACATCTACGGAAAATTGAGAACAAAACAAAAAAAAAAAAAAGAACAGATAGAAAAAGATACAAATTAAATAAAAAATTTTGTCATTTCGATCGTTTTTTCAATTATGAGACATAATAATATATAATAAAATATCGTTTTTATATAACAAAATTAATAAAGAAAGAATATATATAGATATATATATATATATAAATATAGAGAGAGAGTGAGAGAAATATATATTTTAAAAAAGAGAAAAGACGTATCTATGTATCTTAAGTCTTTTGTTTATTTTGGGCAAAATAGTTTAATTGTTTTGTAAATAAATTTAATTTAAATAAATAAATGAGAAAACAGAAATATTAAAAAAAAAAAAAAGAAATAAATAAAAAATAAATATTTTAGTTTTTTAGTTTTTAAGGGATATGGTTTTTTTGTGTTTTCTATTATTTTTGTGTAAAACTGAAAATGAATTCAAATTTATATTTCTTTTTTTTTTTTTTTTTTATATTAAAAAATATTCTATAGACTTAGTATTTAGTTCTAGGATTGCTTTTAAATGTTAAATTCTTATAAATTAGGGTTCTTCCTTATTCTTGTTGTTCTCGTTTTAAATTAATCTTCTTCTTCTTTGTCCTTAAGGAATTCTTAATAATCTTTGGATCTAGTTGATGGCAATGGCAATGACACGGTGATGGTGATAGTGATATGGTAATGTCGTCTTTGCTTCTTGATTTTGGTGTTATGAAAAACGATTGATGATTGATTGATTGAATGAATGATGATACACACTTACGCACACATATACTTCCACACACACACACACACACACACACATATATATATATATATATATATATATATATAAACATACACACGGACACGCATACACATACATATATAGTGACATCGCGAATTAAACAAACTTTAATTTGGGAATTAAAGTAGTACGAGTATATAATGAAACAAAATCCCATCTATCAAAAACTAATGAAAATATCAGAAGAAAAAAAAACCGTAAAATTATTGAAAATTTCCTCTGTTCTTACACTCACTCACTCCCATACACAGATACACCCACACTTATTACTAAAACATAAAAGACGTTAAATTTAAGAAATCCACCGCCAACTCAGATAAAAAATTAACTAAAGAAAACTCTCAGGATATACAATAAAAATAAATTTAATTAAATAATTTAATTGGGACTAAGGGTAGAATCTAGGATGCATGGTGTAGGGGTGCATTGATAGTTAATATGATGGATTAATGAGTAAATTTGATAAAGTATAGTGACATCATCAGTCATATTAAATGTATATAAGCTCAAGTGTGGTGAGTTGAGTATCATAAAATGAGAGAAACATTGATGAATTAAAGGAATTTCGGAATAAAATCTTACCAAGCATATGAAAAGAACATGAAAAAAGTATAGAAATGATTAAATTTGAAAAGTATTTATAGTGAAATAATCAGTCATCTATCAGTTAAAATTATATGAAAGTTAAGGAAGTGTTATGTGAGGTGAATAAAATGACAAAATATTCTCAAGAAATCCAAAAAAAAAGCTTAATGGAACCGTAGTGCCGTTCAATTATTTTTTTCTTCTTATTGTAATTTGTTATTGTTTTAAATATTAAATAAATAAATAAATAAATAATTGGATTGGTGTAAAATTTATTATGTTTCAGGTGATTAAATAAACGCAATGACTTCTATTATGCCAAGCCAATTTTTTTTTGTAACTATTTCTTAAAAATAATAAGTATTTTAAAAAATTTATAGAAATAGTAGAAAGCTGTCTTATTGTTTATATTGATTGCTGGTAATGATGATGTTGTTGTTGTTGATGTTGCAGTGGATGTTGTTGTGGATGTTCTTGTTATGCTGAACTGGGTTTGTTGAAATGTTGAAGACTCTTTCTTAGCTTGGCATAAGGCATGGCTTGAATTAACAGGCGAGCGGTGGGGCGGCATGATGTCAGGAATCTCAGGTAAGTAGTTGCATACATAGATGTAAATACATATATAAATTTATAAGTGTGTGCGTGTATCAGTGTCAGTGTGTGTTTTTAAATCAAACGAAGCTAAGCGGAGACAACTCAATATGAAGTGGACCCGACCCGGTTTCGACCAACATATTTTTGTATAGGAAAATATTGAGAGCAAAATATATAATATAGAGAGAGAGCAGAAAGAGAGAAAAAATATTGAGGAAGAAAAAGAAAATAGCGAAATAATATTGCGACCAACGTTGATGAAATAAAAAATTTTTTAAAAACAAAACAAAATTTCAACAAATAGAAAAAATAAGAGACAAAACAAAAAGTAATGAATAGAAGAAGAGACAATCTTTTAAAGGCTAAAATGACAACAATAAGCCTATATTGGATGAAATTTCCAATAGTATTTTATTACAACAAATCTTCCAGACTCTAGATTACAAGGCACAAGATAATTTATTTGTTATTGTTGTTAATTAATTTAATTCTAATTTTAATTTTAATTTGTTTTTTTTTAATTATTACTTTTGTGATAGAGACAAAGAGGAGGAGGAGATGAAGAAGGGAAATGTTAAAAAATAATGATGATTGTGAGTGAATCTAGGGAAAAAGATGATGATGATGATGATGATGACTACTTATTTTGTGGAAAATATATGTACAAAGATGTGTTTGTTCTTGGAATAAAAGCAAATATAAGTTTATATGTACAATACTTCTGGCAATAAAGTACCCGGAATTTGTCATTTAAATTGCCCGCCCGTTAAGTAATTTTTAGCTTTTTTTTTTCTGTATGTTGGTAGGACTGTCCTTAATTACTACGCCAAAAATGAGAGCGATCTGTCAACCAGTTTGTTTACAGCAGCTGGTTTAATCAGTCCACCTCGGTAGTTCTTGGCAAATTTTGATTGATGGAGTCTATGGAGTCATGCCGGATTCCCCGAAGCGGCAATTTGAGTTTGAGGAACAGAAAAAAATCACAAAATCTAACCTAACATGATATCATAATTAGAAATACTTTTCATTATATTTATATTTTTTTATTAATATTGTAGATTTCTCTTACTCCCCTTTATAAATGCGCTCCTGAAAATATGCAGTGTATTTTTATATATATATCGACTATCAAACTAAATTTGTCTCATTAGAATCGTAATAATAATTCTCTTAGAAACCAGTGAAGACAAAAGACACAAAAAACTATGTAAAATCTAAGTTTAAGTTTGGGTTTCTTGGGAACGAAGAGGCAGATACATTCGCCAGGAAACGTTCTGCAAACGTCCTCATTGGACCAGAGTCATTGGTGTTCCACGAAATTCAAATTCAAACGATGGCTTGATGACAAATCGTACAGTTTTTGGTTAGACACGGGGTTTAGTAGGGTAGCTAAAATCTTTATGCCTAACAGATCTCACCAGAGAACACAGCAACTACTGAGACTGACATGGAAAGGTAATCGTATGGTCTCGAGATTCTTGACAGGACATTGCACACTCATGGAACATCTGTATATTAAGAAGATCAGTCGTAATGATCAGTGTAGACTTTACAACGAAGAAGAGGAAAGAAGGGATCACTTGCTGTGCACCTGTTATGTCCTAAACTGGACCAGACTCCGCTATTTGGGTGGCCAGTACTTGAAACCTATTGAAATTACAGACTTGCTTCCAAATAGGATTCATGATTCTTGATGAATACTAGTAATTCGGAGGAGCTGTAATTAGGGGATGTGCTACAATATGCCCATTCGCGACCGCAATGACGAAGTGTATAATTGCCCGCCGTTCCTCAAATCTAATCTAAGTTCCGATTAAAGAATGTTATAAAGATGAATAGACAAATGATTGGGGTTACTTTATTTGATTCCTTAGGATCGTTAAACAAATTAGGTTGGAAACGATTTTGAAATCATTGAGGACCTCCATAAATATTGGATTAAGAAAACAATGACTAACAAAATGACATAGGATACCCAAGGGATATTTTCAGTTTACATGTTTTTTTTTTTTTTTTTTTTTTTAATGAAAATATAATCAACAATGATGGGTTTATAGAGTTTAAAATGGTCTTTAAATTTTTTAAATTTGTTGTACACAGATTCTATAGCCTTTTCCTCAATGAATCTTTCATTCAACTTATTTCTTGCTTTTCCCTTCATTTATTTTCCTATACATTTCTTTATAAATCATAGTCTAACTACAGATCATTTGTAACTAATTTCTAAAGACAACTTTATTAAATATTTATTCTTCTATTAAATTGTTTTATGAAATGAGAATAGAATAGAATACTATCATAAAAGGGTGGGTAAATAAGATATTAGAATTTAACAATTAAGTAAATTGGATTACCCATTTTCGGCTTCTTAGCCAGAAACTATTGATAAGGTTTACGATTGGCAATTAAAAGTCCTAACATATGGTTTAGTGATTTCAAATCCATATAAATTATTGGATATTAGGAAGTTATTAGCCGATTTAACATTATTTTGGAGGAGATTTCATATGAAGTTTTGATTCTCCCACGTATTATACTTCTTGATATTCTTGATTAAAATGATTTTACATGAATGAATTAATGTAGTTACAACATGAAGATGTATCTATGAACATAATACAATAAAATAAGAAATATATGTAGTTGATTGAATTAAAGTTAGTTGTTGATTCCATAGAAGGCCTAATCAATTTATCAATATACAATATAAAAAGAAATTAATTGATTTATTGTTAAATTAAACTAATATTATTATTAATTATTAATATTATTGTATTGTAGTGCATATGTGTACTAAGTATGTGATTTTATCTATGTACAAATATAAATAAATGTATGCACGAGATTATCAGAAATAGAAAGTAAAATTTGAGATTGAGTTTGAGTTTGAAAGCAAAAAATTAATAGAATTGAATTCTAATATACAAAACAAAAAAAAACAAAAAAACATTTAAATTTTTGTACTGTGTGACAAGGTTAGGCTATAAAATAACGAAAACCTAAAACTATGAATTTATACAACATCAAATTAAACTTGTACAACCCACAACTGAGTAGCTTTTTTTGTCGACTTGACTTGTGAAATCTCTAGTCGCAGACATCTCTTGATGCCAAACAAATTTCTTAGCCCTAAATTATGTTTTTAGAATAAAATACATTCCAGTGGCTGGACAATTGTGATAAAGTCTACGAGGCCTTCGTTTGCATGAATTCATTTTAAAAAAATCATATGGACAAGGTCATTGAGAAGATTGGAAGAGTGGCTCAATGGAGAAAAATATGTAATAAGATAGGTTAGCCAGACTTGCATGAACAACGAGAAGCCTTACGGCCTATGTGGATGCTTGATTTAGATTTCTCTTAGATTCAGTGTTCGCCTACTGAGAGCCTAGGCTAGCACCGGCATTGATCTCATGATTCTAACAACATTTTGTGAGCCTCCTTACCACGACAGACAGATGGTGGCAATTCATTAAGGATTGTGTAACTTTAACAGTATCTTCTTGAATGTCCTTTCATTATTATTCTATTAATCCCTTTAGATTCCGTCAAAGAAGAAGCATTCTAAGGATAGAGAAATGGTGTAAGTAATTTGTATATTGAGATAATAACAAAATATAGACAACATTATTATCGTTATTTTGATAGCCACCCCTAATAAATTAAATGTAAGTATATTTTGATATTTGTGATATAACGGGTGTCCCAAAATTTACGCAAGTTTTAAATTTGGTACCATTTGTGCAAATAATGTGCTGCCAAGCCAAAAAAAAAAAAAAAACGAATAAATTTAAACAGCTGACAGTTTAGGGTTAGTAAAAATGGAGCGTCACACGACAGAACAACGTTTCTTTATTGTTGAACATGAAAATTTCATATAAAATTTTGTCGGAATAGTGTTCTGACTTCAGCATCTGTGAAAAGATTAATTGAAAAATTCAGGGCGACTGGATCAGCCGAAGAACCCTCATGTGATTGTCGAAAAACAAATGCATGTGTCAATATTTGGTTTGGATATTGGGCTGGAGGCATCATTGGACCATACTTTTTTGAAAATGAGGCTGCTCAAGCAGTGAATGTAACTGGTGCTCGATATCGTGACATGATAAGACAGTTTTTTGTACCGAAATTGAAGTGGCCAATATGTGGTTTCAACAAGATGGTGGCCGTGAAACAATTCAATTACTGCAAGAGACATTTCTAGGTCGTGTACTCTCTCGTATCGGTGATCAGAAATGGTCCCATAGATCGTGTGATTTAACACCTTTAGATTTCTTTTTATGGGGTTATTTGAAGTCAAAGGTGTATGGTAACAAGCGCACATCTACCCGTGCATTAAAAGAGGAAATTCAAAGCTGCATCAGCGAAATTTAACGGCATTTATGCAAAATGGTTATGGAAACTTATGAGAAAACAGTGCGTAGTAAAGTATTCAAAGTCTTGGAGGCCACTCCATAAATAAGCCTATCCTATGTACTTTATAATTCAAACAATCAAAATACTAAAAACTCTGTTTTCTATTTAATGAAAATCTTGCGTAAATTTTGGGACATCCTTTAGAATATGTAATATGTAATGATGATGATGATGATGATTATGATAAATGGATGAGAATTTGGTGGTTTTTGTTGCTGTTCTTGGTGGATTTTGTTTTGTTTGATTTTATTTTTCTTATGCTTTCATTTTTCATATTCTTTTTATAATTTTTTTTTTTTTTTTTTTTTTTTTTTTGGCTTAAAACCCATTTTAGTAGTACCCTAATAAAAATGTTGTACACGACAGCGACAGCGGACGAGCGAGAGCAGAGAGACATAGAGAGAGACAGTAGTGCAAGCGAGTGAACGAACGATCGATTGATCAATCAAGCGGGAGACTGCCAGAGTTTTATGAGTATAAATTCCATGGGTGAGTCCATTGTCCAAAATTGTCCAAAATTTAATCCAGACTTGTTGAGATGTTGACAGAGTGAGAGTGAGAGTAAGAGAACATGCATTCATATATTCAGGAGTTCGTGAGTCAGCTGATTCTAAAGATGATGAGGTTGATACACTGATGAAAGTTGATGACACTTATAATGATGATTATAGTTTTACATCCTTCTTGGATTGACCACAGCAGCATATAAGGAGAGTGAGTAGTACTTAGTAGTAATAGAAGTTAGTTCGACGATATCGTGTTGTAATTGTTGGATTCTTTGTCTTTATTATTCTTCTTCTGTTCCAAAGAATTAAAGAATTTCTTGTTGTTTGTTGTAGGCTTTCTTTTTTTTTTATCATATTCGAATTTGTTTATTTGTTGTTGTTGTTGTTGTTGTTGTTGTTGTATTCTTAAACTTTTTTTTTTTGGAAGCCAAAACTTGAGTAAATTGTAAATTCTTCTCTTTTTCTTTTTTTTTTTCTATTTAATTTAAATATTTTGATTTATGTTTTGTTTTTTTTTTTGTATCTGTAACTTATTTTTGTGTGTTTTTTGAGATTTTTATTAATTTTTTTTTTTTTTTTATAGAGTACCTAAATTGCTAAGAGAAAGGAGGAGAATAAAGTAAATAAAAAATATTTTGTTGTAATTAGTGTTGCAAAAGGAAAAGAAAAAAAATTCTGTCACTTTTTCATTATTTTGTTTCTTGTTGTATTGGTTTTTGTTGTTTTCTTCTTGTTGTTGTTGTATATAATATTGCATGTAAGAAGTATCTTTTCAATAATTTTCAAATTATAATTGTATTTGTTTCTTTGGTTTTTTTTTTTTTTGTTGTTTAATTTCTTGAAGAGAAGTCTAAAAAAAAATGTCTAAAACGATGAAATGTCTCAATCAATGAGACAAGAAATTCGTAAACTTAAAGAAAAAAACAAAAAAAAGATACAGTACTAAGAAAGAAATCATCATCATCATCATCATCTTCAAAAATTATATTAGATAAGGGAATAGATAGAATAAGAGAGAGAAAAGGAGAGTGAATAATAAAAAAGAAATAAAGAAAAGAAATGTTCCTCTTCTTTTCGGGTTTATTATTATTATTATTTTTTTGTTATTGTGGCATTTGTTCTTGTTGAAAGGAAGTTTTGATAGAAAACGCTCTTGCTGTTGTTGATTGCAGTTATTTCAATGGCAATCTGTGAACGTTAGACATAATCAAAATAAACTCTGTTAAACATACATACACAGAGATACACTTAAGCATACACACAACTATACATATCTACACACACACACACACACACACACACACACACATAGGACAGATACAGATGCAATCAGTCATATAAATTAGAATACTTTCTTGTTTTCTATGTTTTGAATTAGAGATAGAATGGTAAATATGAGCTAATTGATTTCTTTCTTTTTATCCTTACAAATTGAAATTATATTTAAAAAAAAAAAAAAAAAAAATCCTCTCTTTATCAAATTCCTATATGACAAGCATCCATTGTCTTATCTATTTTTATTTTAATCAACAACCGAATGAATCCAATCAATCACACACTCATCAATTGTACCATCATTTCTTGGCCCCCACCAATTCGATTTTCATCTTGTTATTGAATCATTTTTTTTTTTTTGTCTAAATTTTATAACTACAATTAGGTCATTGTGTTGTATGAAATGGAAGCGCTTGAAATGTGTTTAGTACTCAAGTAAACCATTCAGTTTGAAAGTCATCCCAAAGTGCACATGATTTAACATTAATTATCAATCAATCGCACCTTTATAATATACATATATAGATTAGGGGAAGGGCGGGATCTAATTCCAATCGTCACTGGGCCCTCGAATGTGCCAAATCGTCCAATTACAATTCGTCTGAAATTCTGGTATTCATTATTTTTTTGGATATAAATCTGCACTTTCAATTGGTTCTATTCACTGTTCACGTCTAAGTAGACGTCGAAATCTGATCCAACTTAAGCTCTCAAAGTGGCATAGTAAATGCTTTGATGTGTCCTCTTCTTCATTGGGAGTTGTGACTAACCCGCATATATTGAAGATGTTTCAAAACTCTACAAAGTCCTATTAAGAAGCCTGAGACTACAGGAATACATTTCCATGTTAGTTTCAGTATTTCTTGCGGTCTTTTACGAGATCTAGAAGGCATTAAGTTTTTTGCTACTCTAATATTTTTCGTGACCATTCAATATTGGTGTGATTTGTCATCAAGAGAGGCAGGGGGAGTCCTAAAAGCCGAGGCCCGGACGACCATGCTTTCCCTATTCACGGTGCTTGCCTATAAGTGCGAAGGGATTCCTCCCAACATCATAAATGGTTCTGTCATAGACGCTAACTAAGAGAATTTCGGGCAAATGAACTGCACACTGTGAAAATGGAGGCCTCGAATACAAACGAAAATCCTGTTGTTGATGCATACATTTAGTATACCTTCTGAGAATAAAGTATCCGGAATTTGTCATTTAAATTGCCCGCGTTAAGTAATTTTTATGTTTTTTTTTTTCTGTATGTTAGTAGGACTGTCCTTAATTACTATGCCAAAAATGAGCGCGATCTGTCAACCAGTTTGTTTACAGCAGCTGGTTTAATCAGTCATCTCAGTAGTTCTTGGCGAATTTTACAATGGAAAAAAATATTGAAGAAAGAGTTTGTCTCAAATTTTGTATTTTGAATAAAATTACGTACGCCGAATCGATTCGAATGCTGGAGAAGGATTACTGTGAGTCTATTTAAACGAAAACTCAGTCTTACGAGTGGTACAAAGGTCGGGAGATCGTCGAAGATTTGCCTCGTTCCGGACGGCCATCGACCTCTGGCACTGACAACAACATCAAAAAAGTTAAAGAAATCATGCTCAAAAATCGTCATGTTTGTGTTAGAGAGATAGCATGTGAACTCAACATCAATCGTAAAACAGCTCGTTTAGTTTTGGTCAACCATTTGGGCATGCATCGCGTCGCCGCTCGGCTCGTTTCCATTGAGCTGAATTTTCTCCAAAAAGAGTATCGGCAGAAGGTCGCTGTAGACATGCTGGATCGGGCTAATTCTGGTCCCAAGTTCATGGGACGCATCATAATTGGTGACGAGACATGGGTCTACGAGTACGACACGTTAACAAGCCAACAATCATCGGAATGTTTAGCAAAAAAATTAGCCGAAACCGAAAAAACCTCGAAAAATTGAAAAAATGCTGATGATTGTTTTCTTCGATATTCGTGTAGTGGTTCACCATGAGTTCGTTCCGGAAGGCCAGACGGTCAATAAGGACTTCTATTTAACCGCTTTGAGGCGTTTGCGCGACAAAATTCGTCGTAAATGGCCGGAATTGTGGGTCAATAATTCGAGGATTTTGCATGATGAAAACGAAAACCTAAAAAATACTTTACGCCGGCAATTTAAATGACAAATTCCAGGTACTTTTTTGCCAGAAAGTGTATAAGCAGAGCGGGTAACACATATGTGCAGTGGTTTTTGTTATTGTTTTAGTTGGAGCCCCTTCATATCCCATAAGTCACATTTCGAAAGGAACTGGACAAAATGCCACAAAAGTTTACAAATTCTCTAGCTCAAAAACTAAGGGACTAGTTTGCATACTTACAGACAGACATGGCCTAATCAATTCGTCTCGTCGAGCTGATCAAGAATATATGGGGTGTCCATGATGGCTCCTTCTGCTTCATGACAAACTTATAATAATATTTACTGCGTGAAGAGCATAAAAAAAAGGTGTTCCTTGAAATTTCCCTTCTCAATGCTCTCGCATTTCATACTCACACATGACCTAAAACTAGTCCTTTTCTATTTTAACCCTATTTTCAAAATTCCATTCACAACATTCATGACAGAGTTTTCTTAAGATTTCTTTAGGTTTCTTTTTTTTTTTTTTTTGTAAGCGTTTTGTCTCATCTTTGGCCATTAGGTGGATCATAATGAATGTGGAATGATCCTGGTTGAAAACTATTTGTTGTTTATATTGTATTATATGCATACCTATATATTTGAGTATCTTAATGTAAATGTTTATGTTTTTAGAAAGATTTGCAATTACTCGGCGTATTTTAGTTTTGCTTTTTCCTTTTTTTTTTTTCTTAAATTGATTTTTGTTTAAATTTAAGTTACATTTCCTTTAAATTTCTTAAGAAATAATTCTACTATTAATTTTTGTATTTTGAAATCTTTTCGATTAAATAATATTAACTAACTAACTAAACTATAAGATATGATAAGATTGGGAAAATCTAAAAACTACAATTAATAAGTAGAGAAATCTATTTTAATTATTTTTGTAAATTTTCGTAGAATTTTTTTCAGTGTAACATTTGAATAAAATTTCTTTTATAAAAAAATTAACCAAAGAAAACAAAACAAAATTTTTTATTTTTTTTTTTTTTTATATTATAAAAATAATTAAATACATTATTTATTTATTTATTTATTATTATTATTTTTTTGTGTTTGAATTGTGTAGAAGTCTATTGCTATCAAAATTTGATAAGAACAAATGGCAGGCGGTCTGTTGCCAAATATGTAAATATCCTTAAAGTGAATTAAGGATTTTTCTATTTATATTTGTTTTCCTTCTAATTAAATTGATATCAGATCAGCTGTGTTGGTTTTACATCGTTAGATATAGTTTTGCCTAATTTGATGAAGTTACCAACTCAACAGCTCAGTTCATATTTGATAATTTGGCATGTTCTCACACTTTGAACACAATTGATCGATCGATTGATTGATTGCAATTATATTATTTATTCTTAAGTATTGATTGCCATTCAGTTGTGTTTTTTGTTTTATATTAAGATATACATATATAGAAACAATTACATACCTTGGTCTGATGTTACCATGCTACCATGCAATGTGTTGCTACTTAAGGTGCTTGCTGCTGTTAATGCGTTATAGATGCCCTTTGGTGTATAAGTAAATGTATGTGGTTCACTTTTTTTGCCACTTGAAATAATCGAAACTTGTACAATAACCGGTTTGCGAATGTTCTGTTGGATATAAGGTGGCACAGTACAAATCAAATGAGTCTGGAAAGAAACGAAACAATAAGAATAAATTATTCAGAGTCTACGGTAAATATATATAAATATGCTGATGATTACTAACCTGATGTAGATATTCTTTATCGGGTAGGACACTTTGTTCCCAAAGAGCTGCTGTGCCTCCAACAAGTTGCTGTCGTACAGCAATTTCAGTTGCTGGATCATCAGCATTAACACTGTCGTAGGTCTCTTGGAAGAGTACATGTGTATCTTTTAGAAAGTTTTTACCAATTATAAAGAGTTCGAGACCACCATCCACAGGGCAAGAAAAAAGTGATTTCTTACAAATTTCTGGTATACCAGGAGGTTGTGCTAAGAAAAAAAGAATAACATAAGGTCAATTAATTTCAGATAGAGAAAATTTTCTATTTGATTAAACAAAATCTAATAATTCTGAACACTTAAGATTATGTACGTTCGTATCTCGGTCAGTAAGTGTGCTGAGCACTGCTGTTGAGGTAACCTACATGCTGGTACATATTCAAAGTGGGTATATCTTAATATATTTGGCCATAGAGGCCTCCAAAAAGAGAGACAAAGCATAAGAAATTATGAAACGAACAACAAAATGGGATACCCTTTATAGAGTTGTAATGAGAAACAATTTCCGGTTTTCCCTTCGATCCATTCTCATCGACTTCATCTGACCTACATACATACATATTGTTCCATGTTTTGATTGCATAAACTGTTGAAAAGAATATCGTCGCTAATCAATGGTCACATACTCGTGGCCGAAGGAGTTGCCAACGATCCAACATTTTACGAATAGATGCATATTTATTGTTACTCAATCGAAATATCATCGAAACAGAGCTCACTTGTAATCAAGTGATAAGTACCATCAGACATTATTGATTGGAAAATTGGTAGACCAAAATTTATATCAAAAAACAATGAAGGTCTTCACGCCACGTCTGGTTCGCTTTCTGTCTCAGAATCACTTGATTAATTTTTTTTTTTTTTTTTTGTTTTGTTAAATGTCCGCATCTGAAATCCTCGAGTCGCTCTCTTTATCTTCATTCAAGTAAAGTTGACTTGCCATTTGATCACACAGTAAGTAAAACAGTGTCTGATCTATTGAAGGCAAAACACAAGCTGAACAAAGCAATGGAAATTTGCGTATATCTTTATAACAAAATGTAATTAAGGGGGTCACACAACAAAGAACAAAACATTCTACGTTCCACAATAATTAGAAAAGAAATTATATTCACAAAGTTTTGAATCAAAATAAAAAAAAATAAAGTACTGGATTAAATAGTTATTTATATAAAAAAAAAAGCAGTAATGGTTTCTTTATCTACATTTTTTTTTAAATTTTATTAATTATGATAATTTTCAGATTATGAAAAAAAAAAAAAAAGCAGTGAGCCGTTTCTCAATTTCTATTCAGAAATATATATTGAATTTTTAGGTACAAAAACAAAGTTTTCTTAATCTCTTTGCGGCAATTACAATTGCAATTATAAGTAGTTTAAAGGAAATCCAATCACAAGATGACAAAAGACAATAGACCCAAAATAAAAGCTGCTGCATTGATGTTGTGATTAGCTTCCGACCTCAAATGTCTCAATCCAACCTTACATACTTATGAAGATGTAGGAAAGAAGGAAGGAATAAGGACAAATCTGTAAAGTGTCTCGGAAGAGTATAGAATTCTCTGTGACAAAGGTTTATTAATTTTCCATAATAATTATGTATGCATCGCCCTTATAAAATATTATGTATTCGTAATAAATAAATGGTAAACTTACTGCAAATAATTGGAATCGAGCAAACTTGCAATGTTTCGGTGGTGCCATCGTCACGTGTCAATTGTGTACGGAAAACCATGCGACAACGTGTTGATTTCTTTTTGTTCTTTTGGGCGAGATGATCGGGAAAACGATGTTCCACATCGACGTTGCGCTCCTTAAATAAGAAAAAAACAAAACATGTTAAATAAATGTAATGTAATGTGATAAGTTAAAAATATTGCATACTTTGAGGATGCCAACGCAATCACATGTTACGGTCATCTCGGTTTCCATTTTCATTTCAATCTCAATCACCGTAGTTCCATCAACTTTCTTCTCACTGCATTGCGTTGAATTTTTACCAGCCACTTTGCATGCCTGATAGAACATATGCGGTGCAACGCGTCCAATATCTGTGCCAATAAAAACTTGTAGCACCACTGGCTTATCATAGCCGACCAAGCGGACTATAGGGAAACCATTACCACTGCGATCTTTGACAGCACCACGTGATCCTTCCGTCTGATAACGTGCGCGATGTTGTTGTTCTGGTTGTGAGATAATTTCCAATTGAACGCGACCATCGGAGGAGGTTGCAACACTATTTAAAGCAGTTGTCGGTTGGCGTTTACTTGCCACTCGTGTCATATTACGTGAAGAAATGAATCTAAGGACACAAAAATATAAAGAAATAAAAACGAAACATATAATTTTAAAAATTCTCTGTATAAATATTTTTTAAATTTTTTGAATATTATTTTTTGTTGGCCTCATTTTAGGTCTTTTTTTTTTTTTTTGTTTCTTTGTTTTGTTTTGTGTGTGTGTGTCTGTGTGTGTGTTGATTTTGGTTTGTTTTTAGACTAAACTAATGCAGCAATAGAAATGATATAAAATTTTGTGGACTTTGAATTTTGTATGGTGGCGCAGATTCCTTACAATTTCAATTGCTTAGTTTCTCATCCTTAGTGTCAATGAATGATTGACTGAATAAGTACTTGACTAAATGAAGGAATGATGAAATGAATGTCTGAATGATTAGAAGTGAATAACAATTGTTAGTATTTTAGTTAGAGTTTCTTGTGTTTAATGGAAATTGTTAGGCGCAGTTAATCTATTATAATACAAAAATATGTATACAAACACAAAAACACACATTAACATATAAACTATACAAAAGAAAGAAAAAACCCCCACATAGAATAATAGAATAAAAAAAAAAACAAAATAAAGTAGTAAGCAATAGTAAGTAGGTAGGTAGTAGTGTTATAAAATAAATACAATAATATTAATATTAATAAAGAATAAATGAAAAATAATTTCAATACTTTTCTTTTATTTTTGTTAAAAATGAATAATAAATCATAAAACAGAAGAAAACAAACAAACAAAAGAAATTAATAAAAGAACGAAGAATTTCTTTTTGGTCTGCATTTAATTGTTGTATTAATTCAATTCAATATCGTTTTCGATTTCAATTGCGATGAAAAATGAAGAAAAAAAAAAAATTTGTGTAAAGAAAAGTCAACAAAAAATTTTGTGTACAAATAAATTTTTGCAGAAAAGAATTCAATGAAAGAATACAACAAGTAAATAAATATACATAAATACACACACACACACACACACATATATATATATATATATAAATTAAATGAATCAATAAATAATATAAATAAAAAGAATACACACAAAAGGAATTCAGAAGAAGAATATACTACTAAAAGAAAGAAAGCAAATGTCAGTCAGTCAGTAGAAAGAAGCCACACCAAAAATAAATGTGAAATTACAATAAATAATTAATTAAAGAGGAGAGGAGAGGAGAAAATTTGAAGCCTAAAATTTATATATTTTTTTTAATATTTCTTCTTTTTATTTTTCTTTCATTCATTTTTATTTTAATTTTGTTTTTTTTTTTTTTTTTTTTGGTTAGAAAAATTTTATCTTTTTCTGCATTTGATTTGAGGTTTTTTTGTTTTTAATTTTGATATAAAATTTTGATTCAGAGAAAAAGAATTTGTTATATACATAATTTTGGTTGTTCCAAGATTGTTTGCTTGCTTGTTTGCTTGATTGATTGATTTATTTTAGACCATGATTTTTGTTTTGATTTGTTTGTATTTTTGGTATTTTTTTTTTTTATTTTATTTCTTAAGAGTTTGAGAGAAATTGAACTTCAATCTTACTTTGTCTGCTGGTGTTCCCGTTCCCGTTCCCGTTCCCGATGCAGCTGTTGTTGTTGTTGTTGTTGTTGTTGTTGTTGCTGTATGACAGTGGCATTGGTGTTTGATTGTGACTGGTGTTGTTGTTGTTGTTGTTGTTGTTGTTGTTGTTGTTGTTGTTGTTGCTGTATGACAGTGGCATTGGTGTTTGATTGTGACTGCTGTTGTTGTTGTTGTTGTTGTTGGGGTTGTGGTTGTGGTTGTGGTTGCTGCTGCAGCTGGAGCAATTCTGTTTTTATTATTGTGGACGCGGATGTTACTGCTGAATTGTGTTGTTGTTGCTGCTGCTGCTGTTGTTCTTCTAATGGTGTTGAAGGTGTTGTCGTTGTCATCGCCGGCATATGTATAGTACCACCACTTACGGCGTTTGTTATTTTACGTATAAAATCATCTTCACTGCATGCATCGTCATTGTCCAGGTTGAGTTCCAATTGTTGGGGTGATGACAAGATTTTGCGACGCTTAAGGAATTTACCACAACTGCGATGTTGTTGCATTTGCAAATTTTGTTGTTGCTGCAATTGTTGTTGTTGTTGTTGGTGGTGTTGTTGTATTTGTTGTGTTAAGATTGCATGTTGCTGTTGTTGTTGCTGATTATAATGTTGTGTCTGTGGTTGCTGTTGCTGTTGTTGTTGTTGCTGTTGTTGTTGATGATGTTGATGTTGCTGATGCAATTGTAATAAATATTGAGATGCCGATTGTTG
Source organism: Amiota minor (assembly GCA_037043295.1). Classification (NCBI taxonomy): domain Eukaryota; kingdom Metazoa; phylum Arthropoda; class Insecta; order Diptera; family Drosophilidae; genus Amiota; species Amiota minor. The sequence goes on from JBAMAW010002247.1 coordinate 47,820, forward strand.
CTGTTGTTGCTGTTGTGGTTGTTGTTGTTGTTGTTGCTGTTGCTGCTGCTGTTGATTATAATTGTTTATACTTTCTTGTTGTTGCGATTGTTGTTGTATACTGAAGTTAATGCCGGTAGTCGTTACAGCCGTTATTGATGATATTGCGCCGGTGGTTCCTGTTCCTGTTCCTGTGGCTGATGGTGTTGGTGTTGCTGTTGCTGTTGCGCCAGCAACATTATTAGTATAAATTCGTGCAAAACATGAATCATCAGTACCAAAACCAGTGTCATCTTCATCAATTGTCAAATTAAATGTACCATTATTGTTAACCGAAAATGCTGCCGATGTTGATGATTCCAATAAGGCAATGATTTTTCCACCGTTGCCACCATTGCCACCGTTGCAGCTTGAAGCTTGTGCTTCATCATCTGAACTCATGTTATGACGAAGACGACAATACTGCTGATTACCACCAATATCATCCTCCTCTTCATCATCATCTTCATCGTCGTCATCAACAGCCACGTTATTGGTGCCTTTGCCGTTGCAATTGTCATTGTAATTAACACTATTGTCATTGTTCAATGGATCGCTGTCTTCGCTGTCGGTATCCATTTCTCCATCGATATCCTGACATTGTACATTCCTTCCATGTAATCTACATAAGGTGTGTGTGATTGGTTTTTTGTTTTGTTTTAAATTTCAGTTGATTTTTTGGTTAAAATTTATGTGTGTTTTGTAAAGAGGTTTTGTTTTTATAAATAAAGTGATGACAAGAGAAATCAATTTCATGTCTGATCTCTCTTCATTTCAATACCTTTCACACCTTTACGGAAACCCCTTTCAATGCACATGCAAGTGCGACACAAAGCTCACGTCTTATTGTAACAGTTTCAATCAATCAATGGACTAAATAAATCAAAAAACAAGCTCAGTTTTTTTTTTTAATTTCTCCATAATTGGAACAACCGAAAAACTACAACTCATTTCCTCACTTTTGGGGAAGGGTGTGAAAGGTATGTAAACTTCGGTGGACCGAATGAATTGTTCTACGTAATTTTTGTCTTGTTTGTTTCTTTTTTTTTTTTTTTTTGGGAAAGTTCAAATGAAAATTACAAATATCACAGAAACATGTGAGACAAAGTGCAAACAACACCTGGCAAGCGTTGAAAGAAATACCCAGCAAAAAAAAAAAAAACAATGTTTGCAAGAAATCAGAATATGATAAGAAATAAGTAGAAAATACAATAAAAGAGATGAAATTAAAAAAAAAAAAATAGAAATCAAAATAAATGAAATGAAAACACTAAAAATTTAAAAAAATTTAGGAAATAATTAAGCGCGTAAAAGAAAACTATGGTCACGGATCATAAAATGTTGCTAAAGCGAGCGAGCGAGCGAGCGAACGAACGAACTCTACACTTTACCTACCATGAAACTAATTAAAAAATGAATTACGATTTATTCAAGAATTCTTATATTATATTTGGAAAAACAAACATTTGAAATGAAAAATGATATAATAAAAAAATAAAAAAAAAAACACATTAACAAACATAAAACGGAAAGCAAAACCATAAATATTCGAAGAGTAGCTAATACGTAACAATCAATGTGTAATAGCAACAAAAACAGAAGCAACGGATGCAACAACATCAATGCATAGCAGCAATTAAGGAAAAATGTAAATCAAGGAAAAGAAATAAGAATGTTAACTTTTATTCCATCAAAACTATTTCAATATTTTCGCTATACCATAATTTATGATATACGTAAGTACAATATAATCATTAAAAATATATGGACGAGTGCATTGGCAGAGAAATAGCATATTTAACAACAGTACAGATTTTGGTAGCTTGTTCTGAATTGTCTGACAAGATAACCTCCTCATTGAAGAATTTAAATTTATCAAAATTCACTTTCTGCTTCCCAACACCACTAATGGACTTCAACCAAAACATATGCAGCAGCAGGATATTTCTAGTTTTAAGAACTTTTCCAGTTTTGTTTTCATTAGACTGAAGCAAGATGTTTTGGAAAGAAAAATGGAATGGTTTAATCATCTAAAATATTCCTGGATGAAGCTTTGTTCTGAGAGAGAGTTTGGTCGCAGGCAAGTCGCCTGCATGTTAGCGACACTTGACAATTTTGTTGTAAAAGTTTGCTTAATTATATATCAAAACATATCTTTCTTAACAAAATAACACTTTTATTTAAGACCTTATTGATATCCAATGTGATTAACCACTACGTTCAGTTGCACAGTTGCCGGTGGACATCAAAACTGCACTTTGATCAAAACACTTTATTAAGCACAAACTTATTAGCAAGGCACACACAGGAACTGACATCAATAATCTTCCGGCGCAATAAGAGAAATTTTAAAAGCATGAAAAACTGTGGCATCATATATTGAGAAGCATCAACCAAATAAAGTCAATGGCTAGGAAATGCTGCAAATTTATTTGAAGACTAATACTGTGTGGAATTTTCAATAAATTTTCTATTTTTTAATTTCTATATTCCGAATTGCCTCATTACGTGCAAAGTAGAAGAAACGATCAAGAAGAAACAAGTTACCCTTGTGGCACGAATTCTTTGTAGAAACAAATCAAATGTGTCTTGACACTTGGGTGCTTCCATTCGGCACTTTAACACTTTATTTCGGGGTCAAATTGAAAACACCACGTCTCGTCACCAGTAACAATACTGTACTTAATTTTTGGGTCCTTTTTCGACTCTTTAATCAAGTCCTTACAATGTTGAATTCTGGTGAATTTTTGGTGTGGAACAAAACGAGCACAAAACTTCCTGAGTCCTAATTTTTCGGTCAAAATGTGATGAACTGAATTTTTTGACATGTCCATTTCCATTGCCATGTAAAGCAATAAAGACTTTGCTCCATTTTTAATAAATTCACGAACAATTTTAATGTTACTTTGTGTAATCACGAAACTTTTCTGACCGGTATTTTCGTCGTCCTTGATGTCCTCATGACCTTCTTTGTTTAAATCGTTTAAACCACTCATGGACGGGATAAACAATTGCCACCATACACTTGTTTCATTAATTCAAACGTCTCAGTAAAAGTTTTGCCAAGTTTAAAACAAAACTTAATATTCGCTCTTTGTTCGAAGTTAATTTTTCGACCGATGCTATCACTTATAAAGCAATAACTTGGCTTCTAATTGTCCGTTGGTCATGAAATTTTGACAGAACGTCAGTGAAGGATGTCAAAAGATATCGTCATTATAGAGACTTTGAAAAAGTTTCGTTTACTTTACGACAGACCTTGTATATTTTTTTTAGGGGGTCACCGATGTCTTCTTCTATCTGATAAAATTATATGATAACTTCATGATAAAATTATATGTAATAGTATTGCGTAAAGAGTATCACAAAGGTTCGTTATACTGATAGTAAATCGTAAATGTGTCGATGGGGGTTCTTAAAAATATAAAATGCCCCTATATTGAAAGCCAAATTTTAGCGTTCTACACGTTTCAGTTTTCGAAAATCAAACACCCGGATGGACTATATGGCACCATATCTTCATACTGATGAAGAGAATATAATTTATGGAGACTTATTATTCGCTTTCCTCGATGGCCTTGAGTTCCGATCTTCGATGATTTTTAAACTCTTTGCTCAATTTTAACACATGTTATTAAATTCTTATATTCTTTTGACGTGATGTAATGGTTTATATAAATTAAACTTAATAATTAAATAATTAAATAGTTTCCGAATGTTGGGGCAAATTATACAAATTCATGATTGGTTGGGCGAACGAGCCATTTTAGCAGCGAAAAATAACGACATAGACGATTTGAACTAAAAAATTCAAGGTCAAATCGCTGGCCAGCTGTATTCACTTAAGTCGTATGATTCAATAATTGATCCAGATGAAGTGGTCAATTATCCAATTGAATTCCTGAATTTATTAGATTTGCCAGGAATGTCGCAGTACAATTTGCATATGAAGGTCGGTTCGGTGATAATCATGTTCCGAAACATGAACCAATCAAATAAGATGCTAAAAAGTTCATGAACAATGTGATTGAAGAAACGATAATCATAGGAAGATATTCTAATACCAAGACTTCCATTGATTTGATTTGACTTGCCGTTTCAATTGAAGCGTGTCCCATTTCTGGTACGCTTAAATTTTCAATGACAATTGATTCACCAAACCCCTAGGACAATCGTTGAAGATGTGTAGAATTAACCTTGAAATGTCATGTTTTTCCCAAGGCCAGTTCTAAGTAGCGCCCTCAAGTGTTGACAGACCATCCGAAACACAAAAAATATCGTTTATCACCAAAAATTGCACTTGCAGGCAATGCACAGGCTAAATTAGGAAAAATACAGGCATGTCAGAACGGCAGAATGATAACGATGAAACTAAAAAATAAGAATGTTGTATTGGACTACAACCATTCCGTATTCACTGCTATTTTCCAAAACATTCAAAGCGCAATGCAATACGCCTGCAAGTTTGTATTGAAAGGAAGCGACGTATAGTATAGCTCAATTTGGTATTACAGCCCCTAAAGTTTCGCATTACCAAGAGATGCCAATCAAGTTTTTTTTTTTATATATATATAATATATATAAAATGAAGAAGACAAGAGAAACCGAGCTCTTTCAAAAGCACCAGGTGAATGGTAATGGTTTGGAACTGTTTCACTTGATGACATATTTGTCCTTTTAACAAAACCGAAGAAAGAACAATATTTAAATGTTTTTCAAACCAATTTTCTCGATTACTTAGATCAACTAAGTAGTTGAAGAAATCATCGGAAACCATCAGCAAGATGAAGATCCAAAGCATATTGCAACGGCGCACATAGACTTCAAAATCAAAATTTCCAAGTAATGCAAGGAGCCTAGATTTAAATGGCATAAAAAGTCATTGTAAAACGGAGGCTGTGTGGGCATGAAAAATCGTCGAAAAAGAAAAGTTTAAATAAAATATTTGATAAGAGAATTGCAAAGCATTGGAGAATGAAACTGATTGAAAACGAAGAGTGGAGAACATGCCCGGAAGGATTAAAAGTACAATATTATAAGCAAAAAATTTGATTTGAGACAAAATATTAATTCATACAATTTAAAAGCAATAAGACAGTCAACTCAAGTGTATAATTAATTGTAGTATATATGATAAATTAAAAAAAAAAAAAAAACCTGGATACTCTCTTTTACAATTTTAATGGAAGTGTAAAAACAAACAAAGCTTACTTGCACATACATATATGAAGAAGGGTATTCAAAATATATATACATACATGGTGTGACAATTAAGTGACGGGACTGAGTATACCACAGTCGTCTGTCTTTAGCTTTAAGAGTGGGGATGGATGGTGAGTGACCTTGATTCCTACTGCGCAGAATCCACTTGATCCCGCCTCTCTGTCTAGTCTAGTTTGCTTTTAAACCTAGTTTGAGTAAAGTGTTGTGTAATAGAAGTTCCGGAAAAATGATTAGTTTAAAAATCGAGCAGCGAATTAATTTAAAATTTCTCGTAAAATTAAAAAAACCTCCAAGTGAGTGTTTTCAATTGCTAAAAAATGTGTTTGGTGATGACTGCATGTCACGTACTAGAATTTTCGAATGGCACAAACGATTTTCTGAGGGCCGGGAAGAAGTTGATGATGAGGAACGGACTGGACGCCCTGTGACATCAAGAATTGCAGAAAACGTTCAAAAAATTAATGAAATTGTTCAGAAAGACAGGCGTTTGAGTCTTGAGGTCCTAGAGAAGCTGAGAGAAAAAGTGCGAAAGAAAAGACCAGACCTGTGGAACAACAAATCCTGGATTCTGCATCAGGACAACGCGCCAGCGCACAATGCACTCTTTGTGAAGCAGTTCTTAGCGAAAAAATCAATTACCGTGCTCGAACACCCACCGTATTCACCAGATCTCGCTCCCTGCGACTTCTACCTGTTCCCCAAAATCAAAAGTTCGTTGAAGGGAACACGTTTTGAGTCGGTTGAAGAGGTAAAAGCAAAAACGGCAGACCTGCTAAGGAGTCTAACACTTAGTGACTTTCAGCACTGCTTTAACCAGTGGAAAACTCGCATTCAGCGGTGTATAGATAGGGAAGGGGAGTATGTTGAAGGAGATTAATTGTTATTTGTAATAAGTTTTCAATAAAGTATGTTTTACAGACCAGTCCCGTTACTTAATTGTCACACCATGTATGTATAGCAAGCATGATTTTGAATTGAATTTGGTTTGGTCACAGCTGATCTTTAACTGTATAAACAAAAGAAGGACGAATACAAATTCTTAAGAGCCTATAGATGTCACAGTTAGATGATTCTCCCATCAATTCGTAATCATGTTACAATATGTTAGAAAACTGTGGAAATAATTTACTTAGTAACAATCGACAATCATTACAACAAAATTATTATGTGTAAACATATTTCTGCTTATTAAAAAACAAAAAACAAAAAAAAAACAAAAAACTTAATAAATAAATGAAGTGTAATATAAATTTGGCAATCTATGTACATATATACATACATACATATCTACGCGAGTATTTATTTATTCTTGTATGTATGTTAATACTTAGTATTTATTGTACATAAGTACATATGTACATACGAGTATATGTTGCGGATATATGGATAAATATTGTTGATACGCAGAATAATGAGAAATGCAAACAAATGAAGCGAACTTATGTAAATATGTATTTTCCAACTGTCTGTCAGACAACTATGTACATAAATATATTAAATAGAAAGGTAGACTGATAAATAGACAGACAGACAGAAAGTTATCTTAGCTCTTTATACAATATACAATAATAGTTGAGTTGTGATATCCATATGTGCTAAAATGGCGGTTTCTTCAATGCGTGAATTGTCAATTAATTTATAGAAGAAAAAAAAAAAAAAAAATAACAAAAACCTAAACCTAAACCTAAGTTTAGTTCCACAATCAAGTGTATTTGGCTAAAAAAGATAGGCGTGTTCAAGTCCATACAAGTATATACAATAGTATGTATATCGTATCGTACCAAGTATGTATTTCTTTTGATTGTGGGCTTGTCTCTTAGCCAAATCATATCATATTTGGTCTGAAAGGTGCTAGAAAATTGTTGTAGCAGTTAGCATACATAATTCTCTTCTTCATATTCATATTTATCTCCATATCAGCTATAGTTTATCAGTGGTGAAAGCGTGAAATTTGTTCAGCTTACAATAAACATACGAACTTAACAGGTTTAACATACCATAGTTTATATGGTGGCATCGAAACTTTTTCACAAATGAAATATATGTACAGATATGTATTATATATTATATATATAAAACTTCAAAAGTCACAGAATTAAGTCGAAAGATACTCATAATAGTTTAAACAATATGATTCCCACAATGAATACCTTTTCTGTTTTTTTATTATTATTTTATTTTATTTTTTTTTTTGTTTTTTTTGTTTTTTTTTTTGTTCCTCTGTAAATTTAAACAATTTACTTTTATAACAAAAATAAAAGAAGAATAAATACAATAGTAATATATATAACCAAAATTTCAGTGCTTGTAATTTTTAAAATATGTGAGTAAGTAGATTAATGATATTTTGATTACTATCACTATTTGATAAATAGAATTGTGTTGATTAAAAACGAATGCATCTTAAAAAAATCCTCTAAAATCCTCTATAACTTAACTTACATAGCATTTATGTATAAATTCGGTAAATGATAGTCTAACCTAGAAATTATACAACTCAAGTACAGATGCAATTGTTGCTAGGCACAACAACAAAATGAAATTGCTGATAGCGTGACAATGACAAAAAAAAAAAAAAAAAAAAAACATAGTGTAGTCTTCTGATGCAATTTTAAGATTTTCAATTGTATGAAACAAAAAGATTAAATTAGAATACACTGTTTATATGATTGACATAATAATATAATAAAATCGTAGACTTTGTCAGTTTGTTTCCTTTTTGTTCAAGCCAAGTCCAATTAAAAGCCATTTATTCTATTCAAAATCAATTTACTGAAACACAAGAAGTAGTATTTGGTGCACGGGATGAACTTAAATTCTTCAAAATTGCTTCTTTTTTTTTACCAAAAACTTAGAGAGGCTTGTTTGCATGTACCTAAACTTATTTTTCACGTCACGCTGATCATTTCTGACGACGCAAAAATCACAACCAAATAAAAGAAACACAACAATAATAATTTACGAGATCTAAGAACAAGAAAAAAAAAAAAAAATAAGAAGGCTAAATTCATCTATGCCGTAATTGTTATACTCTTCTTCAGTTTGTGCAAAATTTGAGCTTTCTAGCTCCAAGATTGAAGGACTATTGTAGTTTGCATATATACAGACGAACTTGTCTCGTCGAGCTAATCACAAAGATATACTTATGTCTCTGATATCTCCTTCTGTCCGTTACAAAATTCATGACAAACTTATAATAGTAGTCGTTGCTTAAAGAGTATACAAACATTTTAAAACTATGGATTATGGTTTTTTTTTTTTTTTTTTTTGGTGGTCGATTATGGCGACTGGAAAATAAAAAAGACTAGAAGAACTGGTTAACACATAGACACATATGTATGTATGTTAGACGCGACCTAGTACTTATGACAAAGACGATTACAATTGATTTACTGATGATGATGATGCACACTGTTCTATGAGTGGTTATTTACAACACAAATGATAATTCCTAAGCATACTACACTAGTGTGAAAATGATAAGCAAAACAAATGAAAATTACATTGATGATTAGATAAATACATGTTAGATAGTAAGCAGCACAAAATGACTTGTTATGTTAGCAACAATTACTAAAAAACAATGACGTCGTCATCTCTAAATGATAGCAGCAGCGACGTCATTTGTTTTACGTGATATTTTCACATACATCAATTCTATTCTCTTGATAAGGTACACACACAACAACAGGCAACGAAATTACAATTTATAGCAATTTCCAATAATAACAACAATTCTGTCATAATCTACTACTACTACTACTACTACTACACATATTTTGTTAATGGTATTGGGTTTTATTGGCCTATGACGTTGGTATGTGTAGATTTTTCAATTTTTCACCATGACCTACAATGAACGATTTGTTTTAGTAAAAAATAACAACAATAACAATAACAAAAAACAAAATATTGATTATTTGAATGCATGCAAAACCAGTCGATGATCTCGCCGCTCACTAAATCTAACCAATTCTCTTAATAATGCAACAGACCCGGTTCGCTCGCTCGCTCTCTCATTCACACACTTGATCAATTTGCTCTCATTTAATATTATATATTATATATAACGAGTTTAAATTTAATAATTTTCCATATTTTAATTACGAAAATTGTCTTAACAATATTTTAATATTTTTGCCATACCACCCTGCAACTCTTTACCATACAAATTTAAATATGTTCATGTAAAATTTTACAGCGTGGAAAGCATAACACAAATTTAAATGAGTTTATTACTTTTTTTTTTTTTTTTATTTATTTATTTATATACGCAAGTCATGGCATCGAACCGAATTCCTCATATAATACACCCATGAGTCGCATTTGATATGTTTATGACCTTTAGTCAGGTCTCTGATCTATTGTAATATGTAAGTATTATTCCTGGATATGTAAAAAGCCAAAGTGGAAAGCAAGACGGTAAAACTAAAATAAAACCTTGAAATTGTTTTTTATTTTATTTTTCTTATAAAGAAAAAAATCATAATTAAAAATGCTGTGTGATGTAGTGCAACTTATTAAGGAATTGAAGGAAGAGGGAATGTGAAAGAATCTTTTCATAAACACAAAAGGATCATTTAAGATCAAAAGCAAATTGCAATCTTACCTATACTCTGTTTATACATCAACTAAAACGGAATTTACAAGAGGATCGGTTTGACACAGAACATTTCTTTTATGAGAATGCATTTTTTTTGTTTACTGGTGCAAAGTTTTGTTAAAAATCACATTGCATATAATAAAAAAAATAATAATAATAATAATAAATGCAAATAAATAAAGCTCGCTAAGTCTATTTAATTCATGAGTTGAAAACATATTTTTTACACATGCGCGTGAAGGCAAACCGAACTCACTAAATTCTAATTCCAGCTATCGTATAAACGCGGTATTTGTAAAGTTCTACAATATGCTATTTTTGAATGGAAATGCATCAACTTATAATGGACTTTGTAGCAACTCATTGAGTTTCCCTCATAAACCGAAACGAACCAAACCGCTTGAATGTAGAATTGTACGTACATAAGTCTGCTGGTTTAGTTTGAGTTTGTCTAGACTAGAATACAAACGAGATCTTGTGATTGTAAACGTCATTAAAAATGATAAAACACAGAGCAGCTTAGAAAGGAAACTGTAAGTGATGAATGTTATCAAAATGCAGTGAAATGCAATACTTCATTACAAGATAAGAAATATTGTATTGCAATTTCGATGTCGCTGCTGTTGCTATTGTATACTTGAACTTGTCCTTCTGTAGTTGTTTATCCATGTAAGCAGGAAAATATAGGTAAGATTATGGAATTCCTGGAATTTCGGAATTGTAACCTTATTGTGAGGCAAAGTAATTCGGTTTTCGTAGCAGAATTAGAATACTTTTCATTTGAAGATTTTATATGAAATGCTTTGGTCGCATGGCCTTCTTAATTTCTGTTTCTATGGACTATGGAGTTGTAAATAGTGGGCTTTTTTTTTCTGTTTGAGAGTATATGGGCGGGCTCAATTCAAAAGTTTTCAGTATGAGTACTAATTCTTCTGTTTTGAAGGCAAAATGAACAAGAAACTACTTTGATATTTTAGTCTAGTAAGTAGCACGCTTCAATTTCATGTTGAGGCTTAAAACTTTTCATAAGACCCATATACTTACTACATACTGCATAGGTATATATGACAACGACAATAACAAAAAAAAAAAACGAAGAGGAACAAACAGATCTAAATGTATCTTTAAACTCAAAAACGAACAACAGAACAACAACTAAAGGCACAACAGAATATTGTAAACAGATGAAAGTCTAAAATTTTTAGCATTTCATTTTTTTTTTTTTTTTTTTTTTTTAATTTAATGAATGAAACTCACCTTGATACTGGTATAGCGCGTATCAAATGTTGTTGATTATGATGTTGCTGTTGCTGCTGTTGTTGATGATGATGGTGGTGGTGGTGATGGTGCTGGCTGTTGTTGGTGTTGTTGCTGTTGTTGCTGTTGTTGTTATGTTGGTTATGAGAATGATGTTGTTGTTGCACTTGCTGTGGATGCTGTTGATGCTGTTGATGCTGTTGATGCTGTTGTTGCTGTTGTTGCTGTTGTTGCATATGATGTTGCAAAGTGTTGTTCACTGCTACTGCCGCCACCGCCGCCGCTGCTGATCCTGGCGATGTTGTTCCATTGACAATAATGTTGTTTGTACTTGTGTTGTTGTTGCTATTGTTATTATTGCTATTACTAATATTACCGCTATTATTACTAGTGTTATTTATGTTGCTGCTACTACAACTGTCTGCATGTATCTCAACATGTTGATCGAAACCAAGTCCACTATCATTGGAATTATCACAGAGCGGCGGATGAGGTCGTTGCAGTATTCGTTTGCCGGGCACCAATTTACCGGAACCATTCTATCAAGTAAATAAAATTAATGAATTATAAATAAATAATAAATTTTATGCCAATAATTGAATACAAAAATAAAAAAATAAAAAATAAACAAAACAAAACGAATAATTATAATGAAAAATTTGAGTTGCGAAAAGAACACGCATCCCATTTTAGTATGATATCAAATCTTTGGACCACTTTGATCGACCATCTTCTGCCATTTCTCGGCTAACACCATCAGTGTACAATTTCTGGGGTTTCTCCGACAAGTGATTTTCACATGCCTTTCTTTGCCGTCATTTTTGGCATTGCTACTGTTTTTGGAACTTCATTTCGCTTTGACCTTTTGCACAACAGTATCGTATATTATTCATATTTCATTACCTGTTACAAATCGCTTAAAAAAATGGTTCGCTTTCGTTGCGATTTAACAGCGATTCGCATATGGAAATTCGGTCAATAAAATTTTTTTCACTCACTTCATGAGCCATCCAAATATCCTTGCAAATGGCTTCAAACTGTTTTGGTGTCAATGTTAAGTTCCTTGGGACTATCATGACTTTTTATAAGCCGGTTTGGCTTAACTTTTTCCATAATTTCATTCACTTTTTGAGAAATAGGCTAACCTGAGCGCGGTGTATCTTTCACACCAAAATTATGACACCTTAAAATCAAGTGAACACAAAAAGGTCGCGTATTCTTTCATCAACCCATTAGTATATGAAGAATAAAGAATAGAGTAGATATGTAAAATAAAACTAGTAAGAACGTCATCTTCGACTATGTCGAAGATGAAATACTCTTCAAGGGATTTGTATGGGAGGTGGAAAGTTAGTGCCGAATTCGTTAAGAATTCAACAAAAACTGAGCCGAAAACAAATTTCTCAGCGTAATTTGAAGCGTTTTAAGCAGAATAAAACAGATTTTTTTGAGTAGTTTCATAATTATGGATGATAGTTGGATCTATCACTATGATCCAAAACTGAAACAAGTACGTTTACAGTGGACTGAAGCTGGTTGTTCAGCTTCAAAATAGGTGAAGTCAGAACGATCGGCAAAAATGGTTATGGCATCAGTGTTTTGGGATACAAAAGGGATTTTGTTGATTGATTATCTTGAAAAAGGTAAAACAATTAACTCTAAATATTATTGCAAACTTTTGGATCAGCTGAATGAAAAATTCTTGAAAAAAATATCCGGTTTACAGAAGAAAAAATCATTTTTCATCAAGACAATGCACGTGTTCACACAAGTGTTTTGACGATGGCTAAATTCCATGAATTAAAGTTCAAATTGCTTGAACACCTACCGTACTCACCAGATCTGGCTCCCAGCGACTACTATCTATTCAGAAACTTGAAACAATTTATTCGAGGAAAGGGTTTTCCGTCGAATGAAGAAGCTAATGCAGCCGTAGAACAGTATTTTGCAGAGCTTCCGGAAAATCATTACAGAGATGGTAAAAAATTATTGGAGGATCATTGGAATAAGTGTATAGAAGTTAAGGGAGATCATATTGAATAAAAAAAAAAACTTATTTCATTTAAAAACTAACATTTTTTCATTTTTGCTTTCAATACTTTTTTACCAAACTGTATACTTTATGTGTTTTTTTTTGTTGTCTCCTTCTGCCTGTTACAAACTTCATGACAAACTTATTATACTATTCACTCCCATGAAGAGTATAATGAAAGAGATATTCGTACTTATAAACAAACAATAAATTGGAAAGGCGGAAGCCAATTTCTGACAACGACTTACCCTTGACATGGCATGCAGTTTACCAGGTAATGCCTTGCCCGGTTGTCTTTTTGATGGTACACGAAAGCCTTTACGATGTATGCGCGGGCTCATTGTAGAATTCGTTGACATGGTCATACGCATACCTGTAAGGAAAAAGAAAAGAAAAACCAAGGATTATTAATATGTAGTTGATTTTATGTAAGTTAAGAAATAAGAACAAAATAAATAAAATAACAATAAAAAGTAAAAGCCAAAAATATAAGAGAAGGTACAGTTAAAATATATACGAATTTGTATGAATGTAATACATACATATACATATGTATATCATAATAATAACAATAATATGTAAGTATAAAAATGACTTTAAGCGAATGAACGAACCAACGAACCAATGAACGAACAAACGAAATATATATTTAATAATAAAAAAAGTAAACTGGAACTGATAAAGATACAACAACGACGACGAAGACGACGACTATGATGTTCTTCATAATGAAGATGATAATGATGATGATGATGACCACAACGAAGAAGGCGAATACAAAACACAATACGCAGTACAACGCCCTCAAAATTCATACATACATACATACATACAAACATTAGCATTGATACAGATACTAATTATGACAATGATGATGATGACGACGACAACGGCAACGACGACGACGACTACGACGACGACGACGATGAGAGAAGAAATCTGAAGATACGCTTTTGTCAAGAGTGTGTAAGTAGTGTGCGTGTGTATATATTTGTATCTCTTATAACCGCCTTTGCCGTTTATTCAACTTTGATGCATCAGCATGCAAAACGTACCAAAAAGAACCAGTAGCATCTTTCATACTATAAAATAAAATACTTTGTGCTGCGCTATTGTTGTTGGGTTATCTACACGCTTCATATGCGATATGATTGTTGTTTTCTGTACTCAAATCTCTCTTTTGCTTACTGATTGAAATAAACAACAACACACGACACACAACATGCTACATATTACAACAACAACAACAATAACAACAACAATAAAATGTACTTTAAACAGTGCCACTTTGTAAGATTTAGTACAACTTACTAATGACATTAATTTTCGTATGTAGTATCGTATAACCATACAATAAGAAACAATTTGTACCCATAACGAACGAACGAATGTAAAGAGTAAGTAAGAACTAAGAAATCAAATCAGATGAAATCAAATCAGAGAAATACTGGTGCATACTTATACTATAATATATTGTATGTACTTTCCTAAATAAATAGTATAGAAGACAATATTTTGATAATATAAAACTAAATATTGTAGATTTTTATTATCAAGCATTTTCATGGATCAACCAATGTCTTAGATATGATTTCCATAAAGTCCTATTTCTTAGGTATAATAAAAAAAGATAGAAGATTCGTGTAGGGGTTTTTTAAATTGCATATGAAAGAAATCTCACGGTAATTTCAATGTCTAAAGGTCACGGCGACCAGAATAAATATACATAGCAGGGGAGGTAGGCAAACCAAGCCTAGCCAATGCTGCAAAGCAGATGGTCATAAGAGTTTAAGTGCATGTTTAGAGTTCTCTTTTCATATTATTTTATAGCCATACTGTGTACTATTGTATATATGAATGTTTGTACATTTAAACGAATTGAAAAATTGTCACCTTAAAACGTGATTGCCATGGTGTGAACGGTTGCCAGTCTAATGATTGGCAGTGATGGACAAGTTTGATAACAGTGACTGGCGAAAGTGGTGCAAACAGAGATTTTTGCGAATGACAAGGAGCTTGTTCATTGTTTTTGTCATTTTAGTGTTTTTTGTATGGTTAATTTCTCCATTATTTCGGTTGTAAATGAATTGATTTGAATTGGTTTTTCTTTTCTTTTTTTTTTTCGTTATTGTATCTACATCTTTTTTTGTTATTTTATTTAGACAAGGCTACAAAAGCAAAAGGAAGAAATTCTATGCAAATCTACAATAGTTTTCATTTATTTTTTGATTTGTCTGTCAATGCCATGAGTGTCAATTAGTCCATTTTGTAACCTTAGTAAAAATTTGTGTAAAAATTTCATGTTCTTCGCGTGAGAAGATAATATTTCTTCTACTATAATTAACCAATATGTTTACTCACAAATTAGAAAAATAGAAACTTTAAAGGCGTTTCTCATAAAATTCTGTTTTTTGAGTTAAGACAGTCTTATAGTAAATGAGCGATATGTAGATGATAATTGTTATGAATTTCATTAAGATATTTTTTCTAATGTAAACAAAAAACAAACTAAACTTTACAATGCATAAAATCATCATCATCATCTTTATTCATTTTGTTTTTTATCATGCAATGAAAATAAGATAAAAACGACATATAAACAACAAGAATAAGAAAACGATTTATAGAGGAAATCTTATATCCTTCACCTACTTACTTGTATTGTAAGTATTTTGAAATATAAATGTTGTACATAGATAGAATTCAAATATACATACATATATATACTTAATAAGGTGCTTATCACAATTTTAAGACCCTTTGTTTTTTTTTTTTTTAAATATCTGGTTAATTGTTAAAGATAGAAATTCAAAAATAATTTTGGGTTACTGGCATTCAATTGTCAATTACTGCCACTAATTTCTTTTTTTTTTTTTAGTAAATAATAATCAGAAAAATACAAAAAGTTTGAAATTCCCCTTTTGCACGCGTATCAAAATTATAGGACACTTTCTTCTTTTACATCTTAAAACAACAAAAAATTGTACTTCAAAAGTATTTTTTACAAAAACGATGTGACCACCTCGTTTTTTTCCAAACTTGAAAAATACGGGTTTTCATTGAATTTGTAAGGTTGTGAAGCAAGGCTGGGTCAAGCTTGTTCCACTCATGTAAAATCGACCTTTTTAGATCGGAAATATTTTCGATTTATTTATTTTCAGCATAAACTCGACGTGCTAATACTCCCCAAACATTTTCAATGGGGTTTAAGTCTGGCGAGCATGGCGGCCAGTCAATCACCTGGACAGAGCAGTCTTGCAAAAAAACTATTGTTCGGCAACTTTTGTGTATTGGAGCATTACCATGCATAAAAACATACCGGTTTTCCCTATTTTCGGCCTAAAAAGAAAGCAGGCTACTTTCAAGCACCGCCAGACCACTACTGACCCGCCACCAAAGTTTCTCTTAGAGAAAACAAAAGGTTCCTTTCTCATATCGCGCCAATAATAGCGAAGCCCATCTGGTCCATCGAGATGAATTTTTTCTCATCGGGAAAACAACCTATTTAAAGATATCTCGTTAAGATCAATGCGAAAGTTGTAGAGTGAAATTGTCTTACTAAGTCCCAGCATGTGGCCAAGTTATTTTCCACGAAACGGAGTCGTGCTTCTTTGTGGAATAAGCCTTAATTAAGGCCTTTTCTTTTTCCGTTAAACGCTTTTTTAGTGGCATATTAATTAAAATCGATTGAAAACACGTTTTTTGCTACCAAACTTAAAAATTCAATTGATTCTTTACTTTCGATGATCCTTTGAATAAGTGTCTTATAATTCTGATAAGGATGCAGTCCAAAAATGCGAACATTCCAACTGAAACTAACGGTTCTTTTCCCATGCTGTTCTAAAATATAAATTGTACTGTTCTTTAGCGGCTTCCTCTTTGTACCTTCAATCGCTTTTTTAATTATTTTCAAAATATAAACCACACAAATTTGGCGAGTGTTAGAAGTAAAATTTTCAAAGTATCTTATAATTGTGATAAGCACCTTATATACATTAATTAATAGTTGGCATTTCCATTCACAAAATATCTACAAGCAGGGAATCTTAAGACTAAAACATATTTCGATTTCTGAATTTGTATCATTTCGCAATGTTTACAATAAAAATATTTTACATTAAATATTTAGGAAACTATATATCTCAATATGTATTATTACTTTATCGTGATGTTTGAACTCTATAGCGCCGTGAATCAGAGACATAGTACTATACTATAAGGATATGGAAAACAACAAGAGTTTATTGGGCCATGCTTATCTGTCTTTCTAGTCTTAGATAGTAAGAAATCAAATGTGTTCTGATTACTGGAAGAAATAGTCCCCCCTTCATTTTACCTTAAATCATGATTATTGTTATTTCATTTCTACAAAAAAGTTTTGCGAATAAGAACCTGATTTTTTTTTGTGTGATTGAATGGTAGGAGGGGTATCCTAGTTGGCCGATTTGGCTGATTCCAACAAATATATAGCACCTATATCAACCAGTTATAGTGCTTAAATTTCAGTTCGATAGGACAAAAAACAAAAAAGTATTTCTAATAAGAACCTGAATTTTAAAAGGGGTTTGTATGGGAGGTACCCTCCCTAGTGGTCCGATCAAACTGAAGTTTCGGCAATACAAATTTCTGATGTATAGCGACCAAGCATCTAAATTTCAAGATTATGGGATTACTGGATCGTATAGCTCCCATCCAAACCAAAATGTTTTTTGTTAGTTTTGTTGCCCTTTAAGTTTTTGAAAGTATTTTACTTTTACTATTTGTTGCTGATGCTCGGATAGAGCTACACATTCTGTGAAAATTTCACATTTACTCTCTAGCTATTACGGTTCATGACATATGACCCGAGGACGGACGGACAACGAAGTCTCTACAATAGATATTAGATATGTATTAAGTTGTAGTATTTGAAAAATTTGGCATTTCTTATGATATTTAAATGGTTTTTTTTTTAATCAAAATGAAATAACAAACATAAACATATTCATATTCTATTTTCTGTTTTTGTTGGTCATCTTATGATATTTTTTAAATAATTAACCACGTTTTTAGTAGTGGGTAGTATTTCTTATCAAAGTTTTATGGTTTCATCATCATAATGTATACTCGTATGTTATTCATTGTTGCTATGTAATCAAAATTTATCAAGATACCTACATATATGCACATATATGTATGTAGTATATAAAGAAAACAGAGAAAGAAGAATAGAAATAGAAATGTGTATAAATGGAAAAATAAGAAATTTTCAGCTTTTCAGAAAACACTTTGAGGAGTATTTTGCACAAAGACTTCGATATATTTGCTTCCCAAGTCTAATTCTTTCTGGAAGTGGTACTGAATGTTCTTCCACAACGTTTACACTTGGCTGGGAGGGTCTTGAATGGGAAGCGCATTTTTATCTGGCGGCTATGTAATCAGACAAAATTGCAGAATTTGGGGAACGAGCAAAAGAACTGAATTTTTGTAGCATGAATCAGAAGATATCGATCATGATTAGCTATGGTTTCAACAAATCGACGCAACTTGTCACACCGCCGCGCGTATCTTCAACCTTCTGGGCACAAGATTCAACAACTGTATGATTAGCCGTTTTGACGATGTCCATTAGCGTGCTCGTAGCTGCGATTTGATGCCACAGGATTGATCACTTGAAACAAAACATTCGCACCGAAATTGCCCAAATTGACCAAGTCCAGGTCTTTGTCCACTTACTTGAAAATTGGTGTTTCAGGATGGACTACTGCCGAACCAGCCGTGGCCAACATTTGAATGAAATCATTTATCATTTCATAGCGAATTTTGTTGAAAAAAAATTAACATTTATCCATTTAATGACCAAACAAAAATCGGAACAATAGATGGCCCACCGCTTATTAAGCTAAAGTTTAACTGTTAAAATCCACGCCTCGAACTAACCATACGTACACAAACACATATATACACACACACACACACACAAATAATAAAAAGGTCAAACAAGTCTATATCCAAGTTCATTTGTTTGTACTTGACTCTTTGCGTTTTTATTTTTTTGCTTTTTTGTTTTTGTTTTGTCTTAATCAATAAACAAATATTTGCCAAAGAAGACAAAATACTGGATACTGAACACGCCTGCTACTTACCGATCTAGAAATGAATAAACGAACGAAAAAACGAGCGAATTAACGAACTTCTTCATATCCACCTTATATTACCCACCTAACCTACCTACCAAGCAACCTAACCTAACATATTATATTGTATTGTATTATTTTTATCTATCTACGCCTACCTAAACTGCCTATCAGCCAGCCATGATATCTACCTGTGTCTAGTACCAAAACCAAACGAACTTATTTCATCAACCAACCTAACTGCCTTTTATTATTATTATTATTATTTTTGTTTTTTGGTTTATTTTTTTTTTTTTTTTTTTTTTTTTTTGCTTTATATTTCTCTCTCTTCTCCATCGACCATTCTTCCATATTCCATTCTCATTGTCATAGTAATAAAATCGTTTTATCGTTTCGATTCATCTAAAACAATATCGTTTCGCTAAACTCGCCTATTATATTGTACGTAGTCTGTCGTACGTTCGTACCTCGTATCTCTAACTGTATGCTTGCTATTATCTATCTATCTTTATATTTTGTGAATGTGGATGTAGATGTATGTGTCTGTGTGCTTGGCACTACCTCAACTGAAATTTTATTTGATAAGAAGTTCTCTTCCAACTCAACAACAACAAAATTTTATCTTTTCTTGTCTTCATTGTTAATACACAAAATACAATACTTACTAATCTCAATCTTTGTTAGCATGATTATTTTTTTGTTTGTTTAAATACACTATAATTTTTGATAAAATTCGGAAATTATTTTATATTTTAGAAATTCCTCTAGACTTATACATAACTCTTTCAATTAAAGTTTTTCTTTCTTTGATACAAAGTTTTCTAATCTTATTAATCTAGGAGTATATTATATCAGATTTATATATAAATAGAGTCTTACGATTATTGGATTTCATGGGCATATGGGAGACATCAATACAAAACGAAAACACAAACACTATTTCGTGTTTAGAGATCCTGAACTTAATCGGATACTGGACTTGTCTTGACTTTACTTATTTTAGTTAAGCAAGGGAGTCTTTTAAAACCTTACCAAAAATCATGCTACATGTGTTAAAAATGGAACAATCTAATTGCTATCATATATAAAATAAGTACCATCATATATAAAATAAGTACCATCATACATGAATCTCAATTTAATCATTATTGTAAAGGGTGTTTAGAACTTTCAATTATCAATACTTTTTTATATGTGCGCCCTTTTGTTTTGTGTTTAATTTGGTTTTCTATTTCATCATGAATAGACTGACACTTGAAAAAACGCCTGTACATTGTGCAGATTTTCTACGAAAAACATGATTCAGTTCGAGAAACTCATCGAATCGGAGCAACCTTGAATAGTTTGCACACCACTTTTAGTCTACAGGGCAACACGCATCCTTAGGAATGGCGTACAGTTCATGCTGAGGAAGCTACTGCTGGTGAAGAGCGTAGTATCGAGCAAGACCCAAAATGAGTCCATTTGTCATCGTGAATTGAAACTGTGTCCATCCACTTTATGGAAGATTTTGCAGAAAGATTTGGGTTTGTGGGCTTACAAAATTCAACTTAACATTGGCTCGAAACGAAGGAATGAAACGTTGTAGAGTGCGAATTTCACAAGTAAATTTTTTTCAGCGATAAGGCTTAGTTTTGGTTAAATGAATACGTCAATAAGCAAAACTGACGCATTTCGAGTGAAAAGAATCTTCATGTCATTGACGAAACACCATTACATCCCGAAAAACTCAATGTTTGGTTTGCTATATGGGCCGGTGCAATCATTGTTCATATTTCTTTAAAAACGTTGCCGGCCAGAACGTTACAGCTAATGATGACCGCTACAGGGCCATGATATAGCTATATCATAACATTTAACACCGCTGAACTATTTTTTGTGGGGCTATGTGAAGTCTCTGGTCTACAACGATGATTGACGCCTTGGAAGGCAACATTACTCCATTGCTTCAGAAACTAATTGACAATTCGACTGTCTCCGAGCCAGTCGAGGTGATCATATTGCTGGCAATCATATTCTAATAAATATCAAAGAATAATCATTCGAATAAAGCTACAACACCAGTACCCGGTGCTTTATTCAATTTAATATTTCATACCTCTATAACAAAACATTTTACATATGCAATACATATTTTTTAGTGGGTCGGACTCAAAGTATTTTTGGTTTTTGTTTGTTCTGCATTATGATTACATATATTTTTTATTTTCTGAATTTGTTGTTTCTTGAACTTTCCGGAAAGAACCTTTTTTAATGCATCTGCCAATTTATTTTTCCCTTATGCAATACCATCGATTGTTTTTTATCTCTCCCTTTTATTTGTAATTTTCTTCACGCAATCAATTATGTTATGATTTCCGCCAAACCATTTTGAATTTATGCTTGCAAGCTTTGTCACTAGAAATTTTTTGGCTATAAAATTAATATCATTAAAATGGTCAATCAGAATTTTTTTTTGCAGATATTAGATGCAGACTTTAATTTCATTTTCATTTATATGTACTACATATGTATACACTTATGTCATGGAACAACATCAATTATATTATATTAAGGAATTTGAAATTTTTCAAGTTTAATAATCTCTGTGTCTATACGAAAAAGCCTTAAGAAAGTTGTAATTTAATTGTAATTCAAGAAATTCGTATTTCTTTACATATTAATCTTTGATGTTACTTTCCATCAATTAGATATACAATCGATTCCGCTATAATGAACTGCCTCATAGCGAAGACGTAATTCACCACGAGACCCAATGACTTCGTTATAAGTAGATGAGTCCGAACTCCCTGTAAGCAAAGTGATTCACTGGTCCAATGATTCCTTATAGAGAAATTCGACTGTAATTGCTAGTTGCTATTCCTCCGAACAACTTAGGTCATGAGGTATCTTGTGCGTACGTATAAAGTAAAATACATATTACTTTCGTATAGAAACAATATTTAATCCAGTGACAGACAGATTAATGAGTCGATTTGTTAAAGTCGCTTATTTAGAATAGTCTTAGTCTAGTTAGAATATTATATAGTAAAAATTTACATATGTGTATTTACTATACTAATAATAATCATCATTTTTAATAACCTTTAAAGGGTTTAAAGTCACATTTAGAGTCTAAGCAGGCATACGCACATAAATATGTACACATAGTCGTATACACTTATTATAGATACATCATATAACTACGAATATAACATACGTGACATTACAATTCAAAAGATCACCGATTTAGAACAAAGTGCTCAAATGTCCTTTGAATGCACTCTGGTACGCACAAAATAGTAACCTGGACCACGATTTTGATATCCAATCAGTCGCCATTACTACAATACAGACAGACAAGGACTGTTGCAAAGTAAATGAGATTTTTCCAAAAACAACACAATTTTTTTTTTTATCATCTTAATAGCCTCCTTACTTATCAATACAATATTATGCGTGATCAATTAGCAAGGTACCAAATCAGAAGAATACTGTGATTGGTTGATGGTTAAAATATGATTTTTGGTCAAAAAATCAGTGATAAGTGTTGAATATTATCGTGTAAAAGGCGCCATCTGACATTTTCACGGTATTAATGCGTCACGCGATGAATACGCCATAACAAACGCTTCAATACATCAATATCGCCCATTAATCGTTTGACCTTGTGGCATGAATTCCTTTGTAGAAAGAAATCAAATGTGTCTTGACTTTTGACGGGGATGTTCGTTGTTTGACCTTGATGTCCTCATGACTTGCTTTGAATCGTACACTCATGGACTCTGGCACTGGTAAAAAATTGACATAATTCAAACGTCTCAGTAAAAGTTTTTCCGAAGTTTACAACAAAACCTAATAATATTCGCTCTTTGTTTGAAGTTCATTTTTCAACCGATGCTATCACTTGGCTTCTAATTCTCTGATGGTCAATAAAGAATGTATGTAACTTTCCAACTCGTACACCCTCGTCAAAATATAGCTTATTGTAAATAAAGATTTTGAAAAAGTCTCGTTTACTTTGCGACAGACCTTGTATATGTAAGCAAAGTCTCACAGCTGGAGGATTTTTTTTTTTTGTAAAATTAAGTCATTTGAAAAATTTTAAAAAATCCCTTTAAATTGATAAAAAAGATCACGTCAAAGAGACTCTCATACACAGTGTAGTAACCGAAAGAGATTCATAAATAAATAGTTTTTGAAAAGTTATGAATATGGCATTTCTGATTCGAGACATCTCTGAAATACCGAAATCATAGGCTTTTCATAATGAATGAGTTATGGCTTTGAGTATGGACAGAAAATGATGATGATGATGAATTACTACTCGATCATGTAAGTAGAAATGGTCTAACTAAGAATAATAATTCTTTCATCTAATTTTGCAAATAATTTCATTTTTTCTATTATTTTTGTGTCATTTATTCAGTTCAATTCCGATTAATTGTTTTTCGAATTTATGCGTCTAATACGCTACATTTTTTTTTTATTTTATAAACAAATTTGAAAACATATATAAGTATTATTGAATATGTGCAAAAAGTCATGTCGGTTTTTTATATAGATAGATTTAATTTCAATTTTGTAAATTTTAAATGACCCGAACATTTAGGGTCATTTAATAGGTTTGAGTCTAAGCTAATATCGATAAGAAATTGATTGATATTCGAAAACATTTGTAGAAGTGACAGCTTATTAACCTTGGCAAGCAAAAGTGAGCATTTTCGGCATATTTTGATTTTCCAAAAAGGGAAGAACTCAACCATATCTTAAAAAAAGTGGGTGAAATATACGGAAAAAATGCAATAAGTGAATTCCAATGTCAGTGGTGGTTTATAAAATTCCGTTCCGCAGATTTTGAGGTTCAAGGTGCAGCACACACTGGCCAGCTATTGGAGGCTGATGACGACCAAATCAAGGCAATGCAATGATAAAAATTGCAGGAGAAATTGCAGAAATGCTTAACGTATCATGAACAACAGTGGGTAGGCACTTGAAAAAATTTGGGTATGTTACGCATGAGTTAAAGGAAATTCGCATTATTAAAAGCAACAATATTTGAGATTCATTGCTCAAACGCAACGAAAATGATCCGTTTTTGAAGCGAATGATAAAGGGCGATGAAAAATGGGTTGTTTATAATGACGTTCAAACGAAAACGAACATGGAGCAAGAAATACGAATCGAATCTAACCACATCCAGGGCCGATAAACACCAGAGAAAAGTGATACTGCACGTTTTGGGGAACTTGGCAGGTATCTTTCAATTTGAGCTGCTGCCACGGAATCAAAACATCAATTCAGATTTGTTCTTTCCTCAGATATCCGAATTGGATAAAGAAATCATAAAGCAGTACCCGGTCTAGAATATCGGAAAGGTATCATCATTAGTTATGGATTTACTACATACATATGAATGTATTGTACATATGTACTTAGAATAAATCAATTTAGAATTTAGTGAAAGAAACCGATATGATTTTTGGACACACCCAATAAATAGGTTTTTTTCTTAACTCAACTGTGTATAATCTTCTTCGTATGCTTGTTGATTCTTACCGAAATTACTTCTGTGAAGATTTTGATGTATACTTGAATTTGTGTTATAGTTGATGTTGCTACTATTAGCACTGTTGTTGCTGTTGTTTAAGATATGATTATGGTTGTTGCTGTTGCTGCTGCTGTTATTATAATTATGATTTAGGTTATGCATCTTGGATGGAGCCCGATAACCGGATTCATAATATTTATACTGATTGTAAGTGAAACGCATTTTGTTTTTTTTTTTTTTGTGTTTCTCTGTTGTTGGTTTTGTAGTATATTTGAAGATATTTGTGATTTTTTTTTTATTTTTTGAGGTGAGTCTTGACTCTTTCAAGTTTTATATTATTTCTAATAGAGTTTTTCAAGTTTGATTGTCTTGTAATTGTTTTTGTTGTTAACTTTGTTTGCGTTTGTTGTGTTTTTCTTCTTCTTATTTCATTTTATTGATTTAATTTCTTTTCTGTTTTATTTTTTTAAGTTGTCTTAAGTGTTTTTGTTGATGTTGTTGTTACACTCACTATTCTTCATTTTATTAAAAACTTGTGTTGGCACTTTTAATATTTTTAAGTTTTCATTCTTTTTGTTATTGTATTTATAATTCGATTACCATTATTATTTTTAATATATTATTTGTTCATATAGTAAAATAAATAAATTGTACTATTTTGTGTAAACGTTTTTCATTTTGTTTGTGTTTCTTTGTGTTTTTGGTAAATTAAAAAGTGTTTTGTACATTTTTTTCTTTTTTGTTTGAGCTTTTTATTGTTCATTAGACAAACAAATTAAAAAAAAAAGAAACATAAATTAATTAATATTTGTATCGGTCGTAAGCCCCAGAAGCTATGAGTTAGTTGTCCCATTTCCTGTGGCTTAAATTTAAAGCTATAAGCATATGTGTAAGTAGTAAATAAGGAATATTTGTTAGACACATAAAAATCGCTCTTTTAACATAAATTCGATGACACGCGTTTTCAAACACTTCGAAAAGCAAACAAAAAAAAAAACGCGCCTAAAATACAATAGAACTAGAAATCGCAGATCAGAAAACGCGCATTCAACTAAAAACGACTGCAATGTAATTTACCGGCGTGCCGCTTGTTTTCCACCGACTTCTAACTTCTGTTATAAAGAGTGTACAAATTTAAGGTAAGTATATTTTCCCTATATAAAATAAATACATCCCGGTTAATTAAAATAGTTGAAGTGAATAACGTGTTTTCATTATTAAAACTCATGTTTAATATGGTTTTGTTTTCAATGTAGTGCTGTAATTGATCCAAATTTTTTCGAAAAATCAATGCAATTACTCTGAATAGAGCTCGATATCGAAAGAGATGATTAAAAATTTTTTGTGGAGATATTGATGTGCAGAAAATGTGGTTTCAACAGCAGGACGATGCAACATGCCACACATCAACGGAATTAATCAATCATTTGAATGATTTCTCAAAGAACAAACGTGAATTGGCCCAAGTTTATGTTATATGGATAATCCTCAAACTGTTTAACACCCTCAAAGACAACATCATCGAGTACATATCACTAATTGAACTATCATTATGCGAAAAAGTTATTCAAAATATTGGTAAAACATTGACAGTCTGCCGAGCTAGCACAGGAGGTCACGGTCACTTGAATTACATATTAACAGGAACTAATGTAATAAGTAATTTCCAATAAAAATAATTAAAGATATCACACAAATTATGCCTTTTATTTAAAATTTAAAAAGTCATCTAAAATTTGAGCAGCATTTTGTTCAATTTAATATTCAATTAGATTACAATTAACAAAAAATTATTAGGTAAATGTTCTTCACTTGTAAGATATCAAGTTTTTCTGTAATTGAGGTAGGAGAGCTAAAATACTTTGTAATTGGAGTATCCTCAGAGTCTTTACTTAAATTGATCACTATAGACTCAATTAGCACTTGAATATCCTGGGTATTGGCTTTGACTCCAGTTACAGAATCTGCAGGGAACTGTAGAGATGCATCATAAGAGGTTCAAATACAATACTTTGGACAATACATTCTGAATGGGAGTGAGATACTTTCAAAGTGTATGAACTTTACTAGATGTCACAGGGGACAGACCCTTTAATGAAAATTCCTTAATATTATGACAGACTGAGTAAATCGTGATGATATACAAAATTTAATCAAATACTATTTGAAGTTATCTATTGTAACTAAAAACATTTGTAAAAAAAAAAAAAAAATGAATACCGATACTAATAAAAGCTTCCTAAATTCATGTCTTTTTTATTCTTTCTATTTATGATTCGATGATTTTCATCAAAATCATCAAATGACAAGGGTTGGGGGCTGCTTGTTTAATTCCATTTCATTTTTGTGCCCTCGTAAATTTTTACTTTTTGTTTAATAAATTGAATAAATTCACTGAAAATTGTTGTGCGTTGCACCAGTTCAAAGTCCATTGAGTGACAATAAAAATTAACGAAATAAAATTATTCATTTCATATGAGAGAACCATAAATAAACTCACTAAAAGAACACAGTTAAAATGATTGAATCAGATCGGATAGCAAAAACCGCATCATCATCAAAAAAAAAAAAAAAAATATTCAGCATTTTATGATTGATTTAAAGTCTTCAAGTAGTGAATAGTATTATAAGTTTGTCATGAAGATTGTAAAACACGGAAGGAAATATCGAAGATCCCATTAAGTATATGCATATATTCTTGATCAGCTCGACGTGACGAGTTGATTTAGCCATGTTCATCTATCCGTCTGTGCGTCTATATATGTATACAGTTTTGGAGATAGAGAGCTGATGTGTTCTTTGTCCGCACGAAGTTCTCTTTTCACCAAAAGCTGTACATTTGTCGGAATCAGCCGAATCGGACTACTAGGAGGAGGACCTATCATACAAGCCCCTAAATTCAAATTCATATTCTTATCAGAAAAACTTTTTTTCTAAAGTTTGGACAATTTAAGTCTCTGATTTTCACCAACCATGTAATTTTCAAGATCATAGAATTACTGGATCGTATAGCTCCCAAAGAAATTTTTCGGTCTTTATGTTTAAATGCTGAATGTATACTGTGACTTCACTATACACAGAGGACAAATCTATAATGTAATATTTCTGTTTGTTAAATCATAGGTGCGTGGGTAAAAAGGTTTTCTAGGGTTGCTTGAAGCCGAGTTTAAGCGAAGTTTCTATTCTTAATTTAATACATTTTATTAGATCAAGGAAATGTGAATAAAGTTTTTAACTCGACAGAAATCTTGTTGTTTTATACAAGCGAGCTGTGAAGAAAGCATATGCCACAACATATCAAACAAAGGAGGATGTTATATTATGAAACAGATTGTTTGTGTGTTAAACCCATTTAGTTTAGTTATTTTTGTATACAAGCTCTTCCTCTTATTTATTTAATTAGTTTGTTTATTAAATAAATCCCTACAGTTCATTTATGGTATTATTCATTTTTTGAAAGTCTCAATGCGTTTTGTTTTTTTTTTTTCTTTTTTTTTTTCATCTGAATTTAAAGTTCTTGAGATCCAAAAAAAAAAAAAAAAATATTTGTGCTTTTAAACCAGTTCAGCATTTCAGCTTCAATTCATTTTGGGTTCTTTTTTGTTTATTGAATACAACATTGCAGATAATGATAAAGATAGACAGACAGACTGACCGAACGAACGACAGACAGTCAGAATGGACAGAACAAGACCAAGGCACAACAACAACAAGTTTAGTTTTATTGGCTTCACTTAAATACATTAATTCGATCGTTCCTCTGCTTTATACTTTGAGCGACTTTACTACTTTACTTTCAACTTAATGTGAGCAGTAAATGTATGCATATAAAGGGATAAAACATAACAGAACCAAATCGAACTGAAGTAAACAGAATTGAATTAAAAACTTAGTGAACCCCAATAATAGTATTTTTGTTTCGTTTCCGTGTCCAACTACTCATCTTCTTCTATACCTTGAAAGTTCATTCGAATCGTGTATTAAAATTGAGAACTTGAACTCTTCCTTATTCCTTTTCAAAACAGCCCCTGCCGCTCGCATTGCTTGAACCCCCACAAAACAATTCTACCTTCCTAAGTGTCCTTCATGCTTTAGTTTTGTTCTGTTTAGTTAAGCTTTACTCTGGTTTTCCTTTTACAGTTAACAACAGAACAAAACAGAACAGAACAAAACAGAACACAACAGAACAGAACAGTAAAGTTGTTGGCAAACGAAAATGGAAGTTGATTCGGTGCTTTCAGTTTCGGATGCTTTTGGTTGAGATTGAATGATGATGATGATGATGATGATGATGATGATGATGATGATGCCTTTTACTTTTCTTGTTTCTTCTCTTTATGTTTTATTAAAATTTTTTTTTTTTGTTTTTGTTTTTGTTTTTGTGTTTTATTTTTGTTATTTGTGTAACGTGTTCGAATTGTTTTCAAGAAATTTCCATTCATTTGTGTTGTTAAGAACTTGTTGCACTTTTTTGTTTTTGTTTTTGTGAAAAGTTGTCCCCTTTTTGGTTTAGTTTTAGTTTATATTTTGAGATTTGAAAATTTCTTTGATTGTTCATCATTTTATCATTTCTATTGTAAAATATATTTCTTATGACCTTTCTTTATTGTTTTTGTTTGTTGTCAGGCATCATCTTTCACATCATGGTATTTTGAATTGTGATGATTTCGTTTTGATTGGGTTTTTTTTTTCTTCTCATGATGCAGAGATTTTATGATTCAATTCTGAAGGTCGTCGAAGTTGGTTTTGTTTTGTTTTTTTGTATTGAGGGGATTTTCTTGAATAAAAATCCAATTTTTTTTTTTTTTTTTTGTAAATTTCAAAATATAAATAAAGAAGATCATACTGAAAATTGTAAAATTAAGACTAACAAACAACAGGTTTTTGTTGGTTTAAGGGTTTTTTTGTTTTTTCTTGTCACAATATTTATGGGTCATTAAATATAATGAAATCAGAAAAGAATTGAATCTGCAGCAAGTTGATATGAAATTAAAGATATACACGAGTATAAAAAGTGACTCATCATTCAAATAAAAGCATTGCAGCAGATCCATGATTTTATTTGTACTTTAGACTGTTCCACTTTCATCAGTAATGAGATCTAAGTATGTTCCGCCGGCTTCATACACATACATATGTATATGCTTGCCAAAATCAATCACCAACCTTGAAGACTTGAAGGGATTTTTTAACTTACTTAGTTGTCAATACTTTTGGGTTGGTTAAGTTAAACGTGAACTTCGAAATGTTAAAGAAGAAGGAAAAAAGAACAAAAATTAGAAACTATTTAGACTTTGATTCAGGAAGGTTATTTAGTTTATAAAGTGTCTATTTATTTATTTTTATTAGGCAAAAAAAAAAAAAAAAAAACAATTTTGAAAAAAAAAATAGATAAAATTATTGAGAGGAAAAATTTGAAAATTCAATGTTTTGGATTTGTTTTGTTCGGTAAAAAGTCCTGTGTTCTGTCCAGTTTTCGGTAGTATAATCATTAAATGAACAAAATTTAATTTTTTTTCAATGAATTTCGCTTTATTTAATGGAGTCATTTTTCCGAGATCTTTCAAGTGTTGGCCGCGGCTGGCTCGGTAGTAGGCCATCCTAGAACACTAATTTACAAGCTCCAAGTCCACTGTTTCGTGGTCAGTTCCGGTGCGACAGTTTTGTTTGAAGTGATCAATTGTTTGAGGATTGTCGGCATATCTTTCAATGCGCTTTGTAGAAAAAAATTCCAGAGGCGTTAAATCCACCAATGGACAATACAAAATCGGTTAATCATACGGTTGTTGAATCTTGTACGCAAAATGTTAATGCTACTCATGGTGGTGTGGCAAATTGTGCCGTCTTGTTGAAACCATAGCTCATCGAGATCGATGTCTTCTTACATTTCACATTTCTGCCACAAAAACTCAGTTATCATGTTTCGATAGCGTTCATCATTGACAGTCAGGGCGCGACCTTCCGGAATTTCGAAAAAGAATGACCCCACCACCCTTAAATCTGCCGACGTTAGGATTTTCTGTTCCCCAACTTCTGCAATTTTGTTTGCCGCCGAGATGAAAAAGCGCTTCTTTAGACAAGATGATTTTTCTTGCAAATTTTGGATTATCAATCAATGAACTAATTCAAAACCCACTCGGCCAACGTTTGAATGAAATAATTTGTTAATCAAATAAAGTGAAATTCATTGAAATAAAGTTAGCTTTTGTCCAAACCAAAATTGGACCAATATCATTATTTATAAAGCAAGAAAATTAGGGAAGTCATCATCATGAGAAATTTTTAATTTGTTTGCATAAATCAGAATTTCCATTCCAATTTCTTAAAAAAAAAAAATATTAAAAAATTGTTCGAATTAATAAATTGATAAATCATTGGATTGGATTTGGATTAAACCAATTTCGATCAGAATGGAATCACAAAGCAGAGAATTTTTTTTTTAAACCAATTTGCATAAGAAATATGAAAAAATTAGTGGAAAATGAAATAATTAAGCAACAACGACAAATTGGATTAAGGACATTTAATGATGATATATTATTTTATAATTTTATATTACTACATAAATTCAGTTTTTTTATATGTTTAATTTAATTTTTAAAACTAAATTGCACTAATTCATTTTTTATATTTTGCTTTTTGTTTTTACATTTTTTGATTTTATTATTATTAATAATTTTATTTTTGTTTTTTGTTTTTTTTTTGTTGTTTTTTAATTATTGTAATTCAATAAAGCAATCAGGCGTCACACTTGTCATACACTTTCACTAATTTTTGGTTCATTAATTAAATTTAATTTAATTTGTTTCTTGTTTTGTGATGGACAAAGCGCCAATGCCGGAGTATGAAAATTGAAGAATTTTAAATATTTACGCAAAAAAAAAAAAAAAATAGAAGAAAATAAATGTCTATTTTTTTATGATGAGATACGCATTCCAAACGCGATAAGATAAACTTCTTAACTGACAGTCAAGTGTGGGCACGAAGGCGGTTTTGTATTTTAAAATTGAGTTCTATTCTGCGTTTGCTCAGCGGCGCTGCCTCCTTTTTTTATTATTGTTGTTATTGTTGGACATTTTAGTATTTTTGCGTTTTTGTTTTGTTTTTTTTTTTTTTTTTTTTGCTTCTTTTCTTTATTTTTATTTTTACTCTCACACTAAAAAATGAATTCAACTTTAAAAAAAAAAAAAAAAAAATTCAGAAAAACAAGTGCACGAGTATTGGTTTTGTTCTCACACTCACTCACTCACAAATGGTGTAGCTTTTTAAACCATAATAATGATTATGATGATGCTGATGCTGTTGCTGTTGCTGGAGATAGAGAGGGTTTTAAGATTCATGACTATTGCACCCCACATTGCATGTAATTGCAATAAAGCGATTATTTATTAAGAGAGGGTAGGATATATCACGTTTATAAGACAGTTGAATCGGAATTCACTGAGAACAGTTAAGTATTCATATGCATAAAATATAATCATCAAAATAAGTTATTTTTACAAATCACATTGCACAAAACAAACTACTTATCTTATTAAATAATTCACGAAATCATCAAAGAAATGAAAATAAAACAATATAATTATACCATATGACAACTCTGCATATTTCAATTCGCAGAACAAAAATAAGGACGGAGGGTTTAAAACATGTGCTTCGTTACACCGCTTCGTGTGATCAGTGCGCATTGAAAAAGTGTTGATACATGCGTGTTGAATCTTGAATCGAACCGAACTCAGTGAATTCTATTTCAGCTATCGTTACGATTAAGGAGGTAATTGAGTAAATAAGTGAATGAGTGAGTGACTCGATGATAATAACAGCTAAGCAAAGCCGAGCTGAGCTGAGCATGAGAGTGTAAGTTAAAAGACACGAATAGTTCTGAATCTGAGCCGAATTGAGTTGTCCGGTGTCGGCCAGACAATTGAGTTGAAAGAGAGTGTGTGTGATGAGAGTAATGAAGGTGTATGGAGAATTGTGCGCATGTGCATATGTGTGTGAACGAACACAAATGACCACGACAAGGCGGCTTGGCTTGGCTGTAACATGCCTACTTTATATGAACGAACGAAAAGAAAAATCGCACGCACGAAGAACAAAAGAACCGAACTCGCGCGACTCAAAAACCGACTGATCTAACTGTGTGATGATATTAAAATCGCACGCGTTTTTCTAACGATTTTTGGGTGATGAGTGGTGATAAGATGATTTCTGTTTTCGTATTTTGACACACACAGACACAACAAAAAACAAAAAAACAAAAAAAAAACGTATTTTAATATTATAAACTTTATATAATTTGCAAATTATGTATTTTCTTTGGTTTAACTTTATTATTTAAAATTATTTATTTGTTATTTTTACAGATTTTATTGATTTGTTGTCATTGTTTCACTTAAAGATTTTGATAGATTTTGAAAAATTGCACTTTATTGGAAAAATCAAATGAATAAAAAATTGCATTAACATTAAATTCTATTTTATGGTAAATATTATATTTTCATCAGGTGCCGCTTTTTGTTACGATAATAAGTATTTAATTTGTTTTTGTATATTTTTTTTTTTTGGTTTTGATTATTTGAAGAAGAACAAGAAGATGAGATTTTTATAAAATGCTTCCAAACACTTACGCTGAGATCGATGAACTAAAAAAAAAATTAAATCTAAAAGAACACAACAGCAAACGAAATCAAATGAACGAAACGGAAACGAATAAACGAACGTGAGCGAACGAATGGCAAACGATGCTATAAACGACCGACGACACAACAAACTGAAAAACTGGCAAATCATTTTCGAGCGTTTTGTTGTATTGTTATTGTTGTTGTTGTTATTATTGCTGTTGTCATAATATCGTGCGTCTTTTGCTCTCTTTTAATTTGAACGTGTGCGAGCGTTCGTTCGTGCGTGCATGTGAGAGTGTGAGAAGTGCGCGCGAGAGACGCGTGTCCGGCGTAATAATATTAAAGCTCTGGCGTACGCGCGCCGCAACCACACTAATAGAACTGAACTGTGACTGTGACTGACTGCCTGACGTCTGCACATTTTTACATACTTGCTCGTATGAAGTAAGTTTGTTCGTTTGTTTGTTTTTTATATGTGTGTATACAATGCGTATGAGTGATAATCACAGCACCAACAATAACAACAACAAACAACAATGACAACGACTCGTCGATTTTCTTAGGTTATTAATTGAAGTCTAGCGCAGCAGCAAGATATTTTCAATATCGACTAACAATTTTGGAAGAGTGAGAGAGAGAGAGAGAGAAAGTTTGGCAAGCAATTGACAAAATTAAGTGAATGTAAACAACAAACGAACAAACAAAATGTGCTCTTGTTATTGTACTATTGCATTAAAATACAACGGCATGAAAGAAAGCTCAATGCACGACAATTTACCGAAAAGAATTTGCAAACGAAACAACAATAAACTCAATCAATACGTAAAATTGCTTTTAATCGCACGCACACTTGCTCACTTACTCAATCATTCAACTTAACCAATCAGTTAATGATTTATATTATTGTATGTTAGCTAGACAAGTAAGAATACTAAAAAACACGTGATGATTTTTAATTTCAATGCTTTTTAGCTTTTTGTGGGTGCTGATTTTGCTGCTGCAGCTGGTGTTTAGGTGAGAGCGTAATGCGCGCGTGCGCCCTTGCTTCCGTACACTCCAATCTACAGTCACACCCACTAGCGGACTAAATATTTTTCTTTAAATTTAGAATTCGAGGTCCTCTTCTCCAGTTTTTTTATTCGCGACATTTGGGGCCCAAGACCCTTAAGATATATTGCCCTTACCCAATGGCACATCCTGTCCACCGGTTCAGCTAAATGGGAATAACATACCCATCTACATTTCAGTCAAGTAGCAGCTCGGATTGACACTTGATTAGCGGTTGACCTGGAAACCGTACATTAAAAAAAGAACTGAACCACAAACTATCCACGATGAGTTGGCTCATGTGGCACAGTCCTAAACTTAAAAAATAAATCTTCCTCTGTAAAACCATTCTTAAGCCAGTATGGACTTATGACATTGAATTCTGGGGCATAAATTCAAAATCAAACAGTCACTCAATCATACAAAAGTTTCAGTCTAAGTTCTTAAGGAGGCTTGTCAACGCTGGATGGTACGGTATATTCGCAACTCTTTCATTCACAGAGACCTACAGGTGTCACGGAAGTCGTGAACTGTAGTAACAAACACATCATCCGTCTTAACTCTCACGAAAACCATATTGCCGTCAATGTGTGTTAGAACGTTACCACCCCAGGATCTCCGTTTAAGAGCAACTAATAAACTTCCAATAATATAATAGCTCTTACTTGTATATCAATTCCATGTCAATCTCAACTCAAAAAATTCACCGCATCTCCACCTTTGGAACAGTTACAATTAAAGGATAGGTAGGAAAAAAAATTAAATAAAAAAAAAAAAAAACAAAAAATCTGTTGCACGCATCTCATTTTACATTATTTTAAAATTTTATTATTGTAGAAAACATTACAAAAAATACAAGTATAGTTATTTTTTCGTCCTCTTTAATTTATACAAGTGTAAGTATTTATTTATTTAGTCATTAATCATTCGTTTGTTCATTTTGTTTTTATTGTATCAATTGGAGCAAACAAAGCTCAAAAATCAAAGGAGAACAAAATAATCAAAATCAATAACCAATCAATGAGGATGAAGAAAGAATAAACTTAATAGCCCACATAGTGAAAACAGAGAGAAGAAAACTTGAATTTATTTATTCACTCATCAATATTTCACATATACGAGTATGTAGTAGTTGAGTTATTTTCTAAATTATTTTAGGCACCACCAACTGTTGGCACGCGTTTATCAATTCAACTGACTCACTCACTTAAACCTTTAATTTTTATTCACTACCATTTTCCTACACAGAATAAACCACAAACAGTTAATTCATCGATCGATTCACTGAAGTTTACAAATCTCCTCCTTCTTTAAACTCCAATTTTTGGTGATATTATATTGGAATAATTGTGGAAAAATAAGAAAAAGAGCTATACGATCCAGTAATTCTAGGGTCTTGAAATTTACATTTATCATTGGTGAATCTGGATCAGACACTTATACTGGCCCAATTCAGTTCGGTAATGCAAACGAAAACAAAAAAGTTTCTCTATTAAGAACATCTATTTTAATTTGGTTTTGTATGGGAGGGAAAACTGCTAGTGGTCCGATTTGGCTGATTCTGACAAATGTACAGCGTCTGGAAAGAAAACTTCGTATAAAATTTGAGGTCTCTAGTTTAAAAACTGGGGACTTGGGGGGTTTGAATACATACAGACAGGCATGTCTTAATTAAGTCGTTATATCGAGCTGATCAAGCTATTTATTGGTACGATTTCAATTTGGTCAATAAATGGAGAAAAGTAAATTTTTTTCAGTGAATTTCACTTTATTTTATGGAGTTATTTTTCGGTTTAAGTATGAAAAAATGATTTCATTAAAATGTTTGCCACGGCTGGCTCCGTACTAGGCCTTCCTGAAAAATCAATTTTCAAGCATTTAGTCTATTTTTTCCTGGTCTATTTGGGCAATTTTGGCGCGAGTGTTCTGTTTTAAGTGATCAATTGTTTGTGGATTTTATGCGTTGCCCCGTCTTCTTGAACCATTACTCATCAAAATCGATATGTATCTTTCAATTCCTGCCACAAAGTCAGTTTTCATGTCGCGATAGCGTTCACTATTGACAGTCACGGCGCGACTTTTCGCATTTTCGAAAAAGAAAGGGACAATGGCTTCACCACTCCAAAATCCTCACCACACAGTGACTCGATCTGGATGCAGCCAATGATGAGAAGGCGCTTCGTTAGAAAATATGATTTTTCTTGAAAAATCTTGGTTATCATTGAACTCATTCAAAGACTACTCAGCTAAGCGTGTTCCAAAGATAAGTTATCCATATTCATTTTGCGGAAGATTAAAACAAAACTACTGTTAATAATTTATGGCGTTAAAATTGAAAGCGTCATTATCGACAAGTTGTCCTCATAGGTCACCGATGTCTTCTTCCAAATATGTATCTGTTCTCCTTTTCCTTTTT
Organism: Amiota minor; assembly: GCA_037043295.1. Classification (NCBI taxonomy): domain Eukaryota; kingdom Metazoa; phylum Arthropoda; class Insecta; order Diptera; family Drosophilidae; genus Amiota; species Amiota minor. Next base: position 84,686 of record JBAMAW010002247.1, read on the forward strand.
CTAATAAAGCTCGTTCCTTGCTATCATTGTGGCATATATGCTGGATAGGGAAGTAATTCCTAACCAAATCCATTGATTTGTGCTACTGGTTTCAGGGAAGTTTATGACCATTTCAAAATTTCTTTGGATTGCCAATTTGGTACTACAATGCATAAGTTGAAAGACATACGTCTCACTCATTCATCTCAAATGACAAAGCAAAGCACCTTAATTTTTTTTTTTTTTTTTTTTGTTGTTTTTAGCTGCCACTAGAAATACGCATTTTATTTGAATTCAAATGAACTTGTATTTTTGGTGTTTTATTGTTCACACTTTTTTTATTTTTTTTTTTTTTTTTTTGTTATTTGGTTATTATTGTTCTGTCAGAAATTCGTACTTAGTTTTCGCAAAACCAAAATCAAAACCAAACTCAATTCAAATTTTGTTGTTAATTGTAGTTTATTGACATTTTCAATTGTCACCAGTTTCCGTATCAGTATCAGTATATCAGATACCTTGTCAAAGTACTATACCAATAAACAACAACAAAAAAAAAAAAAAACGGGCAGACGTCGCGCGCTTTGAGTAACCTTGTTGTGATAACAAACTTCAACTACAAACGAAGCGATTTGTGCCGTAGGCGCGTTTTTCTAGGGACTTTTTATTTCTTTTTCTTTTTTGCAAACCAAAATCGTTAATTGATCCCTCATATAACACACATTTCTAAGCAAAGATCATTCATGGATCTCATAATATTTTTAGATGGTTTTGCAATTGTTTTATTTATACTAATGTTAACATGGAGAATTGGGATTCGGGTCCCCCGAAATTTTAATATTGCCAAGCGAAAATTCGCCACTGGATTTGTGTTATTTCGGTTTTGCACTCATAGGGTGGGGTTTGGGGGTGTTAACGCAGCTCAGCTCAGCACAATACAACATAACACAACGCAAAAACGCGACATTTCCAAAACTTTGATTTTACCTTTATTATAGTAATCGTATTTCGGCGAATTTTAGTTTGTGGTTTTATAATAAATTTTGATTTTGATACTGCTTTTTAGGGGTTCGTTTGGTTGTTTTTATTAGGTAATAGTTTTGTTAACTTTTGTTTTTGTTGTTTTTGTTTTTTTTATTAAGAGATATCTGTGTTTATCGATAGATATATAGATACATCTAGTGTATATATAATAGTTGTTATAGTAAGTTTGCTTGTTCTTGTTGTTTGTCCGTACTGGCTCCTGTTGTTGATTGCATCGTACGCATAGCAGCAGATTTTTATGATGTTCACAACAATAACAACGACACTGCCGTCATATGCGATAAGATATATTTCTAAATGCAGTAAAATCTCCAATAGTTCAAGTGAGGAGATGTCAAAGAAATACAGAAGGAATATACTTATTTCCAAAGGTGCAAAACGCAAAAGAACCAAAATTAATGATTCTCACTGTCAAATAGTAGCGGAAGATAGCCAAAATTGTGCAGGTAATATAGTTGTGCCAGTGCGATTTGGCAGTTTTGTAACTCGCAATTTATTAAAGTGCCTTTGTCATTCAACTACTCTTTCACATAATTAACTTTCACTGACCATTTGATTTTTGTAAGTCAATGCAGTGAATGTGTTTGCACTATAAAATGGCGAAAAAAAAAAATTTAATTCTACAAAGTGTTTGGTTATGATGTGTTCCTACACCGGAACATCAATGCCAACGGTGATTGAGGAAATACATTTTTTCAGCAGCCTTACTAAAGCACCCCAACCCCCAAGCAAGGGCCCTAATGCTCAACAGAGCTCCTCGTCGTCTAAAACGGCTTCACCCAAATGACCTCCTGACCATAAGGAGTTTGTAAAAACTTAAGGCTCATGTGACTTTCCTAAAGACGATACCAATATGTAAAAACCTTTGGGATGATCAATATTTTAATAAAAGTGAAAAAAAAAAAAATTTTTTTTTAATCTATTTTGTTGTATATTCTAGCAGTAAATCTCTATATGTTCAAGCTTTCGATCACGGCAATTTTGATGTGGCAAATATTTTCGCGCAATCGGATTATGCTAAAACCAATGCAAGTCAATGCATTAAATTTTGTTAAACATGTATTTATTTTATTTATCATTGAATTTCAGCACATTTTTTGACTATTTTAAGGGTGGCCCAACACTGGAGCCCAACTATGGCAACTTTTTGAATGCCCCTAACCTTTTTAATTTTCCATCCAATCGATATACGATGCACTATAATAATATTTCCATATATATCAGCCAAAAACTTAACTATGCCCCAACTATGGCTTCCTTCTACTACATATATGATTTTTTTTTAATTTTTAGTTAAGTTACTAGCTTTAAAACAACTAAATGGATAAAATAATCGTAACCAACCAATATCATATGTTTGCAAGGAATATAGGGAAAACCTTAGTTTAAAGTTTCAAATCAACGAAGTACGATTTATTATTCATTGCAATAAATTCATAATTGTACTGAAATTTTTTTTGTTTCACACAAATTCAAGGAGAATCTTTGGAATCTTTATTAGGTTTTTTTAGTTGAACGAAAACTAGATTGAGGTAAATTGTTAGGGAAGCGACTTTGCAATAATGACGCGTTAATTGAAATGAACAGACATTTAAAAACATGTTCAGTGTGAAAACTAAAAAAAAAGAAAGAATATTAAAAAAAAAATTAATAGCAAGAAATATTTTTAAAAACAACCTTTTATTTAAATATTCTAAAAAGGTTTTTTTTTTTTTTTTGTTGGTTATAATTTTAAATGTTTAGCACAGTTGTTCTGCATGACACATTTTGAAGGTTATACACATTTAGTTATACTACTGAATTGCCTTAGATGCTAAATAATTATTATATTCTTCTTAGTGGGAGCTCATGGGGATAAAGTTTTTTTTACCACCGCCTTAAAATTGGGCATCGGAAGTGTGTGGAGTTTGGTTAGGTGCCGACTGCTTTCAAGCTGCACCGTTGGTATTTTTAGATCTTTGTGCAGCTTGGTGTTTCTGACACACCACGGGGCATCATCTGTGATTCCTCTTAGTGCCGTGCTCAGAAGGTAGATGAGTCTAGAGATAGCTTGTTTCAGGGTCAAAGGATCCATCTAGCTTCTTCGCGCTATAATGATTTTAATGTAAGCACGCCACGTGAGGCGTTTATTCAGGGTCAGACCTAAATAACGGATCTGCAACGTGTGTGGAATGATGGTTGAATTATATTTTATAAACGGACAGACATCCCTTAGTTACCACGGCTGTATAATTTCCGAACTTTATATTTTTATTTTAATAAACATACTTAGATTTAAATATTATTAGTTTATTTCTATTTGACAGTCGCAATGACTTCTTTTTAATGTAATGAATAAAATATCCTTCTTTTTCTAAGAATTTATTTTTTCTATTGTCCTGCAAATTAAATATAAGTTTATTAACATTTTAATCATTCACAACTAACCTGTTTAATTATTTAAATGCAAAGTTACTAGATTTAATCACCAAGCATAAAAATTACATAAAAATGTGAATCCCTTATTTTATTGCTTTCAGTCACATACAGAAAGCGATGACGATCACAGCACGGCAGCTTAACAAGAAAAGGGAATAACCGATTTACACGCAATTCTTGTTCTCGAGTTTGTATTTTTTTTATTTTTTATTTTTTTTTGTCTGCTTGCGAGAGATTTTTTGTATGAGAAGTAAATAAATGTATTTAGTGTCCCGTGTCCGGCCAAGGGATTATGTATTTTGTTCTAAAAACATAACGAAAAACTTGGAATAATGGCATGTGTCCGATCACGAAAGATGTCCGCACTTTAGGTATTTTTTTTTTAAATTTGATATTTTAACGCTAATTAAAATCTATAATTTTCGTTTTTGTTTTCTGCCTTTGATAGAAGCATTAGAATTAGTTTTATATTTGTGTCTATTTTGTGTTTTATTTTGTCGTTTTGCTTTGTTCTTCCCAAGAACGTCGTTCTGATGTTTCTAACAGGTTTCTTTCTTTCCTTTCTTTCTTATTTTATTTATTTATTTTTTTTTTTTCTAATAAAATAAATATATATATGTATGGTTGTAGACTACAAAAAAAAAAAAAAAATAATAAAAATTGACGCATATAAATACTTATGTATAACATAAATACAATCATCAATAAAATACAAAATTAAAGATAAATTATCACGATCTATCAAATATTTGCGGTGGCATTGTATCGCCATGATTCTTTCCTTTTCTTTTCTATTCCTTTCATTATACTTATGTATTTATGTACATTATTTTTTATTACATATTGCCTTTTTGTTTTTGATTTGCGAATGTCTGGTGCGCTCTTTCCCCGTACAAAATTTTAAAACGCCTTTCTCCATATGTCAATACGATTATCATCATCGTAGTCGTCTACTCTCGCTGGGTCTATTCATACATTCAACGTGTTAAGAATGCACAAATTCATTTCATTTCACTTGATTTAATTTATTTTAAAATTCTGAGTACGTATTTTTAAGTAAAGTACTTAGCATCATTATGTTTATCCTCCTTCTCATCATTAACATTATCGTCATTGTGATCGTCATGTTCTGATATGTTTTTGTCTTTGCAATTCAGATCGGTTTTCGGTTATATTCTTTTTATTCCATTTCAATGCTTTTGCTGTGTAGCCTTGGCTGTTATCAAAGTGATTATGTTTTAATTATGATTTTCATCATTATCATTATCTCATTATGGTTTGGCGTCATCATAATAGTAAAACTAGTAGCCGTTCTGTTCTAGTCGTCATCTGTCGAAATTCATATATTTATTGCTGTTGTTGTTTATGTTGTTTTCGAGGGCGTGCAACAAAAACGTACAGCGAACGACGCTCGTTAAATATCTGTACTGAGAGATGTTGACAGGCCCTAATCGTTTTTACACTGAATTGACTTCACGACACTGAAATCGTTTTTGTTTCATTCCGTTTTTTTTTTTTTTTTTTTTTTTTTGTTGTTTAATGATTATTTTTATTTGAGCTCTTTATATTTTTATTTGAGTTCTTTATATTTTTTTACATAGTACAATACAATTTCATTTTTAATGAGATCTTTGAAACAATTGATGAATTTTAAATTAGAATTAAAAGTCTTATCAATCAATTTAAAAACAAGATAAATTCTTTTCTTGTCTACTGCAAAGGAGCAAGAATAGAGATTCAATAAATTAAAACTAAGATTCTGAATTACATACAATACATAGAAATTCAGCAAAGCGTTCCAGTTTCTCGCACTGCGTCAAATGGTAGATTCACCATGGTACGTGCGGAACTCTACTCTTCATAGAGATCTTAAAATTAAACCGAACATATAAATTAGATCGATTCAATAACCATCTTCATTCATTAGCAACAAAAAAAAAACAAAAAAAAATGTTAGATATTTGTAAAACTCTCCATAAGGTAAAAATAGGTCATCCTAGTGGACTTAAGTCATAGATTCAATCATGAAACATTAATAAACAAATATGCACAGAGAGAAAAAATCGAGAAGATTGGATTTAAATTGTCCACTTTCGGACACGAAAGTCTGTCAAGCACAAATGTTGTCATTACAAGAGAAATGTTCCCACTTCAAGTACCAATTTTTAAGTACAGGAAATCTTGAATCAAGTTTGTTTGTTACGTTTATAATAACCTTATGAACTTATTTCAAGAACAAGGAATCTTATTTTAAGTATGTTTCTTTTGTTGATCTCAAATCAAGTACGGATTGTGCTTCGGGGTCCGAAAAGTGGAACGAAAGGTGCTTGATGTGTGAACAAATATTCTTAAAATGGGTTTAAATCAAATCAAGTACGGATTGCGCTTCGGGGTCCGAAAAGTGGAACGAAAGATGCTTGATGTGTAAAGAAATATTCTTAAAATGGGTTTAAATCAAGTACGGATTGTGCTTTACGATCTGAAAGGGAGAACAAAATGTACTTGATGTGAGAACAAATTATCTTAAAATGGTTAATTAAGTTTGTGCGATTAATATGGAAGCGAATAATATGACATACATACAATATATAGTGTATATATTATGACACATCATGAATGATTGATAATGAAACATTAACATTTATTTACTGCACTTTTAGCAGATGTTGAAGAGGATTATGATGTCGTGATAAAAAGAATTAAAATTCTCTAGAACATACATTTGATCTAAGCTCTTGAAGACAACTGTGTTGCTGTTATTATGACAGAAATGCATGTAAAGTGTCTTCTTTAGAAAATCAATCGTATTACTTTATTATTGCTAGTTTATCAGGTCGAACAAAACAGATTCAATTCGAAGAAATCACTTAAAAAAAAGAAATAACCATATTTATGATTGATAATCTGTATCTCTTAGAATTATATTAAAATCCACAAAAAAGAAGAAAAAAAATATTATTATTAATTAGAACAAAAGGTTTTCTGATTTTTTTAAGAATTTATTAAGAATTTTTGAAGATGTTTTTCTATCATCATCATCTAATAACACAAGTGAATTCTTATTATTGATCACTAAATAAACCTTTCAATTTCCATATATTGTAATAAAATATTCTTAGCAAATTTTACTTTGGAATTTGTTTTGTCAAAGATAATCAACATTTTGACACATCATTGATGATATATTATACATAATTAACTAGACCACATCTGCTTGGTCTGCTATTAATGCTTCTGCATTATATCTAATTGTACAAACTGATTTAAAATACTTCATACTAATGATAATTTAAAAAAAAAATGTGTAATCTCCAAATGGTTTAAGAGATTAAGAATAGCAACCACAAAAACTCTAAATTTTCCATGCAATATTAAGCCAAGTCTTTAAAAAACCAAAAAGAAAAGAAGGGGACTTACGAAGTTGTTATGCTCTTCACGCACCTCCCAGGAAACATTTTTGCCGAAGCTCCTGTGATTAAGCATACAGAGTCAGTGCATATAAAGCATTTCAATACTGAGACCGAAATATATGTATGGGGGCTATACGATCCAGTAATCCTTCAATCTTGATATTTATTTATTTTTGAATTTTTTGTTTTTTTCATTTCGATGAAAATAATAAAAAAAAAAAATTTTCTATTAAGAACATGAATTTGAATTTGGGTTTGTATGGGAATTATCCCTTCTAATAGTCCGATTCCGCTAACAAATGAATAGCGTCTGGTGAAGAGAAAACTTCATGCCAAATTTCAGTCTATCTAAAAAACTGAGGACTAGTCCCTCAAACACTGGCAATCAAAGCTTGGCATCATAATAAGTCATAGGCTTTCTAGGTGATCGCGCCAATACTATTATTGAGCAGGTCTGTAATCAATGTTTAGTCAATTCTAAGCAGTAACAATATCAAAATTGATAATAAAATAAATGACTTCCGTTACTTTACTTACGAAACAGAAGCTGAGATGTTCAGCCGCATGTCAACTGAAAATCACTTGTGATTTGGTCTTCAATAAAAGCGGACACAAGTGACGCAATGGAAATAAGACACCTCAGATGCAAGTAATGTAGTCTACCTATATTATTGTATAATTCAGGTGCAATAAGTTAACCATCAAGATCGGACGGAAGTCAATCAACTCGACCACTATTCATCTTGATGTTATGATCATCAACACATTAAAAGGTGACTATAAAAAACATTGTCTCTTTAACAAAAAATTATATATTAATTTTTAACAAAAGTTTTAGACTACTATTAGCACGATGAAGAACTAATTTCAAAAAAAAAAAAAAAACAACTTTACCATTTAAGTACTTTTTCAGTGTAATAAGAAAATTATTTTAAATTAAATATGATTTTCTGAAATCCAATAGATCCAAATTTGCAATGAGAATAATGATAAGTTGTTGTTTATTGTCATAATTCTCTTATTTCTTTATTTTTGGTTTCTTTGTAAAAACTTTTGTTTGTTTAGTCAAACATGGCGTATGCGTAATTTAGTTCGTTTAATTCGTTTATGTGAAAGCATTTTGTTAAACATGAACAATCAACAATAAAAACAACTCATTAACTTAAATTAAAAAACCTACATGACTGACTAACTAACTAGCTAGCTAATTGATAAACAGACTGACAAAGTGTCTGACTGACTGCCAGACTAACTTGACTAATATTGTACCTACAATATTGTGTATATTAAGATATTTTAACACTTAAAGTTTCTTAATTAAATTAATGCAATATATTACAAGTAAAATCTACTTATTACTCCTCACTTTAGACAACAAGCGCCAAAATGAACAGAAATAAACAAACGAACCTATAGACGACATATATGGTTTATTGTTACAACTAAAATATACGACTATACAAATATATTTGTGTCCGTTCTGTCTGTCTGTCCGTCCGTCCATTCGTTTAATCCAGTTGCCTATCCATTTTTCGGACTAGTTACTTACTTAATTTACAAAACAAACGCAGTATTTGAATTTATATTTTGTAGATAAAGTGCTGACAAGCCCTGGCAGCAGTGTATGTATATGTAGACAGACCGATGTACTACGATGTATAATTTATAACATTTTTTGTGACAGATGATGATTACAACAATTTTGAGTTGTTGTAGTTAGCAATGAATGTATTATATTATACCCTACGAAGTCAACGCGACGTCACAGATACTTTGATTATTTGTTATTGTTCTTGTTTTATTATGACTATTTAAGAATAAAAATACAAAATAACAACGACACAGCAATAGAATTAAAGTTCAGCAATGATACAATAATAATAACAATAAGATTCGAGAGCTCTTAACTGACTCAAAGCAGTTCAAGGTTATGACCTGCAGTTAATCAACTTGGTTATTGTACTTTCATGCACTTTTGTTAAATAAAAAATAATTTGTCCTATAGTTTTGCCTTCGTTTATGGCAAACTTATATTTTCAAAAAAAAAACTTAAATTAAAAAACAAATATTACAAATACAGGAACCTCACGACTAACCCCATTTGTTCGTAATTATTTATACGATGTTTCATTTGTTTCGGAATTTTACCAGATATTTCAATTTTATTTTATTTTTTGATTCATTTTAAATGAGGAGTTTGTTTTTCTTAACATGAAAAATGAGCCCTGTTGCTTGCCTTTAATATTTATACTCCTCACGCAGTGAATAGTATTTTAAGTTTGTCAAGAAGTTTGTAACAGGCAGAAGAACACAAAAGAGACCACATATAAAGTAAATATATTCCTGATCTACTCGATTAGGCGAATTGATGAAGCCATGTCTGTCTATCCGTTTGCATGTATGCAAACTAGTCCCTTCGTTTCTGAGCTAGAGAGCTGAAATTTTGCACGAACCTTTCTTGTTACTATACGCAGTACATTTGTCGGAACCACTAGGGTAGGTACCTCCCATACAAACCACCCATTTTAATTCATGTTCTTTTTAAACTTTTTTGTTTTTTTGTGTTATTTGAACTGTACAAGTGTCTTATCCATATTGAACAACCGTGTAGATTTTAAGACCCTAGGATTACTGCAGCGTAAATCTCCTATATAAATATTTCGGTCTGAGTGTTGAAATGCTCTATGTGTACTGACTATACCCTAAACATAGGCCAAATCAATAATTAAATATTTCTGAATGCGTGAAGAGTATATCAATTTCGGCATAGTCGAAGTTAAACTTGCTTGTGTTTTATTATGATAATAATAATTTATTTTTTTTTTTATTTTATTTTTTGTCTAACAAGTTAAACATGGTATAGGATTTTATTTGGATTAAAAGATGATTTATATTAAGAGGAAAATATGAGTATATTGTACTAAACATTTTAAACAAATAATATAGCATTTGCAAAACTAAACATGTACAATTTTAGGGACATACTCGCATAAGGAATGGAGCTACGAGTGAACAACAATTTGTAGACCAAATTTAAACTTTATAGATTCTGCAGAACTAAATGAGTCTGCTAACCAAATTTCATCAATACGAGTGAAACCAGTGAAAGTGTAAATACTTTTGTTGAGGGCCGACGATTGTTCACGACCACTCACATAATCCATCCCTGTTGCGAAATTCAACACCTGGCTCTCTTTTTCGACTCACGCCATATTAACAAACTCAAATCGAATACTTAAGTTAACAAATTGCTAAATACTTTAACAGGTTAATCTTCTTGGGGTAAGAAGGTCGAGATTTCAACAAATACCTACAAAGCAACACATGATATGGAAAGGATATGCCTCTTTATTGGACTCTTCGGAAACCAAACTTTTATCCATAACATAAATGATATTTTCAAGTCAGATTCTTTCAGTTAGATAGATATGTCGGTAGCTTTTTGAATTTTTCAGCTTAGTATGTATTTTTAAATGCAACACTGCTTCTGACAAACTACCAGCTTCGTCATTTAGTTTGTGTTTGACAGCCATTGAAAACAGATAACCAGGTGCCAGGTGAGTCTTGACAAAAAATGGAAAAAGAAAAATTGAATTTCATTAATATTTATTTTTATTACAACATCACAGAAACCAAGGTAAAGATTGAAAATTAGCCCACTCTCTGCACCATTAATTTCAAAGGAAATAAGTGGTGTACTGGTTTCCATTGTGATCGTTCCAGCACAAGTGACATCGAACTATCAGGTCGTCCAAAAGAAATCGGATCGTCACGTCAGAAATCGTCATTAAAATCCATGAAATAATATTGGACGATCGATCGGAGAATGAATGTGCGTGCGGTAGTTGAAGCTGAAGGCACCCCAACTGAGCAGGTACATTACATTTTACATGAATATTTGGTTATGAAAAAGCTATCCGCGTGATAGGTGCCGCAGTTGTCCACATTCGGCTATTAGCACAACTTCGAAGGTGTGTTCGGCAATGTTCAACCGCAATCCAAATGTCAAAATAGTGAACTTCTTCGGGTGAACGTGCACCAAAAAATGCCAGAATGTGTACCTTGTTCATCTTTTATTCAAAAATCACTGACTTCTCTAAATAAAGTGAAAATGTGCATCGATGAATTCTCACAAGAATTAAATGTGTGCTGATGAGATAATATTACGACGTTGCGAGTATAAAAGTTAACAAAGCTTACAAAACTAAAATTATCTTAAAGGTGACCCCTGTCTACTATGTATACTCCAAGCAGTGTGTTACGTATGTTATATATGTTATTGGAAATATCTATCTACAGTCGAATTATCGAGGTTTTCGAATTATCGAGGTTTCGATTTATCGAGATTAAAAAGAGAAAAATACGAATTAACGGGGCTTTTACATTTCAGTTGATTTTCATCTATTTTTTAACTTTATTAGAACATAATAACTGCATTTACATATATATTTACATCTTACATACTATTAATTTAATAGAAAAATAAAAACAGAAACATAAAATAATTACAAAGAGAAAGACTAAGGTTTAAAAAAGTTTGTAATTTTTGATTGCTTGAGGTTCTTTTCACCTATCTCTTCAATTGAATTTTCCAACTTTATTAAGCAATCAAAAACATTTTTTTGGACATCATGATTTGAAACATAATATCGAATTTGTTGAATGGCCGATTTAGCTTGTTTATTCGTTATAAGAATTTCTTCATCGGCGCTATCATCGTCATCACTTTCATTATTAATAACAGTAACTTCTTCCAAAATATCGTTGTCTGTCAACATACCGGGAACAGCCACGTCATTATCAACAGTCACGTAATCATCACCAACATTTTCAGAGTTCTCAGATAAACGATTCTATAGATGATCTATATTCAATTGCTCGTCTTGAATTGATTTTTCGTTGCTATCTTTATTAAAACCGCAAGCACGGTAGCAGTTTTGAATACAAGCTGCGTTGACACTATTCCATGCTTTATAAGCAATTTGCATTGCCGTAAATAGCGTACATTTAAACTCTTTTTTGTCATCAATGCTATTAACCAGATTAATAACCATTTCCTTGCGGTATAATGATTTAAAAGTTTTTATAATACCCTGCTGCAGTTTGGAAGTGGTGTTTGCTGGTAAAAACTTTATTTCTATGTGGCTTAGATCAGGGGACCCATTATGCGCCGTACAATTGTCAATGAATAGCAATATCTTTCGATTTGCACTTTTCATGGTGTCATTCAACATCTGAAGCCATTCGTTAAAAAGATCCATTGTCATCCACGCCTTTTTATTAAGTCGGTAAAGCATTGGAAAGCTGCGAATGTTTTTGAAGCACCTTGGTTTTGCAGGCTTTCCAATTAATAGTGGTTTCAAGTTTTTCGGTGCCATCCATGTTTACAACAAATAATAAGGTAACTCGTTCTTTACTATGCTTGCCACCATGACATTTTTCATTTCTGAAGCAATAGGTTCGATCTGGCAAGTATTTATAAAACAAGCCAGTTTCATCTGCATTAAAAATGTCTTTAGCATCGTAATCTTTAATCAAATCACTCAACTTTTCTTTCCACCCTACACAAACTCCTTCATCAACAGTAGAACTTTGTGTCGATTTTTGAACTTTTCAAGCCAACCACTGCTCGCTTTAAAAGAAATTGATCTTCATTGCATTAGCAAAACACAAAGCCTTTTCGGTCAATAACTGGCCGCCAATAGGAACGTTGCTTTGCCGGCATTGTGTTAGCCACAAAAGTAGACACTTTTCTAAATCTGGATATTCAGATTGCTTCTGACGCTTTACTTGACTGAACGAAGATGCCCTCATAATAAATTCCTTTTTTTTGTAGAATTGATGTGAGTGTTGATGGTGCGATTTCAAATTGTTTCGCCACCTCCTTTTTTTTTTTTTGCTCCATTGTCAATTGCCGCAATAATTTTTTGTTTTTGAGAAATTGTTAAGGTTTTATGCGTGCGTTTGTTTGGCATCTTGACGTTACAGCTTATTGTTTTGAATGAAAGAAGCACTAAGAAAAAACAAACAAAGTCAGTTAGCCGACATGAAGGCGAAAAAATGGTAAACTGAATCCCGATTTGTTTGTTTTTTTTACGTTTTCATTACGAATTATAAGAGGTTTTAGAAATGAATTACGAATTATAAGAGGTTTTATGTTCATTGTATTCCAAATAAAAATACGAATTAACGAGGGGACCAAAACGTATGAAAGTTTTACGAATTATCGAAGTTTTTTCAAGGGACCAGCAGTTTGTTACGAATTATAGAGGTTTTCGATTTATCGAGATTCGACTGTATATCTTTATTTTTACAAATATTATTGTCAAATTTTGAACCCTTAATGAATCTTTTTAGACTTTATTCTTGAATTATTATTTACGAAGAAGATGAAAACAGTTTGTTCACATTTTTTCATCATTTCATTTTTATTTTAGATTAAATTTCATTCAGGTTTTCTTGATTATTCTTTATTATTTGTGTTTATAAACACATTCATATACATATGTATGTAATGTATATAAGGGAATATATCTTTTTTTTAATGTTACATTTTGCATTTTTATTTGTTTTTGTATTTAGCATGTGTTAAGGAAAATTCTTGCCGCTTTTTAACAGCTTTTTCTTAGTTCGTTCTTTCGAACATTCATCGTACGTTGTTTCTTTCGTTGATTGATCATCATCATCATCATGATAGGAATGAAGTATCTACGTTGTTCTTTTTCAGAAATTTGGATTTTGAATCTTTTTTTAAGTTTTGTCTGTATTTAGTTATTATTATTATTATTGTTGTTGTTGTTATTATTGCTGCTGTTACTTTTGATGATGATTTTTGATTTTTTTTTTTTTTTTTGCCTTCTGTTCATCGGCGTTAATCGATTTAAATCGCACGAAATCGTGATTATTCATTTAACATTATTAAGATATATAAAAATGAAGTGTTTTGTTAAAATTTTGTAGAAATTTTATGTTGCGTATCTCGGCGCTTCTTTACAACAACAATAAATAAGCGCGTAAGAAATGTATCCATCAAATTTTATTTTTTTTTTTTATACATTTGAATTTCTTTACTTTATCAAATTGAGCTCTTTTCATAATTAGAAAATAGTAGCATTTAACCTTTGATTACAATTAAAAATGAAAGAACTTTTGGAATGATAAATCTTACAAGATTTTTTGAAAACGGAAATTTTGAATAGACGGTAATCATGAATATGAAAAGCATAATATCTGTAACAATGGGTCTGTTATTAAATGTTAAAAAGGTTACACATTTTCCTACAATCGAGAAATGAGGGAGCTTACCACTGTTCGAAAGATCCAATTCCAGTAGAATGCTAGAAACTGTAAAATTATCTACATTTATGTGCTTTCTATTGAGAAGTAATAGGTTGGTACTATGTGTGCGTTGTATCCAAATGGTCATGTCATCATGAAACAAGCAAAAAAAAAAAAGGTTGTCTTCGGCTATACCCATGGGATATCCTACTCTTTCACGCACCCCTAGAAAATGATTTTGTCTATGTTGCTAAGATTGAGCATACACAAACATTATATTATTAATTTAACTTATGCTTAGGGTGGGCTCAGTATTTATACTGCATTTCAACATAGATACTCAAATATTTGTATGTGAACTATGGGTTCCATTAATCCCAGGAACTTGAAATTTGTAACATGGTTGTTGGTGAATATGAGTCAGACATTCATAGTATCCAAATTTCAGTTCGATACTACAAAATAAATTGTTTCCAATTAAAACATGAATTTGAATTTGGGTTTGTTTTGGAGGTCCCCTTCCTCCAATTCGGCTGATTCCAACACATGATCAAAAATTAAGGGACTAGTTGCGTACATATAAACGGACATGGACAACTCTGCTTTTCGAGCTGATCAAGAATATATATATATATATACTTTATAGGGTATCCGATCTCTCCTTCTGTGTGTTACAAACTTCATGACAAACTTATAATACACTGCATGAAGAGGTTAAATATATGAATCTAATAATCAAAATCAGGAGAGGATTACCATTGCAGCAGGATGAGTGGTTATATGGGTTGGATTGGGAGAGCATATATCGAAGTGTGTTGAATGAGTGTGTTCTGTCTGATTGGCAAATCAGATGGGACAGTTGTGAGTGGGGGCGGGTAACATACAGGTTCATTCAGGATGTCACATTTGTTGGCGGTCGACCAGACTTTGGTTTTAACGTTTGGCTCGGATTCCTGTTGACTGGTTATGGTTCCCTTAATGCTGTTTTGCATTCAAGGGGCCTAAATGACAGTGCCCAGAATACCCTTGTGGCTCGACGGACGAGACATGGCAACATGTTCTCTGTATGATAATTTAAGGGATATGAATGAATTCGGTATTTTGAGTGTTAATGGGGGTTTTGATTTTAGTGAGGTTCTCTTCAATAGGGATATAGTTATGAAATTAAATGAGCCTGAGACTGTCTGTTATGTGTGTGTGTGTGTGTCAATGTGGGGTTTGATAGTGTTCTCCAGTCCCTGAGCTTCATGGAGCTCTACTGGTAGTAACTTGGTTACGCTGCCTCACCAAAGGTATTTTCTGGTACCACGGTCGTTTGGACTTGTAGCGGTCTCAGCATACGACCAAATCGCTTAAAGTCCTTGTGAGAGTGGGGACATATGCTCGCGTGATCTTGATCACAGAAATGCTGCCAATTTGGCGGAAGAGGTAGGAATAGACTTCGCTCCTAACAGTGAGAAAGCTATATCCATGAGTACAGTCTATACTGTGTCATCTATGGGTTACTAAACCTGCATTCTTTTTTGAGTTCGAATTAGTAGTACCTCGAGTACGAAGTCTAACCAGAGGCTTTTTTTCTGGTACCACGGCTGGTCAGGAGCCCACGGAACTTGTTCCGTTCTGGTCAGCGGGTACGGCACCTTTATGGGAGGTTTAATACCCAAATGCAGATAGAGTATTTAACTCGACGTGGAGTTGCGTTATACAAACGGGTGGTGTGACCCATAGAGCGGCTGAGGTTTAAGATGGGCCTCGCTCCCCACCAAGGAGGGAGTCATATTTACCAAAAAAAAAAAATATAACTCCAATTTGGTACCTGAAGATATATATCCAAAGGGACGTTGATTGACGTCAATACTATTCACTGTTTAAAGAGTAGTAAATTGTGTGAGTCGAACTCGAACACGAAGGGTTCAGTTTCATCTGAATTTATATAAAATTAATTTGATTTTTTCCTTAATTTGTGTTTGTTTTTTGTCGCAAAACTATACTATAAAACGATAAAAACACGATTTTTGTGTGGGGATACGTCTCCTGTATGGGGACCCCTTTCCACATTTCACATTCTGTGAAAATTTCAACTATCCGTTTGGTACCCTTCGGCAATGGAACCCTAATAATGCTTCCAAAAAGTATAATTGCAAACCGTTATCTCCAAAGAAATTCTCTATATATATTACATGCGGCGTATAAGTAATATTAATTTCATTTTTCCAATTGTTAGTCAACAAAATAGATTTCCATTTATGCGATTTCTGGTCGTTTTCTTTTCTGTGTTAATGATCACACCAAGTGTACAAGAATCAGAAAATCATTTCACATGTCTTCAGTCTTCAATCCAATCGTTTCTGGTGGTGGGTGTCCCTCCTCTTTTTCCATATTTCTATTAACAAAATCCACGTCCAGTTACTTGCTTCACAAAGACAATATTCTTTAAATTAAAGCACCATCACTTTTTCTTTGATTGTTCTCCTTCTTCTTCTCTTTCTATTTTTCTTGCCATCCATCTAAATTATATGTTCTCAACGTGGCTGATCAAGGGGGCAGGAGAACACTCAGAGCAAATTAGGAGACATTAAGGCAATCTAAAGTGACAACGGAAGACAAATTCTCTCTTCAAAAACAAACGTATGTTACAAAGTTTGAGGGATACTGGAATCCTTTACAGCTCAAAGTGGGCGGTGGTCGATATAAGTTTAAGAACCTATGATCTAAAGTAAACAAAATCTCTCGAACTCGGGGGAACTGATAACGGAATTTGGAAAACGCATTCTGAATGGAAGTAAAACTTATCATCTAAATCCTTTCAGAGTGTATATATATATAAATATAAAGAAATACATCTCACCAAGGACGATTCTTCTGTATATAAATAATCTAATCTAGTCCCCACACAACTGAAACAGACGATGTTGCAAACAATCATCAAACTACGACTAGATTAGCGTAATGAAGTGTATGAAAAATATGATGTATGCTAATTGTGTTTTTGTTAAACCAAATGCAATTAAATTAAATTAAAATTATGAAAGAAAAAAAAAAATAAAAGAAGCGGAACAAACATTTAAAATGGCATAACAAATCAACGAACGCTAGCAAAAAGCTCCGAAAACAATGAAAATCAGTCGAAAATTATTTTTGCTTAATTTGTTGTAATTACTTTGCTTTGCGATTAAATCATAATAACGATAACAACAACAACAACAACACCAACAATAGCAATAACAAAACAATAATAGCAATTACAATAATAAAAAACAACAACAAAGTCAAACGACGCGCGTCAAAATCAAGAGATTATGTGAGTCACTTGTCGAATGCATGAAAGATTTATTACGCACATACACTACTCATAATCGGCATACAATCCGATACTCATATTTAGTGAAACAATCATCGATATATATATATATATACATATCTGTATATGTATGAAGATAACATGTGACAGGTTGGATAGAAGGTAGGTAGTATGTTTTGGTAATCGAAACGAAGACGACAAACAAACCCAAAGAAGATGAACGAAAAATAAAACTGCGCTGGCGTGCATAGAAATCGCGCGCGACTCGATGCGATGCGACTTGGATTAATTTTGGCAAAAGAGATTCGATGAGTTTTAATTTTCAGGTTGTATCAGTCACAGTAACCACAATCTGTATTCAAAAAAAAAAAAATTAAATAAAAAACGAAACTTGAACTTTGCATTGACTGCTTCAAGCAGTGAATAGTATTGTATTATAAGTTTTTCATGAAGTTTGTAACACACACAGAAAGAGACATAGGATACCCCATAAAGTATACAGAAGAGCCGAGTTGATTAACCCAAGTCCGCTGTCCCTTAAATTTTGAGCTAGAGGACTGTCGGGATCAGTCTAATTGAATCAGTACACAAACCACAATTCAAAATCATGTTTTTTTTTTTTTAGTATTACTGGATCGCATAGCTCACATACAAATATTTCGTTCTCAATATTGACTCTACCCTAAACATAACTCAAAACAATAATGTAAAATTTCTGTATGCTCAATCTCAGGAGCATGAAGCATGAAGAGTATTTCAGTTTCGGCATAGCCCTATGTAACCTTCTTTTTGATTGTTTTAAGGTCGGTCATCGAACCAAAAAAAAAAAAACATATCGGTGAAAGCTTATTTCATTTCTTCATTCAGAAGATGAGAAAAATGTGGCTTAGAGATTTTACTTAGAGCAGAATATCTTAAACTCAGAGAAACAATTTTGACAAAAACAAAAAAAAAATTCTGACCAGTCGCCATCATCTGAAGAATATATATGGTAATTATTAAGGAACTTCATCCAACAAGTTAAAGCAATGTAAATTATGATTGGGTGAGATACTTGTACGATGCGAGAAACGAAACACATCACTCAATAAACCTGATTTCGTAACGAAGTCGCCCAAAATGGGTAATTGTTTCGAAAAACTAAAAAAAAAAAGACCACAAAATAGTTTTCACAGATCGGAAAGTGAGTAAGTTGCGTGGGATAGCAGACAACTTAAAGATATCAGAGGTATACGAAACTTTGCCACAAGATATTCCATGAAAGGAAATTTAGCTAAAGTTAAGAAATGGTTTCCCCAAACTGAAGTCTATTTACAAAATATTTATATAAAAAAAAAGTTCGTTGATAAAATGTGGCTCGTAGATCAATATGCTTGTTCGCAAGCCTTGATCTCCGAAATTGAGTTCTTAGGGATGCGATGAAGTCCACGTAAAAAGGCTTAAGGCTTGGTTTCTGCATATATTTCTATTTTCTTTCCTCTCCCCTGTTTTTACTGTATTATGTTATTGTTTTACATGTATTTCAACAGACAAAAAAAAACATGATTGTTCGCTCTGGTCATATGGACTTTATCACTCACAGCCATGTTAAAATATATACAAAAGAAAGTACAGTCGTCAATTCACAATGAGAAGTTTAGATTATGATAAGACGCATTTGATGCCGGCGGTCACCTTCTCGTCAAAGTGGCGTATCGTCCGTCACGTGCTCAAGAGTCAAAAACCAAAAAACAATTTTGCACAAAAACAAATTTCCGGTAAAAAGAAACATAAATTGTAGATTATTTTCTTCTGAGACACACCCCTCAAAGCAAACAACAACAACAATAATTGAATTAAAATACATATGTAAGTATAATGAAAGATTAGATCAGTATATTATAGCTTTTTATATTACAACTGTGTACATAATATGTATGTATGTATGTACGTATAAGTAGGGAGTAGATCTAAAAAATCTATATATTGTACTTCTTTAATTTTTTGATTGATATTCCAACAACCAATGTTTCAGAAGCATGACAACAGTCTGCACCCATCAAGTTCGCGACGCCTTGAACACAAAAGCAAAGAGTTTTTACAATCAATTATTGTTTTATTTTAATTATTTATCATTTCAATACTTATAATGATGATTTCTATTCATTTGTTGTGCTGAAAATGTTTCAGGTAGAGTGATTTATTGATATAAACTTTGAATTTCAAGTAACCCCCACAAAAATATCAAATTTTATAATTGAGATGGAACAATCTCTTGACAAGAGTCTCTAGTTCACTCATAACAGATCTCTGTTGATTGAATTCTATGATACAATTTTATTATGTCCTTTGCTTTAGTCCTGTTTATGTGGCTTGTAATGTGATAAAATTTATTGTGATGGTATGTTTAGTTGCTGTGAAGATGAGTGTCGATGGAATAGAATAATTCAATTTTCTTAGGGCGATTAGTTGGACAAGAAGTTTGGGTTTAGTGGTTGGTCCTTTAAAATACAATATAATTCATACGTAATTAGTTTCCATTTATTTCTTTTAAATACTTCTAGTGAAATTGCTAATCACTCTTAGAAACCTTATCTCTATCTTATCTTATAACTTTTTGAGTTTAATAATATTATAGCTTCAAAATAAAAAACTTCTTTCCCAACTATATCTTAAGTAATTGCGAATTTGAACTAAAAGAATAACATACAATATTTTAGAGGTGCAAGGAATAAAATGAAAGAACTTATATAAAATTACAGTTCACTAACTTTAAACAGCTAAGAAATTAGTTTTCCTCGATATACAGACATGTATAAACAGGCAATTAAATGGACTGAATGCATGACTTAATAGACAACTGACAACTTTCCTTCACTATCTTGATTATACGAGTACCAAATTGATAATATTTATCCATTATTTATTTGACTTATTTATTTACGAAATTCGTGTCATTAAAACACAAAACCTGTCAAGTGTATGGAATTTGAAACAAAAATTATTGTTACAATTAATACCAATTAAAGTTTGCAATTGAATCAATAAAAAAAATAATTATAATAACAATAAAATAGATTTGCATTCATAATTCAGTCATTTATTGAGTTTCTTATATGACGGTATGCTTTTTTTTGGTATAGCCTTCTTCTTTTAATAATTCTTTTCCAGAGTTTTATTAAACTCTTTATATCGTGACTTACGAATCATCAGTATCATGTTAGTCTTTGTTAGTCCATATACATACATTGATTGACTGCTCCCTCTACCTAATAATATGAAATTTTGTCTATTGTTTTATTTAGTTGGATAAAGTTATATTTGTGTAATTGAATATTTCTTAGGTATGTGTTTGTGAAGTGTATCCAAACTTTGAAGAGACCAAAGCTTTCATACTATTCCTTCATTCTTTGATTTATACAATAATTGTTTTTAATAAATCACAACTGAGGCGAACGTCGGTAGCGTCATCATGATCATCATCACTATCATATCACCGTCATGAACGACAACATAAAGACATGAAGACGTTGCCATTGCCGTTGTAGGCACACCGAACACTCACAAAATTATACAGGCACAGATGAATAAATTTAAAGAGAGTTGCAAAAACAATAAAGTGTTGAAAATGACAGCAATGACAGACGACAGGCAGAATGAAACGAACGAAAACAAGCAATCAAGAAGAATAATATGTACAGCGAAATAATAGCAAAATGAAGCACGCGTTCGTCTCGTGAGCATGCTTTATTTTAATCTTTCATGTTTTTTTTTTCTTTTTTTTTTTGTGTTTTTGGTCGCGAGAGGGTCTCGTTTGATGAAGAAAGAAAGAAACAAGAAATGACGACTAGACTACGAAGACAACCAAAGAACAATGAAATGTATTTTGTATTTACCAATGGCTTCTTCACACTTTGAGGGCATGGCATGCCATGGTGATTAGTATACAATTTATACATATGTAAATATATATATATATATACATATGTGTGTGTGTGCGTGTATATATAATATATATATATATACAGTAGGTATGTATGTATGTAACTAGATTGAAAATATTCAAACATTGATAGTCGATGACAATTAAAGCGGTCAAAGCGCGCGCGCGTCATCAACTCAACGCGGCGGCACAGCACGCTGGACCGGAACAAAATTTATGGCGTAGCATAGCATGTATGTATGTTTGTATGTACAATAATTTATGTGTTTACATAATTTTTTTCGCATTAAACAATAACAACAACAACACAATATGTACATAAAGAAAATATTTAAGAAATTTACTTTAATCAATTATACGAAAAACGATATACAAAATTAAAAATAAAAGCAATAAAATCATAAAAATTAAATCAGGTAGAATGTTTTGGTGTGTATTCAAGAGAGTACACATATTTAAGTAGTATAAAATAAGTAAGAAAAATGAAAAGCATAAAAAATTCAGAGAAAAACAAAAAAATAAAAAAATTTACATATAAACAAAATCTTATCAACGAAATTTTGTAGCAAAAGGAAGCAATAAGACAAATATTAGCTTGTTCATTCTGGCTTCAGCTAGTTGTAAATAGTTACTCACTCATTCACTCAAACATATACATATATATTCACACACACACACACACACACACACATTTTAGTATGGGTCTATCTATTGTAACTATATATGTATCTACACAGCTTCTTCTAGACTCAAAACCAATTGAATAAATAGACAAACAAACAAAGAGAGAGAGAGAGAGAGAGAGGGAGAGAGAAAGAGGGAGAGAGAGAGAGAGGGAGAGAGAAAGAAAGCGAATCAACATCCGAAATTCGGTATACACAGCTAATAAAATTTACACGGCGTATACGCAATTTTATTGCCATTTATTATATTCTCCTTATTATTGAAGATTATCATTTAAATTTGATTTAGAAATTCTTGAAATTATAGTTTTTTTTTTATTATTTGGAATTTCAAAATTACGTACATACAATAATATGTTAGATTACCCTGCGTATACGCAATATTATTTTATAAATTTTGTTTTCGTTATTTTTCAGAATTTTATAATTTTAAATATTCTTTATTTTTGTCTTCGAACATAAATAATGACAGCAGTCTCGTGCTTTCGTTCCATGAGTCCATTTTCTGTAGCAAAAATCAACCGATATTTTTGACAAATTTTAGTGTCTTATTCATTTTACTATCAAAATGCTTCAGATAAGAGTTGCTCTCCTCAATACATTTTCTCCAGCATATCACTATTTATTAAAAAAAATTTATTTACTTTTTTATTGGGTACTTGTTGTCCCTTAAAAGTTAATTACAATAAATTTAAATTAGAAGGCTACTTTAGGAATTTTAACATAAAAGGCTTTTAGGGTCAATAAACTAATCACACATCATCACACAAAAAATCGAACTGATGGCCAATGATGATACCAATAAGTTTCAAAGTTTTTATGTGAAATTTTCTTCAAAAGTTTCCAAATTTAAGCGTGATAAACAAACTTAAACATGATTGAATAGTTTCTTGGAATCTGATAAATTTGAAATGGAAAATAGATAATAAATAGATCTTATAGTTTCCCAGCCAAAAAGACTTCTTCTGATGGTGGGTAATGTGTGTTTAGACAATTGTTTATCATTGTGATAGCATCTTGTGTTTAGTGTAACGATTTATAAAATATGTATAACGACGCTTCGCGACTCTTTAGCAGCATCCTTCAGAGTATTGAAGTCACTTGCACAAAGAACTCTGATCATTTGGAGGAGGGCAGTCAACTCCACTTTCTTACTTACAACCAATTGAATAAAAAATCATCTTTCATTCATTTACTTTACTTTTACTTACTTGACTTACAAATGCGTATTATCTTATTTTCTGAATTTATGATTTGCATTTCTGACTCCAAAGATCACAATATTCTGTCTTATTCCCTTATTTCAGAAGATTGCCTTTGCACTGTGGCTTTTTAAAGAACCTTGTTACGGTTCATTCCGAGCAAATCTTTATAGGAGACATGTCTGGATTGATTTATAAGTAGTAATAATATAAACATTTTGGGATCTCACTCCTTTCTTTGCATACATTTAGCATATCATTGTACCCACATGTAGAATTTATATATCTTATCTTATCTTATAATATTTTATTATACATTCATTTTAAAATGAATTAAAAAATACATAGCCGCTCACTTAAATAGGAGTGCCTACATAATTTTATCTTTTGTTTTTTACATGTCAAAATGAAATGCTGCGTTCCATTAAAACGCTTTTGGTTTTACCAATGCTTTTAATATTTCTCATGACTCAAAAGTCCTAGTGCCAAGTAATTTAAATATTCTCAAAATAGAGAAATGTACGTTGCCTGTTAAAGCATTTTTGTCATTGCGCGCTTACGTTACCAAGGGGGGAGGGGCGTTGAAAATTATGAAAAAATTATAATTTCATAATTATGAAAATGATGTTTCTTCTTGAGAAAATGTTTGGATAATCTACGGGAAGAGTTGGAAATTTAGGATAATATTTTAATAGATTGTTCATAGTAATAGGAGCTCAAGCTAACATATATTCATTTAATTCTTGCGCATATGGCAAAACTTACAAGGATATAAAATTGTTAATGGGATGACTTGAAAATAGTCGCTGCAAGCATAAAACAACGCAATAAATGAAAAGTATTTCAAGTGCTGCGCAATGAACTACAGTTTGTTTTGAATAACTTAAAGGACTTTTTAATATAATTATACTGAAGACAAGGCCAGGTAAGTGTGGATTGTTGTCCCGTTGGTAAGTAAGCCACTGGAATTTTTAATGTATCTGTCACTTTTTTCCAAAGAAAAAAAGCAAGAAGTGAGAATGAAATACTAGATATGTAATTTTTTTCTTTTCTATTCATGATCATACTGATCACACAAGTTCAACGATTTGAGTACGTCGGTCCGGGTATTCCAGTACTGAATATAAATGCCAGTACCTCATCAAGACTATGAGGTACGGAAGTGCTAAAATTATGGTATGGGGTTGATTTTCATACCGCGGAATTGGCCCTATTCACCAAATAAGAGGAACTATGGACCAGGAATCTAAGTAGCAATATAAGTGCAAGGAATGATGCCATACGCGAAATGAAATATGGCCCTCAAATGGATTTTCCAATAAGGTAATGACCCGATAATGAGTCTGCAAAAAAATGTTTTCGCGCCAATAAAGTTGAGGTCATGGCTTGGCCTACTCAGTCGCCTGACTCTAATCCTATTAACAATCTGTGGCCATATATGAAGAATCCTTTTCTTTATGTCGGAGTGTTGACTGCACAAATTTTGTGGGTCACGAAACAAGAACAATGACATAGTATCTCATTGTAGCATTGTGAGGACCTCGTGAATTGTAAAAATAATTCCGTTTCGAAGCAACTTCTGTTGATGTTGTGGACGGATCAAATAAAACAATTTCGGCTGGATTGATGATAAATATTTGCTCCATCTTTATTGCAGAAGCCTGTGCGGTCCTTCAAGCAGTATATTTTGTAGCTAAGATACCATCCACGGTCATAATTTGCACAAACAGCAAATCAACTCAACTATTGATTCCATAAGAAACGCCAACAATAACAGCATCTTCTATCCGCGACTTATTTAGGAAAAAACATATTAAAATCATGTGGGTTCCTGGCCATGCCAATATACTTGGTAATGAACTAACTAACTCCCGTGATAAACACGCCTGAAGAGAACCATTGCACACAGTTAACATATTCGAAAAGGCCGACATTCTCCGCTTAGTGAAATCACACATTCATATGAAAGAACGGATTTCATGGGATAACGCAACCCATCACTAGAAGCATATTTACCCAGATGCCATTTTCCCAATTTACCCTGCTTAATGCCTTTGTAATGTAATGAAATTATTTGTTGGCCTCCCACTCGGTCACACTGTGCTTACTCATCTCGATGCATGTCCTCTCTGCAGCGATGTTGCATTTGTGAAACACTTGCTCTCAAGGTGCATTCCATTACAGAGACAAAATCAACCTGGCAGAGCTCCTGAGCAACCCTCCCATTAGAAAATTTTTTTTGTTTTTTGTCCTATTAAACTGAAACTTGCACACTATAAGTTTCCAAGATAGGCGCAGTAAATTTGTCGGAGCCAACCGAATCGGACAACTACAAACCATACAAACCATCCATTTAAATTCAGGTTCCTATGAGATGAACTTTTTTGTTTTTTGTGTTGTCGCACTCAATTTTGAACAGAATAAGTGTCTGACCCATATTCAACAACCGTGCAGATTTCAACACCATAGGATTACTGGATCGTTAAGCTCCCATACAAATATTTCGGTCTCAGTGTTGAATCTCTATGTGTACTGACTATACCCTAAACACAGGTCAAATCAATAATTAAATATTTCTGAATGCTCTCACAAAGCGTAGGCAAAAACATTAAACTAACTATCAAACCATCAAAAATAGATATTGACAAAATAATAATATATGTAGGTATTGTACTTAAAAGAGGCGCATCTCTAACATATGATTTTAATAGAAATAATGTGTAATCCAAAAATTTGATCTCAATATATATATATTTATTACAATCACCCAAATCCACATTACTTTTATACATTAGAGTAAGATTTTTAGTCCTTCTTACAATAGATTAAATTCTTTGTTTAAACAATAATAAATTACAAACAGCATTGCAATCAGTGATATTTGCCTTAGGCTAGGTTTTCGTTTCAAGTGTCACTCACCTTGATGTACATAAATAAATAAAAATAAAAACAAAATATATTTCTCTTTCTATTTTAAGCTATTTATTTTTTTTTTTTAAATTTTATTTTTAACATGCGGTTTTTCATCTAATTTTGATAAAGAAATGTATAAAATAATATTGTATATAATCTTTTGTTTTCCTTTTTTTTTTTGTTTTTACAATTTCCTTTGAACTTTTTCCAAACACAAACACAAACAAAATATAATCAATAAAAGGAATTGGAAAAAATAAACATTTTTTTACTTAAGTATTTGCAAGCGTCTTAGGCGCGTTTAAAAACGCTTTCTCTCTTATGATTTCTGTAGTAGATTTTATTTTGGTTGATTTTGTTGTTTTGTGTTTGTGGGGCGTTTATTTTATGTTTTTGTACGTCTTTCATTTTTTGATTTTTATTTTTTGCGCACAATAAAAAAACAACAACAAAAACTAAATCAAAGTAAACTACGCAATAACATATTTAGTTTATTTCTGTTGTTGCTGTGTTAAGCTCACTAGAATTTTATTTTTTATTGCTTTTGTAGTTGCTGTTTTTTTTTTTTTTTTTTATTATTGTTGTTTAGTCAAATATGTATTTCATGCGTTTTTTTTTTTAAGTTATTTTCATTTTATTTTCTATGAATTCTTTTTGCAAAATTAATAGTGAACAAAAATTTTTTATATTTTAAGACATGTATGTACGAGTATGTACATACATATGTATGTGTATATCTGTGTTTGTGTGCATGAATTTCTTTTTATATAGAAATAACAAACTAATAAAAGTAAAATTAAATAAATAAATGAATAAGACCTTCTTGGTTTATTAACTGTGTGACGACGACGCGCACAGTGGCTGAGTTTCTCAATTTTGTCAAGCAAAACACTATTATTTTTTGATGTACAATTTTATTCATCCCCATTCATTCATTCATTCATCATAATCACATTTTAATTTAAAATCATTATCATTTTGCTGCCTTAGATTAAAATGCATTTTATTTTACTTCCGTAATTTTTCTGATTGTCCATTGAAGTACATTAATAATCTTCCAGAATTTAATTTGTACATAGAAGAAATCAAATGTATGTACTTATGTAGGTAATGGGGTGTTTATCTTCATACAATTTAATTTTAAATTATCATACTTTTAAATATGATCTAACAATCCAATGGTATTAATAATAATAAATGGACTCATAATGAACATACCTATATGTAAAATGTGTACATCCATCGATCTAATAAGTTTATATTCATTGCCTATTCATTATTTATATCTACATTCATTCATCATTACAATTTATCAATTAATTAAAAAGATTTAAAAAAAAAAAAAAAACACTTCTATAACTCGAAACAAATCGTAGCATTTAGAACGAAAATTTCGATGCAAATTTTCTTCCATTTTCTCCACAAGTCTCACTTTTTTCTGAGTAGCTTATTATGGTGAATCGAGCTATAGAAGTTCGACATTATATAGGTACATACTAGAGCCCTGCACTAGTCAACACTTTTATAATGTTAACAGTCGGCAATTACACTATGCACACTATGAAACAGAGTCAAGTGCGCTTTTGAAACAAGTCAATCAACACATTTTTCTTTATATGCTTTGCTGATTCAGTGACTGAAATCTAAGCATACGTGCGATTCGTGTCTTATCGAATGACTTGGTATTACACTATCGCATGGCTCGTGTCTTCGGGAATGGCTCGGTGTGACTTGCTGTGACTCGCTGAGTATTAAAAACACTGTGCACACTATGAAAAATGAGCCAGGTATGTTTCTGTTTCGAATCATTCAACTCATTTTGTCTATGTTATCGTGTCGACTAGTGTTTTCTAAATGATTGATTGATTCACAACACTACAGAAGTTGAATTGTGAAAGTGTTCGTAAAGACAGTGTGAGTATTGAGTATAGTGATTCGTTTTAGCGAGAAAGAATAAATTTTTGCATATGGACATATTTATATCATTGAATAATTTACAAATTGTTCTATTAAACAGATTTCATACATATAAATAATACGAAGAATTAATATACATAATAACATGACAGAACGAACATTATCTTCTAGCAATTAACAGTTTTAAGGCGCCTACATCAATTAATTGTTCGATTGGTCCAATTTAAATACATACACAAGTACATATATGAGGACTAACGCTTTCAGTAATCGGGAAGCTTCCATTCCATATTTTATCAGTATACCACGACAATAAGACGTCTTTTCTAGATTTCTGTTTGAAAACTGAAATATCACTACGCATAAAAACAGACTGACTCATAGACTAAATTATTTCTCCTCGTCACGTTGATTATTATTTCTATTTCTATATTCTTGTTTAGTAGATTATAATTTTTGGGGTCTCCGACACAACAAGACAATATGATATAAACAATTAAAATATGTAAAAGATTTAAAAAAAAACAAATTAATACATGGAGTAAAGTTATCAAGGCTTAGGCTTAGTTTCGTTCCATTAGCAATTTTTTTTTTGTTTTTTTGTTTTGCAAAACAACGGAAATCGATTAGCATCACAAAAATAAAACAAAATAAACCCTGACAACCTTCGCTTTAAGAATCTTAGTTGGAAGTAAACTATATTCTTATTTCATTAAAATATTTGAAATACTTGAATACAAACAATAACAACTAAGACAAATTAAACTGATAAAAGGTTCATTATCTGTTTTCCTTGCCATTATTTTTTTGATTAAATAAATATTTTTTTAACATTTCAACTAATAAAGTAATAATAACACAACTTTTTTTTTTCTTTTGCTAAAAATAGCACTGCGTTATTAATAAGTTACATTCTTGTTTTCAATACATAAAGTATTAAAATTTATTTAATATTTTATTGAGAAACTGTGACCAAAGAAAAGCAACAATGATTCGAATTTATCACGTGTTGATGGTTATAACAGCAACAAATAATAAGTCTTCACTATTGAAGTTTATTTCTAAAGAGTTTTATGCCTCTAAAAAGATTGCATTTAAACAATAATGTTTCTGTTAAGCAAAAGCCACATAAAATATGCAGACAGGACAGTGAGAAAGTGAAAACATTTGCTGAAACTCATTGACAAGACAAGACTTCAGCTGAGAACCAGAATGCAAAGACACAAATTTCAAATTTCAAATGTTATCCATGTCGACGAATAATGATTTCGTAAGCTTTTTATACATATTTAAATTGGACAAAATATAATTGGGCAGCATTGGTAAAAATAAAATACTTACATAATTTAAAAACATATTTTATGAATTAACAGGAGGATATTTTCTTTTATATTTGTGGTTTGGATTTTGGTTGCATTAAAAATTTAGGTTTCGTTGTTTAAATAGAACAAACGACAACCAATGCTCCTCTAGAATTTGAAAATTTATACAAGCTTTTTCAATTTAATGGTAGATTCAACAGGTGCATACTTGTACTGATGTACACAGAAAGAAAATAATAATTTCTTATAAAAACAAAGACAATACATACTCAAACATAAAAACATAAAAACATAGAATAAATTAGACTGGCAGAAGATAGATAGAGGGACCCACAAAAATGACTAAATAGTGAGTGAAGAATCTCTTGCCCCCGTCCGTCATTATTCATATCACGTGAATCCACAAAATAATCACGCATAAATGTGCTGAAAAAAAAACAAACACCAACAAAAGGAAAAAGAAATTTCAAGAAGCAAAAATAATACTAATATTAATAATAATAATAACAGAAAGAATCATAAGCAAACACATTGATAATGTTGGCTGGCGCCGACTATGACGATGACATCGACATCGACATCGACCAAGAACACAAATGATGTTGACAAATGCTGATGATGATTATGATTATCATGATGATGATGATGATGAGATTGTATTATCATCATCGTTTAGTATTGTATTTAGTATATAGTATGTATTAAAGGAATGTGGCATTGTCATTGTTCTATCTAAGTATACTGGCTATTAGTGAAAATGATTACGATTACCCCATTCCCATTTCAATTCTGTTCCATTCCTTTGTTTGCTTGTTGCTTGTTGTTTGTTTCATTGTATGTCTGTCCTTGTAAAGTTTTTGTCGTTGATGTTTGTTTATTTGTCTGTCTGTCTATTTGTTAAAGGCGTCGATTTTGCCAAACACAAAATAATAATTTGATTATTATTGCTATATGTATTGTATATTTGTAGATGATAAATTGAAATATTGTACATAAGTAAGTATTGTCTAACAACAATAGGAAACAAAAAGAAAATTATAAACAAAAAAGAAAGTGAAGAGAAGAGAAGAGAAGGGAAAAACTTGTTGATGTAATTCATGCCAAAAACTAATAAAATTTATTTTTAACAAAACAGACAAGTGGACTAGCTACTGAAAATACCCTGGGTATTCAATTGGAGTTAGACACTCAATACATTGTGTAGTAAATATTGATAATTTATGAGAGTCGTAAGGGATCGTAACATCTATTGATATTTACAGGGTTAAATGAAAATAAACTTCTTCTTTGACCGCGTGTGGCAATTTGCTCTGATACGGTCATACCTACTTGGAGGATCGTTCCTTTAGGGTCAAAGTAATGGCGACACAATCATCTTTACACCTTCTCAGGTCAGCGAACTTGGACCCTTTTTAAACGCCCTATTTGCCGCTGAAATGCCCTGTCTGATGCTGTTGCTCTTGAAATCCCACCCACGCCCCTTTTAATGGCGTCGTATGCAGACGATATTTGCTTCATGGTGAGCTGCAGTGTTGAACAACAACAAGAAAACAACAACGAGCCCCAACACGAAAACAGACTTGCTTTTATTGTGAGCAAAATCGGTTTTCGAGAAGAAACGTAAGAAAATGAGAGCATATTTGCAAGTATATGTACATATGTATATGAGAGTACACACATGAATGTTCTAGCATTCATTTAGACTGGGTATAAACATAGTGGAAACCGGTGAAGTAGAACACCGCTTAAATTAGTATACTCGTAGGTATACTTAACTGAAACACTAAACTACTTGCTTACCTAAATTTACGCTAAAAAAAGGGAGAAATAAACACAAAAAAAGCTATTGAACTGACTTCAAAACCATAAAAAGTCACAGCAAACAAAATGCAGATTTATTTTATTGGGGTCTTTTTTTTTATTTACGACGAGACTCCATCGACTTCAAACCGATCAGTATTGCATTGTTGTGTTTTGAATTAATGCTTTTTTTACAGTGACAGTGCTGAAAAAGTTACTTGCTTTCATATTGTTGTTTCTATTAATGGAAAAACAATTGTTGTTTGTTTTGATTATACTACTGCGTGCACGTTATGCTAATTTGAAACGTAAAATTTTGTAGATTAGATACATGATTTCTAAATCATTTTCTGTGTATGCATATAGTTCTTGCAACTTTCTTTTTCATTTTACATTTATTATTTGAATTATTAACTGAAATCAATATAAGCTGTTTTCTGTTTACCTGGCGCAACAAAAATAAAGAACAAGACAAGCAGCAACTGCGAAACCTTGGCAGCAGCCAGCACTAGCAGCACTTTAAACAGATCGTCTGAATGCAGAAATTGCTTGCAAAGAAATTTATATTTTTTATAATTTTTTTTTTTTGGTTATAGGGAATTTTTTTTAGGTGAAATCAACCTCAAACAATTGTAGTGGCGTTTATTTTTTTGTAGTTGATGGTTTATTTTTTTTTTGTCGTTTTTTTTTTGTTTTTTTTTTGTTGATTGTTCATTTCCTAAGTTCAAGGTAATCAGAATTATATGGTCGGTAAAAAATTAAACTAACAATAATCGATAAACTATTGCACCAATATATACAACACCTACTTATCACATACTTGAACTTATGTACACTCCTATATATACGAGTATGTACATATGTATGTATGTACATAGGTGTGTATGTTCGTGTATTTGTTAGTGTTTCATATATGTATGTATATTTTAAAAATAGACATACTTATTTGAAATTTAATTTAATTATGCATTTAATTTTAATATTTTTATAATAACATTTTAAATTTTGTTGTTGTCTTTGTGTGGTTAATTTTTTGTTTGTGGTTTTTAAGTACAAGTATATTCATCATCTGTTGTTGTTGTTGTTGTTGTTGTTGTTGTTCTTGTTGTTGTTGTTGTTGTTGCTGCTACAATAACATTGTACCCTATAACTCTAATCCTTCTTTTTATTGGTTATTTTTGTTTCATTTATTTATTTATTTTATTATTATAATTATTTTATTTTTTTTTTTGCTTTTTTTTCCTAATTAATTAATTAATTATCAAACAAATTTGCGTCTCGATTCTTGTCAGTTGACGTCACAAAAACGCCAGACTCGTTTTTTTTGTGTATATTTTGTTTTATTGGGTTTTGTATTATTTTAAATATATATATTTTTTTTTTTGTTCCATTTTCTTTTTTGTTGTGACTTCTCTTCATTTTTGTTGGTCTTTATTATTATTATTTTAATTTGTTTGTTTACTTCGGTATTTTGTTTTCGTTGTTTCGTTTCTTCGAGAAGTTTGAACTTTGTTTTTGTATGTAGGTGAACTCGACGCGACTCACTCGTTCGCTGATGAGTTCGAATCTCTCAAAATCATTCATGAGGAGATAAATGAACTTTGTCAACCCAAAACAAAAACAAAAACAAAAAAAGCAAACAAAAATTATAAAAATAAAAAAACAGTATATAAATTTAAGGGAGAAAAGACGAAAATAACAACAACAAAAAACCGCAAAAATAAATCGACGACATTTTAAGAACTTTAAACAAAAAAATATTTCATTCGTTGTCGTCATCAGAGCTTAGAATTAGAATAATGGAATAGAATAGGTAGTAGCACACTAAATCGACTCTTAGATAACCTGTTACACCTTTATACAATAAAAATAACAATATGTAATATACACAAAATATATTGTCTGACACAGTGTGTAGTTTCAAAATCTAGATAACATAAACATTAATAGGTTTTTGGTTCTTATTAAAAGAATTTCATACATCTAATTAACATTCATTATAGAAAAGGCAAAAAGTAAACACAATAAAAAAAAATATAAAAATAAATTGTATTATTATAGATATGAAAAGATTTTCAATATTGTTATGCTCCCTCAAGGTGGGGAGTGAACATAAATAAGCAATACAAAATTTTATATATTTTATTTGAATACACTTTTCATACCTTTCATTCATACTGTGGAACAGGTATTATTGTCATTGTACCTTGATCTTTGTAAGACGGATAGAATTGTGCATCGTCTGAAATCCCATAAAGCGTTCGAATTAAAAATAGGACGTGACGTGACGTGACGAAGAGAATTGATTTAGACCATGGCTATCCCAACATAAGCGACAGAAGACACTTAACTTTTTTTGTTTTTTAGCTATGCTAATATGGGGCGCTTAAATTTAAGGAGTCCTTTTAAAGAAATTGTGTGAAATCTTTATTTTATTGGAAATTCAAATATTGTACATTGGTTCCGGTTAATAATGAAAATGAATGTCATTCAAGAGAGATCCTCTGTTAACACATCAATATCTTCCAACAAAAAGTGCCTAGTCATCTCTCGATATCGAGTTCCATTCACAGTAATTGCATTGCAATTTTGATTTTCGCAAAAAAAAAAAAAAGATTGGACCAATTTCGACGCCACACCATTATCTTCAGCCAAATGCGACAGTTTTGTTTCTTGAAATAGTCGCTGATTTCAAAATGCTCTTACATCCCTGATTTAGACAGTATATATTTATTCATGGCCTAAGTAAGCTGGTTTTGACGCCTGCTACCGCTCTAACCTAATCTAAACTGAAATTTGTTAAACATACTTTTTAAGGTCGTAAGCAGAGCAGCTATTTTGACAATCCACAATCACTGGAAGAGATTGTCTATGTGAGAATTAAAATCATTTACATTTAGGACCAACCTACGGAATTATGCTTAAGTTTTTTAAAGGCCAATGACAATTTGAACAAGACATTTTGCACAATAGTTTGACAAGTTAAACAAATATTTAATATAGAATCAATACTAATGTTTGAGCATTAGTGAGTTTTAAAAAATTTTTGCATATCTCAAAATTAACAAAAAAAAAAAAAGAAGTTTCATAAATTGATTTGAAATGATGACAGTTAATGCAATAAATGGAGTGAAACGTGAACCGAGGCAACTAGTTCCCATTTTGGATTTGATCTTTCATTCGTTTTAATAAACAGAGATCATCATTGTTTCAATTATCAATAAGCAATTACCTTGATACGAGGGTCAGTGAGAACGAATATTTGTATGGGAGCTACACCATCTAGTAATCCAGGTCTTGAAATTTACATGGTTGGAGAATATGACTTAGGCACTTGTACTATCAAAATTTCCGTTCGATAATACGACAAGGAAATACGTTTTTATAATAAGAACCTAAATTTGCATTTTGGGTTTGCATGGGAGCTATTTGATCCAGTAACCCTAAGGTATTGAAATTTAAATGGTTTTTGGAGATGAATTAGAAACTTATAGTGCCTGAATTTCAGTTCAATAGTACAAACAAAAAAACAAAAATCTTTCTAATAAGAACTTGAATTTTAATGTGATGTTTGTATGGGAGGTACCCTTCTTACTGGTCCGATTCGGGTGATTCGGACAAATATGCAGCGCAAAGCTGAAGGGACTTGTTTGCATACATATGTACATGGCTTAACTAACTCAGGTCGTCAAGCTGATCAAGAATATACTCGTACGTGCATACTTTATGGAGTCTCCGATGTCTCCTTCTGTGTCTGGTACATTTAACACAAGGAACACTTCA
Organism: Amiota minor; assembly: GCA_037043295.1. Classification (NCBI taxonomy): domain Eukaryota; kingdom Metazoa; phylum Arthropoda; class Insecta; order Diptera; family Drosophilidae; genus Amiota; species Amiota minor. The sequence continues at coordinate 119,655 of JBAMAW010002247.1, forward strand.
AAAATTGGGGTGGGAGATCCTTCACATAACCCCTACAGTTTCGACCTCACCCCATCGGACCCCATTTGGATCCCTTAAAGGTGCTCTACTTGGAAGGCATTTTTGTTCCAATGTAACAATTGGAAAAGTGTGAAAATATTGCGGGGTACTATGTTGAAATGTAGCCAAAGATGATTGAATAAATTGTTTTTTAACTACGGCAGTTTCTCTCGTTACTTGTTGAATGACCCTCGTATTAACTGATTTTTGTATAATAATAAAAAATAAATTATATAAAATAGATCTTTCCAACGCCGAAGCATAGGATTTTCATATTTACACAGAAAACACATGGACAACATTTTAATTAAAATTTACATTAATAAAATTTTTGTACCGCCTTCCAGTATTGTATAATGAAGAACTTTTGGCTAAAATTAATCTCTATGGGTTCACGACACATGACAGTTCTATGTAGTGTTACAAACATTAAGTTAAAAGAATAAATAATTCGTATTCACACTAATACAAATGGTATGCATAAAAGCATATGAAGGCAAGAATGACGATAACCGACAAACCAGTCCTAATATTCAGGGGACTCACAATGAAGTGCGATCATAAAATACAATAAGACAGACGTACTACTTAAGTGTATGATGAACATATACTCGTATGTATGTAAATATGTATGTATAGATACAAATCATTAAATTATAATATAATGAATTAAAATGAATGAACCATTGGATCATTTGCAATCGGATTCGCTAAATTATTGTGCATGATACGAAAAAAAAATCTAATATCTGCGTCACAATCTTTTGTTGTTATTCTTATTATTGTTAACGGCATTTCCGTAAAATACAATATAACAAAACCTAAATGAACAACAAATATTAAAACTTTTTCCATAGAGAAATTGCATAGAGGGACTGTCAACAACAACGACAACAACAGCAGACACTTATAATTCAGAATTGAGATAGTTTGCTCATTGGAGAAGGGGCTAAAACCACAAAGGGACAATCAAGTCTTTGTTGTTTTAACATTTCAGAAAAATCAAACGATAATACGATTCTTTTAATAAACTCTCTTGTCCTCTCTTGCTCTTAATTTGTTTTAAGGGTTGTGAAATAAAATACATTAGTTTCAGATTTAGTAAAATATAACTATTTTTTTTTTTAAGAAGAGTCGAAGGCCCTACCATATAATTCTCCAAGTTGTACCATATATTAGTTATATCATATACCAGAAATTTATAGAATTGGTGTGCTTGGGAGTATGAGTCAAAAACAAACCAATATATATACAAGTATATGCTTGAAAAATAAATTTAGATAATTCGAAGAAGTTTTCTTTCTTTTAATTTCAAATTGTATAAAATTCTATGCAAATAAACACATCTGTCTGATTAGACAAATCAATCAGCTAAAAAAATAAATAAATCATCAAAATCTATAAAATGAAGAAAATAACCAATAAAATTGAATTTAACAAACAAATTCAGAATTCCCGAAAAATCTATAAAACGGAGAATGTTTGTAACTCAAAAAATGTTAGGTAAAAAATGTCGAAACTCCTTGAAATCTATTAAATAAAGTAAATCAGATTTGGATGGGATTTTGTGATAAATTAAAACAAAACAAAACATTTTTTAATTAAAAGTAGTAAATAAAAATTGTACAGTTGTTAAGACACTTTTAGATTTCTAGACCGATATACAAACAAAAGGATAGATAGAATGACAAGAAAGATGAAGATATATATAATACTTACAAGTGCACAGCAACAACAATAATAACAATAACACCAACAAGTCAATTGTTCAATAGACATGGAACTACATATTCATTTAATAAAACATTATTCTAGAGTAAACGATTTTACGATGAATATCTGCAATTATATGAAATGCTGCGCTCTGTAGCGGTCTGTAGTTTTGGGTTTTACAAATTCTAAGAATCATTTATAGACAAACAGACTGATAGATAGATAGATAGATAGATACATAGACAAATTGATTTGCGATCGATTTTTCTATTGATTTCGATTGACTGTTGTTTGTTTATTTTTTGTAAGTAATAAAGTCAAAGTACAAAATGTAAAATTTAATTGCTTAGACAGGCCAATGAAGGAAAAGTTGAAAATACTCGTACATATGTACAATAATACAAAAAAGCAACGTCATGATAATTTCAGTTGATAAATAAATAATCCTAAACAAGAGAAGAAAAAATATAAAAAAGCGCTAATCTAAAATTAAAACAAGTAAGAAGTAAGAAGTTTAAGTTGATTTACTCTTCACGCACCCCCTAGAAAACGTTTTTGCCTACGCTCTGTGATGGATCTTTCTGAAATATTTGACTTCAGGTATGTTCAGTACAACAATTTCCATACTGCGGCCGAAATATTTGTACTGAAGCTTTACGATCCAGTTATCCTAGGCTCTAGAAATCAACACAGTTGTTGAATATGGGTCAGACACTTATACTGTTTAAATTTCAGTTCGATGATACAAAAAACAAGAAAAAATTTCTAATAAAAACCTAAATTTGGGTTTGGACTTGTATGGGAGCTATACGATCCAGAAACTCTAGGGTCTTGAGATTAACGCATTTCATGGACATTGATTAGAAACTGAAAGTAACTCAATTTCAGTTCAATAGGATGAAAAAAAAAAGTTTTTCTAATAAGAACATGAATTCAAATCGTTGGTTTCTATGGGAGGAACTCCCCCTAGTGTTCCGATTTGTCTGGTTCCGACAAATGTACTGCGCCTATTTTAGAAGCTTATAGTGTCTAAGTTTCACTTCGATAGGACAAAAACAAAAAAGTTTTTCTAATAAGAACATAAATTTTAATGGGAGTTTGTACACCCTTAGTGGTCCGATTCGACAAATGTACAGCGTTTAGTAAGAATAAAGGTTCTCTAGCTCAAAAACTGAGGGACTAGTTTTCATTCATACAGACTGACAGATCTCTGATTCGTCTCGTCGAGCTGATCAAGTATATATATACTTTATGGGGTTTTTGATGTCTCCTTCTGCCTGTTACAAACTTCATGAAAACTTATAATACTATTCACTGCGTGAAGAGTATAATAATAATAGCAAATTAGAATCTCTTTTTATTGGAACTACATAATATAAATGTTAAAATTATACAGTGGATTAAGAATTGGGGTTTAGTATCATAGAAGTTTCTTTTCCTGATGTTTGACCACATTGAGATTGGGTAGGATTTATTTAATAGGTGAAGTTTGGATTGAGGATTGTTTAGATATTTTTATATGCATTAGTTTTTTTTTTTTTTTTTTTTTTTGTATTGAAATATTACATTTAAGCAGAGACCAGTGGTCATTTTCAGTATCTTTAACGGATTAAAGTTGTGGATTCCACCGAGTATTTAAAATTTAGGTTAAAAATTGAATTGTGGCTTAGTGAGATTATAAACATATGGTAAGTGGACGCTGTGTAAAAAGGTCACTTAGCCAGGTGAAGATGAATTTCATTAAAGTTTTAGTACCATGTGCATCATATTCAAAAAGGAATATTATCATGGGGTAGTGGTAACTGCCGTGGAAGCTACATTCAATCTTAGTAAAAACAAAATTCAATGCATGGCATACAACAGTGTAAGTGGAAGAAGTCATCATTTAACGGAATTTACACATAGTATGATTTATGAGATTCTCTACGTACTTTCAAGTGAAGTATAGGCGGGAAAAAATATTGTACAATAGAATTTTTAAAAATTTTAATTGTATTGAACTTTCAGTGAACCATTAAGGGAATATACAGCGAAAATCTACCATCTGTTCTAAGTCTTAGATAGTCTAGTCAATTTTATATAACAATAAGAATGAAAATGTTTTATTTTATTATTTCTCATTACTTCTAATAATTTTACTTTGGTATGTAAATAACTTTCTCAACCTACCAGTTTCATTAAATTTATAATTATTTTGTTTTTTTTTTGTTTTTATATATAAGAACAACCACAAAACAACAAAACCAAGGAACAACAAAAAACCCAGTAGGAACAAATGAAAAATTAATAAAAGCGTTAATCATTTTGTTTTTCTATACAAAATGCATATTGTTGTTGTTGTTCTGGGTACAGTAGTTATTGTTTTGTTTTTTGTTTTTTTAATACTTCTTACGTATAATGATTTATTGTAGTTAGTGTTTTTTATTGTTGCTTTTTAGTTGTTGTTGTTATTATTAAAGCGCACATTATTTGATCGCGTGAGATGACGCCGAGTCAGGCGACCGGCAACAATTCAAAAGAATCAAAAAACAAACAACAATAACAACAACAATAATACAAGGAATATACTAGAAATTCTACTTGATAGATTCAGAAATTCATTCATTCAAAAAAAAAAAAAAAAAAAACAAATAAAGCAAAGAAGTATATTAAGTTAACTTTGGTCTTACCAAAGCTTTTATACGCTTTATCTAATATATTTAAACGAGAATTTCTTGTAAGTATATTTATACAATACTACTTCCACTTCGATTTCTCGTATCTTAGAAACAGCTCTAACGATTTGGCTAAAAATTTGGACACTCTTAGATATAGTGTCTGTCCCATATTCACCAACCATGAAAAGCCATCCATTCAATAACCTGGGATAACTAGGAGGGATACCTCCAATACAAACCCAGATTCAAATTCATATTCTTAATGGAAAAAATTTTTTGTTTTTTAAAATTTGGACACTACATATAATTGCATGACCACCAACCATGTATGTATATTTCAAGGAGTACCTGATATTGATACTTTTATAGCAGGTTAAGGCATGGGCTAAAGTCGTACGACTGACATGCGTGTAGCGTGAAGGCCTGCCTTATTGTCACCTTTTCCGTATGCCTGTAGACATATGGTATAAGTCTGACTATCTATTATTTTATTCGGCCAATTAATAGAGCAACGTATTGTTCTGGAATTTCTGGAAACTTGGAAAAATCTCTACTGAAACTAGACACCTGGACAAAATATTAGGTATGAACCACAAAATTTGATAATTGTAAAGAAAAAAATGTTCCGATTTATAAGTGCAGCACTGTTTTGAAATGAAATGGGGGAATACCCGCAATAAATTTGCTTCTTGGTAAATATTGTGGTTTGTTTATTTCATCATTCCTTCAAATTGAGCTAGACAAAAAAATAAGTGTATTTTCGTAAAAACTTAAAGTGAAGAAATATTGAGTTACCGAAAAACTTTGCAATGGTACATAAAACCTGGTGTGGATTCCAAGGTGCAAATTATGGCGGAATGTCCTCCGGAGGGACGAAACAAATATTAATATCCTTGGTAATGATTTGGAAAGAAACGATCGTCGACCGAATGGTGTAGAATTTCACACTAGGTATGCAAAAAAGACAGTGAGGCAGGCATAGAGGAGACAACATAATGCGTGTGGGGCTGTTTTTCGTGGCAAAGTGTAAGTCCGATACATCGAATTGTTGGAATAATGGATAGTTTCAAGTATAAGGGTTTATTAGAAACAGTAATGCCGCTTTTGTGGACATTTCAGCAGCATAATGACCCAAAGCAATCATCGCGATTAGTGAAAGCATGGCTCCAAGAGCATAATGTGAACGTGTGTGGCCAACTCAATCCCCAGACCTCAATCCTACAGAAAACCTCTGGAGCCAACTTAAGCCCAGAAGAATAGAAAAAGTCATCAAGAATAATGGCGAATATTCAAGGTGTTAAATGACCTCTAACTAATTCTATGCAAAACGGGACCATAACTAATGAAATTTTCATGCTAAGTTTGTTGGGCACACCTATTTTAACCACTCGAAATTTGGTGTATTTTATTTTTATGGATTTAACAAATACATTTTTATTTTTCAAATATATATATTTTTGTTGTAGTCTTTCTTGTTTTCTTTTGAAGATGATGTATGCTTCTATTGAAAACTAACTGGTTCTTTAAATAATTATAAAGAAAACCAAGCTTGTTTCAGAAAAAAAAAAAAAAATAACACACCTATTATTTTGTCCAGGAGTGTACATATATATGTACATATGTCAATGAGTATTTATCATGTGTGAGGGTTTTTCGAGAACTTTAAGTGTTCCCTGGCTTTTGATGATCTTACGTTAAAAACGATTTTATGTATATAATAGTGTTACCCGGCGTGCATTACTTCGCCTCCGACGTGATGTTAGTGTGTGATTGGTGTTATCATTATTCTTGTCATAATTGTATGCCGCAAACATTATATACATTCATAGGTTCTTTCTCTTCGATGAGTGAGATGTGATCGATTGGTAACCATCCGAAAATCTGTCAATGACAGCAACATGTTTATCATTCGCTATTAGAGTGAAAATAGATGCGCTTCTATTAATAAAATACCAAATTATTAAAAAGCTGGTGAGTTACAATAAAAAGGATAGCATATAAGCCTACTCCATGAAAAAATACATATATGTGTCAACTTTCATGGTGATCAGCCAAACGGTATCTGAGTTTAGCTCCGTCAAACGTTTTTTTTTTTTTTTTCATCCATTTATATATAAATATAACACCGCTTTTTTTCGACTGATCTGGTGGTGTGTGGCTTGTCAAATTTGCATTAAGAGTAATAAAATTTATGACAATTCAAACTTGACAGGCTTTCTGCACTATTATGAACAACAAACAATTTGCTAGGACCTCTATGAACCCATACAATAGAGGAGAGGGTTATAGAATATGGAACTAAATACGCATAAAATAACATAATTTTCAGTCTTAGTCTTGTTATTTAATACACTACCCATAATTCGTAGAGATAAAAGAAGACTATAGGTATAGATTAGGAATTTCATCAGAATATTGAAAATCTTTGGTACAAGCATAGACATACCATACATACTTAACTCAATTGATTCATTTCGCTTTGTCAAAACATACTTACAAACATATATTTTGTGAAGCCACCAAAATACGTTCAAGTGAGTAAAATTTCAATTCACAAGTGATTATAAAAAACCAATTGTGTTGAAATTATATATAATTATCCGTTGAATAATATTGATTTTTTTTTTTTTTAAATAATTCTAACCATACAACCATAATACTATGTATGTACTGAAAGTTTGTCTAGCTGAACCGAAATAGATACCCTTTACGTTACAAGCTGTGCAAATAGTTCACATTTAACAGTTTATTTATTGAAAGAAACGTACGGTGAACGAATAATTTTGCGTTATGGTATTGGCTTCCAATATCATGTGATTTAACACCGCTGGACTAGGTTTTGTGGGGTTGTGTGATGCCTCTGGTCTACGAAGATAAGCCACAGACGATAGATGCCTTGGAAGACAACATTTGCCACGTTATCACTTTTATAACAGTCTTGAAGTAAATGAGCGACATGTATGATCTTTTGCGTCAACTGAGGGACTAGAAACCCGTCAACACAAATGAACAAAATGGACCATATCTCAAATCTATGAGTTACAAACATTAGACTATAACCATAATATATGTACATACATATAGCATATTACGAAGTGTCCACAGACAATGTCAGAAAACAAAACAAACATCATTTTGTCAATAATAGAAATAATAATCATAGCAATACAATAACAATAAAAAATAAAGATATCTAAAAAGTATACGGTACACATATAATTATTATTTAAAGTAATAATAATCCAGACCTTGAAACATATTTAGGGACATTTTCTCACTCTCTCTCAAAATTACAAAGTTCTTCATAGTATTTTTACTAGTACATACGAAAGGTACAGTAAAACAAATGCTGATGAAAGATAGAATGCGAGACACGACATTGTTAAGGGGTACATAACAGACAAACTACCAGAATAATTTTCTTATAATTTAGAAATAATAATAACAATATACGCAACTGAACTCACACAATCGGAAATTAATTGAGGTGGGCCTAATAAACAAAGTCTGACAAGCAGCAATTCGATCATACCCACAGGGGGAGAGACAGAGAGAGAGAGTGAGAGAGAACAAAACAAAACAGAAAGTTTAAAGAGATCGTCGCAAATACAAAACAAACAAGAAAGAACGTTATCTTCGACTATGTCGAAGATGAAATACTCTTCACGGGATTTGTATGGGAGGTACCCTCCTTACTGGTTCAATTCGGCTGGTTTCACCAAATGTACTGCGCCTGTCTTGGAAAATGATTGTTTCCAAGTTCCATTTCGATAGGACAAAAATAAAAAAAGTTTTTCTAATAAGAACATGAATTCAAATGGGTGGTTTGTATGGGAGGTACCCTCCTTAGTGGTCCGATTCGGCTCGTTCCGACATATGTACTGCGAATAGTAAAAAGAAAGGTTCGTACAAAATTTCAGCTCTCTAGCTCAAAAACTAAGGGACTAGTTTGCATACATACAGACGGACAGAAGGACATGGCTTAATCAATTCGTCTAATCGATCTGATCAAGAATATATGTATATACAATACTTTATGTGGTCTCTGTTGTCTCCTTCTGTCTGTTACAAACTTCATGACAAACTTATAATACTATTCACTCCCGTGAAGAGTATAAAAATACGTATGATAATCAACTAGAGAATAATATACAATGTCTTTTGATATTTATATATGTATATACTATATAGATAATATAGATTCGATAGTGAAGGAGTATAAAAATGGAATAATAAACAACAACAAATCTATTTTATTTGGCAAAATGAAGAAAAGAAATAAACAAATAAAGTGATAAATACATAAATTCAACCAAAATTAAATTAAACAAGTTAAAATGCTATAGTCTGGTGGATTCGACTATAGAATACCCTAGACCATACCCCATCCACACCCCCAATGTTGATATTGACAAAAATAAGTACAGAATTGACTGTTCGAGTCTCAATAATAATTATGATTTCTACATGTTTTTCTTTTCTTTTCTTTTTTTTGCTTTGACATTTTAATTCATAAAATCATGAAATCCGGAAATTGAAAACTCTGTAATTGTGGAAGTCAAAAGTGGGTTTTTCAATTTGTAATTTTATTTTCTTTTATTTAGTATAAAACCCTAACACACAGTCTTCTTGTCGGGCATTCTTTGCTGGAATGGGCTTCTGAAAACACTGCACAGCGGAGGCACGACGGAGAATAGCCTGGGTCAAGGCCTTGGGTACTTGGAGCCGATGAAGAAGCTCTACAAATTCTTCAGAGAACTTTTAGCTTTCCCTTCTTTAGCACAGCGACGAAGACTTTCTTATGAGCTGACATTGGTCAAGTTGCTAGCTTCAGTTCTGAAAGGTTTCTTGACATCACGCTTTTTTAACAAAAGAACCAGATTAAATGTAATGAGGTGGCAAACTCAAGTTTTTTTTTTTTTTTTCGTAGAGTACGATAAAGAAAAAACTCTATGTGACTGTTTTAAAGTTTTTGTTCTTAAAAATTTATGCCCGAGGGATTTAATATTTTAAACTCGTGAAATAGTTTTGCAAGAAAATGGGCTCAACTAAAGAATGTGGCATAATCTGTAATCAATCAATCGAGATTACATATCAAAATTCAAATGTCTTGCTTTTGTGATTTCTGAGAAACCTGATCAAGAATATATGTATATACATTGACAATCACCATCTTGGTATTTTGTCCGGTTATTAAAACTTCAAAAATTAAACATTTCAAGCTGCGTCTTAAAAATTTATCCGGTTATGTAAATTGTCTGTCATGAGAGCTTTTACTGTATATATTGTACTTACAATGGAGTCTTAATTTACCTTTATAGAACAAATTGAAACAAGAAAAAAGAAGATTAAGTTCGGCTATTCCAAAGTTGTCATACACCTAGAAAACGTTTTTGCCTACTCTACAAAGTCAGTACACATACAGCATTTCAACATTAAAACCGAAATATTGGTATTAAAGCTATACAATCCGGTAATCCTAGTAAGTTCAAATTTACAAGGTTGGTTGGGCAGACATTTATACCTATTATCCAAATTTCAGTTTGATAATACAAAAAGAATAGTTTCCTTTATTAAGAACATGCATTTAAAAAAAGGGGTTTGTATGGGAGGTGATACCACTCCTAGTGATTCGACAGCGTCTGGGGGTAAGAAAACTTAGTGCAAAATTTCAGAATTGAGAGACTAATTTGCTTTCATACAAATGGACAAACGGACATAGCTTAATCAACTCGTCTCATCGAGCGGATCAAGAATATAATATATTATATGTATACTGCGTAAAGAATATACATATGTAAATTTAAAGCGTATTTTTTTGGTTTTGTTATGATTAAAAATATGTAATTAAATTTCAAAAAATAATGAAAAAATAGTAATAATAAATTAATGATTTTTATATATGAAGCACTTTATTTTCACTTAACATTGGCGATTGTTTTAAGAAATTATTATACCGCAGTGAAGTCATGATGTGCGTCATTGATCTTTTTTTTTTTATTGTTCAGTTTTGTATTTCTTCTTTTGTGTTTTGTTTTTTATTTGCAATTTAAAAATTAAAAACAAAAAAAAAACCCCCCATTAAAATAAAGTCACGAGACTTGTAATTTAAAAGAAAGAAAGAAAAAAAAGAAATAAAAAAGTGAGTAACAAAATCAAAACGTAACGAGACGACGGAGAATGTGAATGTGAATTTAAAAAAAGCCAATTTAGTTTGTTTCAACTTCAGTTATGCTGTAGTATTATACTTGAGATAATTCGTGTATTGTTTGTTATGTAATAAAGTATAAAAACAAGCAAACAAAAAAAAAAAAAAAAAGCCTCTTAAATTGTTAAATTGCGCAATGCTAATATAATGTATTAGTTTGTAACTCTTTATCAGTAATGTCATATTACTTAGAATTACAACGACCTAACGAGTAAGTAAATAGCTTAGTAAGTTCAGTCGCCTCATAACGGCGACTCCATGACTAGAATTGTTTCCTGACCATTTTCCGACTATTACATAGAATACAACTTTAGTTGCAACAATACTCGTACACCTGGTCCGTCCCCCAACCTAAATCTTATCCACTGCCATATATATGAGCACGCACTGACTCTCGCAAATGATGATGATGATGTTCTCTGAACATTTGTAGTCTGTTTTCAGTTTTCACATTTGTAAATTCAGTAAATCGTTTTGCCAAATTATAATAATAAGTAATATGGAAGCGAAGTAGTATTCATATTTCTCATTGATTTTTGTTCATTTCATGCATTGTTCTTGTCTTGTATTGATTGGTTTATTTAAGTTTTATTAGTACAACAAATATAAGTTAAAAAAAACCAAAAATTTTAAAATTAAAAGCACAAACAGAAATATGGTATAAGATTTTTAGCAAAAGTAAGAAAGTATGACAAATTCATTAAATCAATAAGTCAGCAATATGCAATATTAAAATATAAATAAAAAAAAAAAAAGAATATAGGTTAACTTCGGCCATGCCGAAGTTGTCATGCTCTTCACACACCCCTTGAAAACGTTTTTACTTACGCTCCTATGTTTTAGCATACAGAAATATTTCATATTACATATGCTTAGGCTAGAGTCAATGGATTTCAAACATTGAGTCCGAAATATACATATGTATAAAAGCAATACGACCCAGTAATCCTAGGATCTTGAAATTAACACTTTAGATATTTCAATGTTCAAATTGCAGTTCGATCATGTAAAAAACAAAAAAAAAACATGAATTAGAATTAGGTTATCTTAGGGTCGTGAAATTCACACTGTTGGTGGACATGGGCCATAGGACTTTTAGTGTTTGAATTTCATTTCATTAAAACAAAATACGAAAAAGTTTTTCTAATAGGAACATACTTTAGAATTTGGGTTAGTCTGGGATGAACCGCTCCTAGTGGTTCGATTTGGCTGATTCCGACAAATGTACAACGTCGCGTAAAAAGAAAATTTCGTGCTCAAAAACTGGGGGACTCGTTTGCATTCATATAGGCAGACAGACAAATAATTAACTCGTCTCATCAAACTGATCAAGAATGTTGTTGGTTCATGTAAATGCGAAAGAATACGGATGAAATAAGCAACCTAATTTCCATTTTTTTTATCGGTTTTATCATTCTAAAACAAAGAATGTCTGTTGCGTTCCTTATTCTACTATCAATGTATATTTGAAATACTTCCTGGCATAATTGAATATACACATATTTTTAAATTTTATGCTAAACTCAATTGATTTAATAATGACAATATCGTCTATACAGAAGATGTTTATTAAATCACAAGCCCCAGTGGCCTAAAGAATAAGACATGGGCCTCCCAAGCCGGGAATTGTGGTTCCATCAGGGGTAAAATTTTTTTTTTTTTTTTTTTATAAATTCTTTTTTTTTTTTTTGAATTTAAATTTCTTCTTATTGTAAAATTCAAAATATGTATGTATACCAATATATATTTAATATTTTACCGGTATACTATTTTAGTATTATCATCGCTTGTCAGCACAGCTACCGCCTTCAAATCAAGTTCAGGATATGGCGTTCGTCTTCTCAAAACAACTGACACTGTTGGTCAATAAAATCGGATTGTTTTGGAAACTCTTGTTAGAAAAAAACTTACGTGTTGAATGCCGAATAATGGCTGAAAAAGAGAATGTTAACCCAGACGACTTAAAGGTACGCGCGCACTACAACGTCTAAGGAAGAATTTGGTATTTTGAACTACAAGAGTACAACGATTATATCTTTGATGCAAAGACTTCTCTGTACTGAAGATTTTCAAGACACTGTTAATTTGTTTCTTTTTTTTTATATATATATTGTATTTGTACTTCTTTAGCAAATCGTCTTCATTAGCAATTTCCTCTCTGTAACAAAGTTTTCTCGAACAAAATTCAGACTTTTTCAGATAGAATAACGCCTTTGTAACGAATTAATTTAAACGCAACATATATCTTTATATATATAATTCTTCTGTGAGTGTGTATGTCACTGAACTTCTCTTAAACGACTGGACCGATTTTGATGAAATTTTTTGTGTGTGTTCAAGGGGATCTGAGAATGGTTTAGATTCACAATATGTATGTATATCTATTACAATATATAAAAACTAAACTTTGTTTGTTTGTTTGTTCGAGTCTTATGCGCGGCAATACCATTCTTCTGATTGCAATGAAATTTTTTGTATGTGAATAGTTGGTTCCCGCCTTGGATATAGGATAGTTTTAGATCCGATATTTGGGGCAGTTGTCGGGTAATTGGTGAATCAATTGTTGCATATAAAGCTTAGAGACATATTTTTAAATTAATCAGGTCGCCTGCGTTAAAACCCTAAGGATACTATGCCAATTTTTGAATTAAATTATTCGATTCGTCTCATTTTTTCAAAAGTATTTCAAGTGCTGTGCAACGCACTAAAAATTGATTTGAATAAATTGAAAGACTCTATAATACAATAATACTGAAGACAAGGCCAGGTGTACGTTGCTGTTCATTTGTCAAGTCACTGGAATTTTTTTCTGTGTCTGTCCGGTTGTCCAAAAAAAAAAAGCGGCAGGGGGAAGCGAGAATGAAAGACCAAAAATATAATTCAACTTTTCTATTCATGATCGTACTGATCACACAAGTTTAAGGATTTCGGTTGCCTGTGCGACGCCGGGCTGTGTACTCTAGTTTATATATACAATAGGACATGGTGCGGTAGTTTTTAGTGGGTTAAATTCCCACACTCGGTTGTAGGCCGGCTAAGCTTTCAATGCTTTTCTACCGATAGAAAAAAAAAAAAAAACATTTGATCTACGATAACATTTGCGGAGTAGCTTAGCAATGTTTCCGAAAAAAAAAAAACTGTTTGAATCACTGTCATTTATTTCAAGACTTCCTCCTCTATACATTTCTTTTCCCAGAGAAACGAATTAAAGTCGGACTCCTCCTCTATAGTGAATTCATTGTTGTATGTTTCTTTGGAAAAAAAAAAAAATTGTAAAATATATCTCCTTTTTACGATTACTGACTAAATATCGTTTTCAGAATTTGGAATAAATTTTAATGAAAATTGGGCCACCAGAATGCAAATTCTAACAAATGGATAATCAAAATATGTAAAAAAAAACTTGATTAGGAGGGATACGAAATCTTATTTATAGCGTTACAATCGTCCATCAGAATTATGAGTAAACAAAAGTAGAAACAACTAGAAAAAAAAAAACTCTCATAAAATTACAAAAAACTACAATAAAAATAAAAGCAAACATTAAAGAAATTTATATTTAAACTACGACAACATAAAAAAAAGAAGAAAAATAGATACAAACTTCTTGGAATTGCAGATATGTTTTGTTGACAAACAACACACTTTTGTATGGATATGACGCATGCAGGAAATCATTGTGCAATAATTTCCAATTGAGATTTCCATTTGACGAGTTTAGCAACAGGTTGTTCTTGTCTTTGATCGGTCAAATCAGTTGTTGTTGTGGCCTTTAATGTTTGTTGTTGTTGTTGTTATTGGATGCTGTTGTTGTTGATATTATTCGTGATCAATGTTCAATGGAATCAAATAATGCAGATTTATTTGGATTTGAAATCGAAATGGAATTCGAATTCTTTTGTATTTTTATTATTTTTTTTTTTGCTTTTGTTTTTGTTTTTGCTATTATACTTCAGAATTTTATAAGCAAACGAAATCACGTTTAGTGCACATATATGCAAAAAAAAAAAAACCCATATAAAAAGGAGAGCAACAACAACAAAACACATATAAAGTTTCTAATAAATAACAACTTTATTCATTCTCAGATATATTTTTATTTCAAGTACTCATATTTCATTTTATTGACTTTTCTTCTGTAGTTTTTTTTTTTTTTAATACAAAATAAATTTGTAGGTAAATTGTAAGTTTTTTTGTTTTTTATGATTTTGTATAGATAGAATGAAGTCTCTAATATTATTTAAAGTGCTAAGTATAAATTTGAAAGACAAAACAAAAATTATATGCGGTCTGGATTATTTTTTGTTTTAAATAAAATAAAGAGAATTTTTGTTTTGAAGTTAGGTTTTAAGTAAACAAAACCGGTTGTTCTTACAACAATAAAAGTGAGTGAAATATTGAATTCTTCTTTCTAAGTATATGTAGATTGTATTCTTTTAAATTAAACCTAAAATGAATTGATTGTGGTTCACTGCCTATTGACATCAGTAGGGAGCAGGATTGTAATCAAGCTTATTCATTTCTAACAACAACAACAACAACAAAGCAAAAACAAGACAATGGATTTGCAATGCAATTATGTTCCATTTGCACTTAAACGCTAACTTTAAACAAAATTCTGTTATTTCGCTTGCAAATCAAACGCAATTCACCATTTCCGCCCTCCACTTGTTATGCTTTTTATATTATTTTCTATATTTCTGGGCACGTAATAACGTGCAAGCATTTGACATGGTTCTAATGGCAAGCCCATTGCTGCTCAACCCGAAAATGGCTCTCTTATTGCTTGGTATTTGATTGAAACTTATGTTCTTGTGGTCTATTAGTGACATACGTTATCCTAAAACTAGAAAGAACGTTATCTTCGACTATGCCCTCCTTATAGTGGTCCGATTCGGCTGGTTCCAACAAATGTACTGCGCCCATCTTGGAAACTGATAGTGTCCAAGTTTCAGTACGATAGGACAAAAAACAAAAAAAGTTTTTCTAATAAGAACATGAATTCAAATGGGTGGTTCGTATGGGAGGTACCCTCCTTAGTGGTCCGATTCGGCTGGTTCCAACAAATATACTGCGTATAGTAAAAAGAATGGTTCGTGCCAAAATTTCAGCTCTCTAGCTCAAAAACTATACATACTGTCGGACAGACGAACATGACTTAATCAATTCGCCTCATCGAGTTTCAGTTGTCTCCTGCCTGTTACAAACTTCATGACAAACTTATAATACTTTTCACTGCGTGAAGACTATAATGATCCATATAATCTATTAGCATGAATTTAGCGCAACGAAAAATTAAGTTTAAATTTAAAAAGTTTTTAAAAGGTTATAGCACGTTTATATCATATCCAGCAGGATTCATTACCCATGCCCCGACAAGGAGATGTGTATCACGTCAATTTAGTTCAGAGAAAAAAAAATTGTTAACTGGTACTTCAATCCGAGAATATTTTTGTGCATTTCTAATATTGACAGAAAATTTCAGCAAAGTGGTCTGTTCCTTAGTTTGAATATAATCGACATCCAAGGGCTTACGCTTGATTCAATAACATTATAAAAAATATTCATTAGTAAAGCAACAACGCAAGGAAAAATGTCACTTTTCCGTCAGCCACATTCAGATGTCTCAGGATAAAATATCAATTTCTATAGATATGTTGAACACTAAATGAAAAAATGTGTCGAGTCACAATAGATCAATCTTTCTGAAATATGAGCAAGAATAAAAGCTTCACAAACTTTGGCGAACGACTAGGACAACCATCAACATCGAGAGCAAGACCGGATTGCTTCTAGAAGAAGACAATGCTGTGTGTGGTGGGATCAGAAGGGTGTTGTGTATTATGAGTTTACCAAGCATGGTGAAACAATTAATACCAACCGTTACTGGCGGAAAACGATCAAAAATAATGGCAAAAAAAGACATGGTAAAGTCATTTTACAGCATGACAACATTCCTGCACATTCGGTCAAACTGGTCAAAGACACCATTTCCGCCCACGGTTGGGAACTCTTACCACACACACCCTACGTCATTCTTGGCTTCATCAGATTATCATTTGATTTCATCGATGGGACACGGACTGGTAGAGCAGCACTTCAAATCATTCGATGAAGTTAAAGAATTGCTTGGTGAATGGATGAATGGGATGAAACTTTATTCATCTTGTTCTTTAAATTCTTGCATATTATGGTGGATTTTGTAAAAACCTAAAATATTATTATATTATACATATTGTTTGTTAATCGTCAAACATATAAGTAAGTGGTAACCATATAATAAATATAGATTATACAAATATAATCATACTTGTTATTCATTCATACATATGTACATACATATGTACTCGTATATGTAGTATGTATGATACATTTACTTAACTCATCATATAGACATTTGCTTAATAACTATTGAACAATCAATTGAAGAGAAACTAATTCCTGTAGGGTTGTTATTGGCCATGAGGAATGAGCACAACAATTCAAATGGGCAATAAATACCATACAATTCGTAGAAACTACAATAAAATACCACCAACTGAGGTGGACTGTTGCCACGTGGAAATTGGAAATTGGAAATTGGAAGGTGGAAAACGGAAAACTCTTTTAAAAGATACTCTGCGTCCGTTCACAAACACCAAGACTTACACAACTAAATATTAATTAAGTATATACACACTTACAATACTTGAACTAAGTATGTTTGTGCTAAGTATACAAAAAAAAAATGAACTAAAACAATACGCCGGTGACAAAGGAACAGACAAACAGACAGATGGACAATCACATGGTTATGCATTGGTGTTGCTAGATGTGAGAGCATACCATAGAATAAGTTGAAGAGGTGGAGTTGGGTAGAAGGTGTGGTGTGGTGAGGTGAAGGCTAGTAAGTAGTGTTTTTGAGTTTGATAAGAAGAGGGCAAAATGTTTCTAAGTACGAGAATGATATAGACAGAGATACGAGCGGAAGACACTTTAATCGAATAACAATTTACACAATTATCAAATGTAATATAAATATTCAATATGTGTTTTGTTATTGTATATTTTTAATATATCAATTATATTTAGTATTGTAGCATTCATATATACGAGTACATATGTACAACATTACATATGTTTAATGTATAAAATAAACATGCATATTTATGTTGTAGAAGAAAGAAAGCATGAAACAAATTAAATGAAATTAAATGCAGAAAACAAGCACAAACCTGTTCCGCGTGCGACATAAGTTGTTATCGCTGATGATGCAGCAGCCGCTGCTACTGCTGCTGTTGATGATGACGATGTCGATGATAGCGATGTCACTGAAGATAATGACGAGGAACTGGACCCTGTGCCGCCAGAACCACTTACTTTTGTGAATTTTAAAAGCATAGTTTTTTGTTTTCTATTGTATTTGTATATTTCTTGTGTCCGAATATGTTAGTTACCCTTGTTTTCGTTTTCTTTTGTTTATAGAATATAATTTTATATATTTGATCGATATAGTATGTATGTATATTTTTAAAACTGTTACAGATTTAACAGTTTTTGTAAGTTACAAAAAACAAAAAAAAAGGAAGGAATACAAAAAAGTTATGAAGCAGTTACATTCACCACAACAACATTCAACATTCATTCAACTTTTCGGTGTTTTGTTGTTGTTTTTTGGTCTTGCATTTGCCGCTCAGAGCGTTAGTTGTTATTTGAGTTGTATTCTTGTATGTAATTTATATTTTGTTACTATTTTTAGCAATTTTCTCTATTTCTCCTTGTTGTTGATTGGTCTTTTCTATGCATGTATGTATGTATATATACACACACAAACACACAGTATTGACGTTTGTTGTTATTATTACACTTTTGGTTTTTCCTATTTATTCTATTGTTCTTGTTTTGCTTGCTATCCTTAATATAAAAGCGCAATGAAATTTATGAAAACAAAATTACACTTCACTTCGTATATAGTATTTTATATAAAAGTATTTTATTAAAACAGAAAACGAAACGGTTAAACAATAAGATGAAAGTAAACATGTAAAAAACGCGTTTTCTTTCAATTTGCTGCGTGTGCCTTTGGTTACGTTCATATGCGTGCATATGTATTAGAGTAGATGTGGAACAAATTTGTTTGCTTTTGTTTCAATTTATATTGCATACACATTATAATGGGACTCACAAATCAATCGGAAATATTTAGTAGAATAATAGAAGTTTGTTTTGAAAGTGAACTATTTGTTTATTTTTATGCATTTATACAAAAATGTATCATTATTTACGGTTTTGCGTACTAGTACGGCTTTATGCTTCTTCTTATAACATTCAACTGGTGCATGGAAGAAGAAGCGCATTGGAAGCTGAATATGGTGTGCAAGCGAGATAGCACATGACAGAGTTGCATTTTTTCTTTTCTTGAAAAATATACCATTTGCAGCGAGCTGGCAACACTAGTTTACTTTTGTTTTCTATTTAAATTAGACAGACGAAAGCTTTAGACAAAATTTATGTTTATTGCATTTTTATCAATATCCAGCAAACAATAAACACTGCCGTTGGTACTAACAACGACAAAGATAATGACGACAACCTGAATAGAAGTTAACAAGGAAGCAAACAACGGATAAGGCTGTGTTACGAAGATAAGCGCAAGCGATAAATAAATATAATAATACTCGTACCATGAAAATAAGTAGATCATCAAAAACAAATCAACATTAACAAAGACAAAGACTGATGAACGCTACATTAAAATAGCAGCAAACTACATAGTTATAAAACCTAAAAATTTAATCCATCACGCCATCAACTCTAAATCAAGACGATTTAAATCACGGAACCGTGTAGCACTACACTTCATAACTAACTAAGATGTGTGTCATTTTCTTCTACGTTAACTCTAATCCAGGACCCGGAGGTTACAAATTGATATTAGCCTCGAATCGGGATGAATTCTATAACCGTGAAACATGTAGTGCGATTATGTGGGCTAATTGTGAACAAGTATTTGGGGGTAAGTTCGCTTCTAGTAGTAATTTAGGCTAAAAAAGAAAGCGTAAGAAAATGTCACTTCAATATTGTATATGCCTAGGTGTGGACTTAGAGCCCGGCCGTGAAGGTGGTACTTGGCTGGCATTGGCAGCGCAAAAGAAAAAATACAAGGTTGGAGCTCTTCTAAATCTCACCGG
The DNA here is from genome assembly GCA_037043295.1 of Amiota minor. Classification (NCBI taxonomy): domain Eukaryota; kingdom Metazoa; phylum Arthropoda; class Insecta; order Diptera; family Drosophilidae; genus Amiota; species Amiota minor. The sequence goes on from JBAMAW010002247.1 coordinate 139,442, forward strand.
TGAACCGAAACCACGTAAACCAGTCGGTATGTTAAATCAAAAACAAGCAAGCAAACTTGCAATACAACCTCATTTAAAAATCAGCAACACCATCAACACAGCACGCATTCATTGACCTTTGTAATACTTTGTTTGCGAGAGACACTTTCAATAATAATATGCATGTGCGTTGCCTGATGATTTTCGTTTATATTCTGTGTTTTATGATTTATTTCGTTTGATTTGTTTTGATTTTATTTCACATTCTTTATTTTTGTTATTTTTCTTTCACCTCGTTTTATTGTATTTTATTTTACCTGTTGAAGTGCACAATAACAACATTTTGCAACCGCATAAATGTAGAAATATTGAATCCTTGAATTCCATTCCATATACCCAAACACTACAAACTACAACAAATCATAATAATCTTTTACTAGGACGTGGCATGATTGTTACCGATTATGTAAACTCAAGTGAAAAAGTATTCGATAGTGTCCATTATAATCAAACGCTATTAAATGATTGCGAGAAATATAGTGCATTCAATTTTGTATCCATTGAGATTGGGTAAGTTCAAGTTTTAAAGACACTTCATCGCATCTTAGGAAAATCTAATCTAATTTTTATTTGCAGAAAAAATACTAAGGAACCGGCTCAGATCAATTTACTTAGCAACATGCCACGATCGCTGAAATCATACGAGCAAGGGAAATGCTATGGTTTTGGGAATAGTTTACCTTCAGCGCCTTTTGAGAAAGTACGGTATGGTACCAATCGCTTTACAGAAATCGTTGAGACTTATAACAACAGAGAATCGGAATCGGAAAATAATAAACTTTTAATTGAGGATTTGAGTAGCTTGCTCAAGGAAAAAAAGAAATTTTGGCCAGATGCTGAATTGGCTCGTCGTGCGCCCAGCTGGGGTGAAAGTCTTAGTTCAATAAATGTTAATATTCCAGGGCATGCCTATGGCAGTCGAACCCATACTATAATACTGATCAATTCTGAAAATAAGCTAGATTTCTATGAGGAAACCTTGGCCGGGCTGGATCCTGCAGGCAAATGGAAGACCACACACTTCGAAAAAAAATATGATGACTAAGCGAAAAGTATATGAACGAAGGAATTTGCGAAAAAGAAAGAGAAGAAAAAAAAAACAATAGTATATTCGCTTTAAGTTTAATATATTATTGAGAATAAAGTTCGATTTAAAAACAATAGCATTTTATATATGCAAGATACATATGTATATAAAAAAAAAAATTATTTAAAAAATTTCTTATCTAGCTGACAGCGTCCTGCACAAAGCGCCAAGATATTCAAAAAAAAATTTATAATAAATAAACTGATGATCTCAAACTTCTCATTTCTTTCTTTCAAGCATTTTTTGATGTATTGTTAATAATTAAATACATAGTTTAATTTCTAAATGGACTACTGGCAACTAGCTTCCTCTTTTGCTCTCTTCGATCTATTTCTTGTATTTTTTGCCAATTTTACCACTCTTTTGAGCGCCGCCAACGCTTATCATTTTTTTTAAATTGCGTGAATTTGATGCCTTTTTACTAAATACAATAATATGGAAATTGATTAGTTTATATGACCATTTGAAATATGTTTAATTATAACTTACCGCTTATTTAAACTATTACGCGTTAGCGGTATATAAGCATATGGATCGAGTTTACCACGTTTCTTCATATCACCTTTGGCTTTTTTCGTGCCATATTCAGCACCGTTCTGTGATTTTGCAGACTTCACGGACTTGGCTGAATAGCCAGATTTCATGGATGCAGCATCACCGTTGGTGGTGCAGGATCCTAGTTTGCGATGAATACCCTTTCCACCAGTTTGATAGTGTGAAGGACCTGAACGAACGCTTGAAGCAGCATCGCCAGGTTTACGTTTACGATTAACAGCAGAAGTTGACGGTTCTGCTACTTGGTTCTCTTCATCGCTTGACTCTTCCATGCCAGGTTTCTTCACATTACCGGTATCACTATCGTTATCATCGTCGTCACCATCGTCAGAGGAACTAACGCCTCGTAGCGATTTATCGCTTATTATCAGTCTACCATCCTCAGCAGTCTTGAAACCACGATTAGCTTCTACACCCTTAGTAGTAAGCTTGGATGATTTGTTGTTTGTTCCAAACAAATCAGGACGATTTGCTTTATTTGAAAAAAAAAAAGTAGAAAAGAAAATTAATTCCATGAAATATCAATAATGTCAATAATTATAATCCATAGATGATGAACTTACTTAAAACATTGGCAATTGATTTAATATCAGCCAAATCCACAATATCTTCGGGATCTTCACGTATATAAGTGCTACGATGTTTATGGCTTGATTGCCTGCTGTCGTCTGCTTAGAATCATCTTCCATCATTTCATCGGGTAAATCAGAATCCGAATCAGCCAAAATATCATCAATGCTAAAAATATCAAAAATACATGTCAAAAAACGTACACAAATTTTTAGGGGTATTGCAACTTACGTAACACTCTTCTTCTCTAACGAAGGCTCTAATTCATTAGCTGAGTCTTCATCGTCATCCTTGTCATTTGCATCAGCGAATTCCTTGCGTGCCTCACGACGCAATTGTTTGCTTATCTTTTTGATACGACGATGCGTTACCTCATCATCGCCAGGCACAAACGAAGCCAAATCAGGGGGTGAGATTATTTTACATAGTTTTTTAAGTAAATAACCAATTTGTATGCGACAATAACGTTTTGTATCTTTGGTCATAGCAGAAAGTGATGGCATCTATGAAAAAGAAAAATATCAGAAATATGAAATTCTTAATAAAACTCTTACTTACAATAAACTTCAATTGATGTATGACATAAGGTGTTTCCACCACTTTGATAAAGGTTATAATGAATGCTACAGAAGCTTCGGCTTGATGACGTGACTTCTGTACCAGAAATACGCTGACTTGTTCCAAAATAAAACAGATGGTGTTTCTTGTTAAGTTTCGCACTTGATGCTTAACTAAGCCACGGAAAGCCAGTATAGTATTAGTTACTAACATTCATCGCCAGAGAAACCGACAGATAATATATCAACCATATCATTGAGTTTTCCTGACTTGTGATAGATGTCCGAAATCAATTTGACAATTTCTTCTGCTATGTTCTGCTTGCGAGTGGACAACTCTTTGTAGTTAAGAATAGCCTCAGGTAGTGTTTTGATAATAAGTTTATCATTGCACGTGAGTGATTCATTATTATTGATCAATATTTTAAGGCAGCTAAGAAGAAAATAAAAAATTATTAAGTATAAAATGTAAAGTACAAGTATGTGTATAAGGTTTTGGTAATGATTTGCCGCTTTCCACTAAAAGGATGAATGAATGGATGGATTTAAAGCTTTATGGGGTAGCATTTGCATAATCTGTATGTCATTTCATAATTGATAAAAAATAGCCTTTTAGTATTTTTCAAAACTGTTAGTCCTTCAAATTTGCAGTTCACGCATGCATTTTGAAATTCTTGGAACTGTATCAATTCAATTAGAGTTGTCCAAAACGATACACCATCAGACCTGTACCTGTACCAGAGGGCGGTCAAGAACCACAAATACAACTGAAAAAATTCTCGCAATAACACACAAAGAATGGCATGTGCGACTGTGCTTCAGCAGAAGTATCGCGTAAGAGTTCTAGCTAAGCACTGAATGCAGCCAGCAATAAGATGCCAAATGAGTAGTCAAACAAAAACCAAATAGATTGTATTTTCAGCTGCTAATTATTTGTCAACCGTAATGGAAAGGATCCGATAATATCTTTTGCAAATGATGGTGGCCAAACTCAGAAAAGTTGTGTTGCATGCTTGTTGAAGCATGTCATCCACCAGAATTGAAAATTGTGTTTCATTAGGACAACGTCAGGCCATACATATGTTTAAAGACCCTACGGCGGGAACTCGCCTTATAAATCTTTCATTGCATCGGATTACCACCTCTTCTTGGTGTTACAAAACTGTAAAGATTATATTAAATTCAACAGAAGAGAAAACTGTGAGTCATCCACCAAAATAACTTCAAACATCATTAAAAATCATGTAATAAGCGGCAAGCCATCACACATCCAAACAAAAACAAAAAAAAAAATATATATATATGTATATAAAGAATACAACTGATACTCACTTTAAACGTGATGCATGACACACAGTGCAAGTAGTTGAAAATGAATCTAAAAGTACCTTTTGCAAAGCAATTACATTTGACCTTGTGAACTTTTGACAAGATGCCGAACTGGAAGCCATAATGTTATGCAATAGTCTGGAATTTAAATAAATAAAAATATAGATTAATATAAGACATATAAGAGAACATTATTAAAACTTACTCATATGCCATACGCTGTTGTTTCTTAAGCTTTTGTTCATCCTTTGAAACCAGTTTTGATTTCATATTTTTCAGCACTGGCACCATGTACGTTTCAAAGAAATTGCGTATTTGTTCAGCTGTTAGATGAACCACAACCAATGCGGAAATATTATAAATCGAATCATAATCAAAAGAACACAACGGTTGTGTTTTCAATTGACTTGTGAGAGCCTCAAACAGTTGCAATTGTACATTAGTTGGTGTCTTGGTAATATAAACGGCAGTAACATCGAGTGCACGTTTTCGAATATCAGCCTCATAGGTACCATTTGGTTTTGTTGTATAGATATTAAATAGACGTGGTAGGAAGTTCTTTGCTAATTTAGCCAATATGTCATGACATCCAATATTTTGTTCGTTATCTAGTAATTCAATTAGACCATCAAATATGGGCGCACGAAACTCGGGATTATTGACCATAGCTGTACCCAAAGTTGGGCCAAGCAACATAAGGCTTTCAGGATCTGTTGGCTGACGACAGAAACCAGGAAAGAGGCCCCATAACTGGCATGCAAGCAATTCATAAGTATGTGACAAATGTAACTTATTCTCGTTCTTATGCTTATGCCAAGCATAATAGCAATCATTTGCCAATTTCAAAATGGTATCCTTGAAGAATTTAAATGAAGCAACGCAACAGCCTTCTCGTAATAAAGGCAACAGCCATGTCTGCTCCAAAATAATTCCATTTTTATTGGCTAAAGGTATTATTTCTAGTACCAGCTCAGGACCCAATGACTTGATGGCACTAATGATAGCGTGTTCAATTGGTATGCGTAACTTATTTTGTGAATCGTAGCTTTTGGCAATTGTAGTTAGCGTAGGTTTTAGTTCATTGCTAAAATAGAAATAAATTTATAAATATTGTACTTGACTTTGCAAAATTCTTACCAAACTCACCTAAAGTGTCTACCGCAGACTTCAAATAATATTGAGATAGTTCCAATCACAGTCGAAGATAGTTTACCAAATGAAGAATTTAGTACCTTATCGATAAGGTTTATAATGGATGTAACTGGAGTACGAATTCTTTCAGCTCTTATTACTGAGTGACAAGTAGGAGCCAAACATTCCTGCAGCAATTCCCTAATACTTGTGGTTACGCTTGCAACCAGAGTATTGTTTTCCGAGTACCATAGATCGGTGGTGCACACTTTCATTAAACGCGGCAGCAAATCTATGCATAATATTTCATCCATTTTATGCAAATGTATGTAGCCTTCCTTAAGCACTGTTAACCAAGCAACCGATTGATATATATCACTGCGGTCGGGACGATAATCATGCAAAGCAGCAAGCAATTTTCCGCATAATTTATCTGTTAAATTCTCAGTGCGTTTTTGAAACAAAGCAAGTATAGTTTTGAAACAATTTGTACGTAGCAGAACATTTGCGGCTGTCATAATTGTCAGTAAGTGTTCGCAAATATTATGAATATCCTCGGTATTACAAGATCCTAGCGTATCTTTTAGTAGCGATACAGTGTGTAACATCAAAGTTTTAGAAGTACTATTTGAAACGTCTTCTCCACTCAAATTATTGACACAAAACTTTGTCAAAAGACTACTGGCTGGATGGAAGTTCGGTTTGATGAAAGGTTCTTGTTCAGGTTCATTGGTTTTTGTAAGAGTGTTCGGAGTCGGTGGTAACATGAAACAGCTGCCATTTATAATAGCCACAACTGCATGCTGTGCTGCTTTACGTATCTAATTAAAATAGAAAACCAAATAATCAATATAAAATGAAACAATTTCTAAAAAATATTTGATACTCATACCTTCGGTTTTGAGTGTACGGTAAAGGACAAGATAGCAGCCATATATTGATTAATGGATGAATATGTCCAAGTTAAATATGCTTGAGCACGTAAAAGAACTGATAGACAGCCGATTAAATTCTTTATAATCGTTTGATTTGCAGACTCTGAAAATTGTTGCAACAACTGCAATAGTGTCGTAGCTGTTGCATCGAAACGTTTTCGCAAAACTGGCACTGGCACTGACTTAATCCCAAAAGACAACAATGCAATGCCAGCTAGAATATCACTTTCTTCTTTGCTAGCCTCGATTTGTTCCATCAAAAGAACAAAGTATTCTGTTGATGATTCAGTACCGCCACGTTCATGTATGATTTCACTCAGTGCCGAAAGTACTGCGAGCATGTTTTTGTGTAATTCGGAATTTGCACGGAAACCAACAAATAGCTTTTTAAAACTGATATTTGTACAATTACTGTAATTCGAAGCAAATGTTTTGAATGTCTTCAATGTACCCAGTTGCGACTGGGACATAGCTTCATCTACATCTGCATCATCATCGCGATTAGTCAGTTTTATCGAACGTAAACTACCAGCGACATCATTAATGCTAGCCATATCATCATCATCAGCATGATTATATGCCTGAACCATTTCGTGGCGCATTAAAGCAACCGTCGTAAGGCCATTTGGACTGGCATCAGCATTCTCCAATACTATTGTATCACAAATTAGTAAATATGCATATATAAAAAAATTAAACTGAAACTTACCCAGATTAAGATTTGATTGAAAGAAACGCGACTTTGCATTTAATCGGTGTTTCATTTGTTCTGGATTTGATGTCGCCGATTGCCCTCTACCCCAGGATTTGCCTTTGCTATTGCGTTTTAATTTCGAACGTAATTTTCCCATGTTGTTTTCTTTTATTTGCAACGGAAAACGAAGAAAAAAAAAGTGAAATTGAAATTACACTGTCGAATCAAAGAAATTAATTTATCTCTGTCCTGTTTGACGATCCAATTCTGACAGCACGTGTACACATGAACTCATTCGGCTCATTTATAAATTTGTATTTACTTGGCAGCACTTAGTCACAATATGTAGATTTTGGATATCTTGGTCACACTTTTACTTTAGATGTTTGTATGATGGCGATTGTTCTCTACCGCAGGTTTTTCGTTTGTTACGACTTTTTAATTTCGAACAGAAATTACAAAAGTTTTTGTTTTTTGTTTCAAGAATAAAGACTGCACTAAGAAACTTGAAACAGTCGCATTTGTCTTGTCAAAGCAATTCAGTCAATCATGCTGGCAGCACTTGGCAACAAAAACATTTGGGCACTAGTGTTGGGTAAGTATTGCTCACTTTGGAGAAAATGTTCACTTGTTCTTTTTTTTTGAAGTGAGTCAACTCACTCACATTGCTCAGTTGCTCACTTACTCACTCATGAATTGCAGTTGGTCATGACAACAGCACATACATATGCTAAAATTGATATTTCAGCATGATTGATTATATACTTATAATTAATAATAATAATTATTAACATAATTTTTTTTTATATAGTTCGGTAAGAAAACTTTAACAAATTAACCTAACTTACATTTATGTATTAACATTAAAAAATCGCAGTTTAAAAATCCAGTGTAACTACATACTAAACAACACAAAATCATAAAATAAATTTTTATTCCCTCCTTCATTAGGAATTCTTTGATAAAAATGAAAGTTTCGTTTCCGCTGTATGCTTCTCTTCCAACGCCTCACAAGCAAGTATGTAAGAGGTCAGCACAGTTGATTCCTTTTCTATGAAATGAGCAGTTACAGCCAGGTAACTCTCATTGGTCATAGAGGTCCAACAGTCTGTTGTTAAACAAACAGCAGTCAACTTTTCTTTTAAGTTGCCCAATTGCTCATCCCGTATTTTTGGTACAATACGTTGGTTAAGGTTTTTCTGGTTGGTAATTTATAACCGGGCGTAACCGAGACATCTTCAACAAACTTTTTGAAGTCCGGCTCTTCCACCAACCTCAACGCATGGTGACCTTTGGCAATCATTCGTACCAGTTGTCGATCAACTTGCTGTGATTGGCTTATATACAAATGATGTTATTTTTTGCTGCCCAACTTGAACATTGTCAACAACATCCTCGCTTCTAACAACGGGCTCCATAGCTGATGCGTGCTTACTTTTTAGGTGCCGGCTCAGGTTGCTTTGCGACTTACAGCTTAAAATATTATTGCAATATTTGCATTTTGCTTGCTGGCTCCCTATATTAGTGAAATGCGACCAAATTTCGCTGTATTTCCTAATAAGCGACATTTTAGAATTATTTAAGTGAAAACTTCTATTGTATAATCGCGTTGAGCGATTTTTGAAGTAAAATACCGTTTGAAAATTAACTACTATTCGACATACATTGGGTAAAAGAGAACAAGTGAGCAAAAAAGAACAAGTGAGCAAAAAAGAACAATAAGGAACGAACATTGTTCACTTGCTTGTAGTGAGCAACTCATTTTTTTCACTCACTCATGAGCTACACAACACTATTGGGTACACTTTTCCAAAAATCAGCTGTTGGCGCACCTGTGCCGAACGAAATAATAAGATTCTTTTTCGGTCGGGGGTAGGTGGCGAATATTTTGTTTAAATTATTAGCAATCCCAACAATGCTCCAAAATTATTCACTCTTAATCAGTCAGCAAGAGAAACGTGATTAACAACAGCAAGTAAAGCGAGCGAGCGGCTCACTTAGTTTGCGTTTACGGGAAATCAGTCTGCCTGCCTGTCTGTTTGTAAGTCATTTACTCAGTCAGTATGTCAGTTTCATTAAACAAAAACAGCAAATTAATTATACAGGAACGCGCTCGCAGGGTCAACGTCAACAAAATACGCAACAACAATTATTGTATTTCAAAGTTAAGAAAATCAAAGAGATAAATAATGTACATAAAGTACTAATGCATAGTTGTATTTAAATTAACAGTGCAGAGAAAATAGTAAATATCCAAAATCAACGCAATGTTATGAAAAATCAACGAAATTCAGTGAAACGTACACACTTAAATAATATTTTTTTAAATAAAATTATATGTTAAACACAAAATGAAAATGTTAAACGTCAAAGGTTTTGGAAAAAACATCAACAACACCTTCACTTGCATCTAGAACTGGAACTGAATCTGAGTCTAGTATTCTTCTCTGAACGGATTTTATTACAAAAATTATTATGCTAAATGAATATACAATAAATATTTTTTTTTTATTTAAAAGTCAATTTAACAACATTCAAATAATCAAACAGTTTAGTTGAAAAATGGAAACATAATCACCACATAGTAAATTGAAATCAATTAAATCCAATAAACAAAATGTATCAAAATAAAATTTTAAAAACATTTTTAAGAAATCAAAATTAAATATGAAAAAGAAATTAAATATTAAATTTTCAAATTAAAAAGGTAAGCAAAACCAGCAGAAGCAGCAGAAGCAGCAGCAGCAGCGATAACCAACCAACAACCATCATTAACAACAACAACAAGAATTTACTTGATTTGGTTTGGTTTGGGTTTTATTCGGTACATATGCAGAAAGGAAGGTTGACCCCCCTTTCGTAATAGCCAGACTAATCAAGAAACGATGGTGAGGGCTGCGGAGCCATTATCGCATAATAAGCAAAAGAAATAAATACATATACATATGTATGTATAAAGAAAGAAAGCAAGCAAGTAGCTAAACAAAGCTTTCGCCTAAATGAAAATTAGGCCAAGCAGCAGCACCAGAACTGACAGCGACACCACCAATACCAGCACCATTACCACCATCAATAACTTCAACATCAACATCAACAGCGACAGCGACAGTATAACATCAACAACAAGAACAATAACAATAAAAATATTCAACTGCCGGCAAAAACAAAGTTAGCAGTGATGACCGTCGACATGGCTTCATTTATAGAATTCTTCAAAAATCCACAGAATTTCATTTGTAAGTATAAATTCCTTATGGAAGGAAAACAATTTGTTTCATTTGTACATCTTTGTACAGATATCATTTCATCTATTATTCCGTTTGTTTGTTTGTTTTATCAATGTTTTTTACTTTTTGTTCTTTTTTCAATCGTATAGCTTCCTATATTGATTTGGATTATTCGCTATGGTTATATCGTTGCCTAACGCCACTCTTTGTAACATTCCTGCTGCCACTTGTCTTTGTTGCATTGATTTATATATCATTTCTGGTGCTCTTCATTTATAAATTGCACAGGTAAACAATACTTTATTTTTATTATAATTTTTTATCAACATTATCTTCGGTTTTAACGCAGATTGCGTACCTTATACAAAACACCTGAACATAGCTGAGAAAGATACTCGTGTGAAGAAATTGCTTTAACAGATCACTTATATTATATTTATGAGTGGGGGGCTATAAAAAGGAGTTGTATGAAATTGTCTAAAATCTAAGAAACTTGTTGTCATAGAAACATGGACATGGTTAGTTCGATTCGATTGTGAGATAAGTAGATCTTCCCGTTGCATTATTCCATGAGTTACAAACATCACGATAAAATCATAATACCTAACCTATTGACAACAAAATACGTGTACGAGTATATCGAAAGATATAAAAAAATACAAAATGAAAGAAAGAAAGAAATAATGGAAAAATTGTCGAAAAATGTTAATGCACTTTTTGTCATTGAACTTTTCATTGGTGGTGATGGCGATGTAGAAAAGACAACGACCTACATAAATGCTAAATACCGGTTAATACTACTTCCTTTTAAATTTCTTTATTTCTTAATAGATTTCCGGCATATACATGCATACAACATACTCGTTTCATATTCTTTATTTCTTATTGCCTCACTATACATTTTAATAATAATCAAACTCTATAAAAACTAGGGTTATAAATTGCTATACATGACTTATTCATAATTACAAACGTAATTTTTATATACAATAACAGTCCCTTTTTCCAAAAAAATAAAAATATTTGGGGTGCAATGTCTTTTGTTCAACCCATATTGGTGTTGGGGTATAGTTCACTCGATGCCTCCTAATGCCAACAATCTGTTCAGAAATATTCTTTTGAATATTTTGGAGAAAGAAGACAGTAAACTTATTGGTTGATTCTCCGTCTTTCCAGGCTCAGGAATCATCGTTATCAAGGCGGACTTCCATTGTGTTGCCTGCTGAACGATACGTAGTAGTATGACATTAAATGTTGTTTCCATCGACTTTGTCGAAGCCTGACGCTTTCTTCATTTTTGTGTCCAACATTTGTGGCGGTTAGGCTTTCTATAGTTTTGTATGGTATGGGGTTGTAGGCAGTAGCGTTGGGTTTTTCATTCAATATGAATTGGTATTAATTATAACATTTGCATTTACCTTGATTACTACAGAAGAGATCTGAAATTCCTTAAGTTATAATGTGTACATTTAAACTATTGGCTGTATGGTGGATGTTTTGAAACTTCCCAGCCAAGTTGTGTGTGGGCTGGCATTGTCATGATGGCACACAACTCTTTTTATGTGAGCCAATTCCAGTCGCTTTCCAAGTGATCGAGTTGTGAGCAAAAAAGGACCGTATTAACCGTTTCATCAGGCTGGAGCGGTTCGTAAAAGACAATTCCCTTCGAACTCAACATAACCTTGTTTATTGTCAATGCAGGATTTGAAGTTTGTGGAGAGTCACTGGCCTTTGACCATGATTGTTTGCGTTGGTTATTCTCGTATTTAATTCAGTTTACAGCATCGTCAATCTTTCTTTGGATTACTTCATGTGATATTCCAACATCAAGAGCCTTTGCGTAGCCTGCTCTTTTTAGATGGTTCCAAACTGTCAATGTGCTTGACGTTTAGTGCCTCCGCTATTTCCTGACAGCTTGCGTGTCGGTTTTGTTGCATCAGATTCAAAATGTCATTGGATTTTTCAGTGACTAGCCGACCAGACATCGAAATTTCTGGAACAGAATCGAACAAACCACTCCTATAAAAACGATCTTGTAATAAAAAAAAAAAAAACACGGATGCTTTTTATATCATCCAATAGTTTGTATAAAAATGTGTTGAGTCGAAGTTATATAACCGTAGAATAGAAAAAATAAATGACTTTCTGTATGGAAAACTTCAGCTTCAGTTTTCTTATGTAATGCAATTAACACTTTAACCTATATTATAATGAGTTGTTGGTTGAATCACTTATAAAAAAATATTTGATAGATTATAAAATAATAAAAATAAAAAAAAAAAAATTAAATAGTTGCCATATAAACAATTGTATTTTTGCATGGGAATTTTATCAAATTCCTAGTGTTCTTTTATTATACTTGTATTAGGGAGCACTGAACCACATATTGTCCGTTTTATACTTAGCCAGTTATAATGGTAAACCAGTCAGTTAGTCAGTCAGCAAATTTGTTGAACAATGAGTCACTTAGTCTGTTATTTAGTTATTTTGTTTTGTTTTTGATTGGCAGTTAATAATGATAAAGATAATAATATATAATATTGTAGTATCTCTTTCTATCAAATTTTGATATTATATCGCTCAAGCATTAAAGATAAACCAGAAAAACAGAGAACTTACAATACATTTCTATATGTCAAGTTAAAGGTCAACTTATAAGGAGCATAGTACAAAGTAATAAACCGGTTTAATGTACTCATTTATGATATGAATGATATTACACAAGTTCCATTTTTGGTATGTTAAGTTAAGCCCTCATGACTTAGTTAAAGCAAAAGAAGATTGAACTTTAATTTTAATTTCAACGCAGCTGTCATACTCATTCGTACCTCAGCTCTCACCCTAGATAAAGGAATAAAGAATTTACCCACACAAAAATTATATTATAACTTTTAGTCAAATTCATGTGCATGTAATCTAATATATTCGCAAGGCCGGATTAACCTTGTCGAAGCCCCTAGGCAATGCAATTCTTGTGCCCCTTTAAGCTTTTGCTCCCCTTACCGTCATCTGATTAGTCGGTCGTTGTATCATTCTATTGTATAATAATTTGAAATATGACAATGTAATATAAAAAATCAATAATATTGTGATTGTGTATACAAATTTTCATTCCATGAAAAATTTTCAAATTATTTCTTCTCGGTGCCCGGGGCCACTAGGCATTTGCCTACACTGCCTTATGGAAAATCCGGCCCTGTATACTCGTAATATAATGTGGCTTATAAGTGAGTAGCTTGAAAAGTTTAACTTTCTGTCTTTAGTTTTAATGTTTTTTTTTGTTTTTTTTTATATATGAAAAAATATCAAAACTTGTTTTTCTATCATGGAGTTAAAAGGGAGTTAACATAATCATACATGTCATGTAATCATTGCATGTTCTTTTTGTGAAGTTTAACTTAAAAATGAAATACAGTCGAATCGCGATAATTCGTACCTCGATAAATCGAAAACCTCTATAATTCGTAACAAACTGCTGGTCCCTTGAAAAAACTTCGATAATTCGTAATACTTTCATACGTTTTGGTCCCCTCGTTAATTCGTATTTTTATTTGGAATACAATGAACATAAAACCTCTTATAATTCGTAATGAAATCGTAAAAAAAACAAACAAATCGGGATTCAGTTTACCGTTTTGTCGCCTTCTTGTCGGCTAACTGACTTTGTTTGTTTTGTTTGATTTTTCTTAGTGCTTCTTTCATTCAAAACAATAAGCTGTAATGTCAAGATGCCAAACAAACGCACGCATAAAACCTTAACAATTTCACAAAAACAAAAAATTATTGCAGCAATTGACAATGGAGCAAAAAAAAGGAGGTGGCGAAACAATTCGAAATCGCACCATCAACACTCACATCAATACTACAAAAAAAGGAATTTATTATGGGAGCATCTTCGTAAAGCGTAAAGCGTCAGAAGCAATCTGAATATCCAGGTTTAGAAAAGTGTCTACTTTTGTGGCTAACACAATGCCGGCAAAGCAACGTTCCTATTGGCGGCCAGTTATTGACCGAAAAGGCTTTGTGTTTTGCTAATGCAATGAAGATCAATAACTTTAAAGCGAGCAATAGTTGGCTTGAACGGTTCAAAAATCGACACAACATCACATTTAAAAAAATTGTGCAGTGAAAGTTCTACTATTGATGAAGGAGTTTGTGTAGGGTGGAAAGGAAAGTTGAGTGATTTGATTAAAGATTACGATGCTAAAGACATCTTTAATGCAGATGAAACTGGCTTGTTTTATAAATACTTGTTAGATCGAACCTATTGCTTCAGAAATGAAAAATGTCATGGTGGTAAGCATAGTAAAGAACGCGTTACCTTATTATTTGTTGTAAACTTGAACCACTATTAATTGGAAAGCCTGCAAAACCAAGGTGCTTCAAAAACATTCGCAGCTTTCCAATGCTTTCTCTTTTTAATCTCGATAAATCGAAACCTCGATAATTCGAAAACCTCGATAATTCGTAGAAAATGCTGGTCCCTTGCAATTACGAATTATCGCGATTCGACTGTAATTTTAAAGATGATAAAGTGAAATGAGAACACAAACAAATCAAAACGGGTTTTTCTTTTTAAAATAATATGGTAAAAATAAGATCCTATTTAGATTAGAAACGGATTCATCTAAGAAACTGACTATCGCTAACTTACAATTAAGTTACATTTTTATATGATTTTAGAAATCTATTCTATTCTTCTCTGTATTCAAACTGAATGAAAAAATTAAAGTGCCTAACCATTAATTTGATGAAAAATATTAAAATGCAGAAGCGTTTTATTTACCCAGTTAGGAGACAAATCCAAGTTCCAATACACTTATCTCTCTCTTTATTTCTGTATGATTAAAAAATTTTGTTGACGAAAGATAATAGGAAAAATATAATAGAACGTACAAAAAAAAAAAAAAAAAAAAAATTAATATTATAACAAAATACGCCATTCTCATTCTTTCTTTATTATGATAAGATATGTAGTGTTCCTCCTTGCTAGATACAGTCAGTCAATCAATTTCGCTATCACACTAATTGCGTTCTCAATGACAAAGAGTAAATATTATACAATGGTAGCTAACATAATATATTCGTTTTCGACATTACAAAAAATCACCGCGACAGGTAACGCAGTGCCTAAGTCTGATCATTTGTCATTCTCTGTTGTCATTCAATTGTGAAAAACTTGGGTCATATCTTATGAAAAAACTTAAAAGGGTCCCCATATAAGAAACATTTTGGTTTGTATGGCAACTATATGATCCTATAATCCCACGATCTTGAAATTTGAGATTTCGTGTATAGCACATCAGAAACTTATATTGTCGAAATTTAATCAATCAATTCTATTGGACCACTAGGGAGGGTACCTTCCATACAAACCCATCATTAAAATTCAGGTTCTTATTAGAAAAACCATTTTGGTGTTTCTCCTATCGAACTGGAATTTAGATACTACAAGTTTCTGATATAGGCGCTGTATATTTGTTGGAATCAGCCAAATCGGCCAACTAGAGAGGTACCTCCCATACAAACCAACCATTAGAACTCAGGTTCTTATTCAAAAAAAAAACTTTTTTGGTTTTTGGACTATTGAACTTAAATTTAGACACTATAAGTTTCTAATCTATCTGTACTAACCATGTAAAGACCTTACTGGACCGTATAGCTCCCATACAAACCCAAATTAAAATTCAGGTTCTTATTAGCAAAACTTTTTTGTATTTTCGAACTGAAATTTGGTTACTATAAGACCCAACCATGTAAATTTCAAGACCCTACGATTACTGGATCGTATAGCTACCTTACATATATTTCGGTCTCAGTGTTGAAATGCTATATGTGTACTGACACAGTAAGAATATAAGCTCAATAAATTATTTTGATCCTATTAAAACGTTTGTACAGACTTCAGCTGACATTTACCACCATATGAGGAACCACTTCATAAAATGCATTTCTCTAATGCATTTTATTTATGATATATTGTATACATATATATATATATTATTTATTATTTATTTTGATATACGAAGATTATGATTTTGATATAGGTATATGATGGTTTTGTTTCGTTCGTTATTTCTTATTAATCTTTTCTTCCTGCTTCTTTTTATGATGTGAAGTGCTTGGATTTTGGTCATGGTCAAATTACTAGATATACCATAACACATCACTCAGTCAGTCTCTGATCTTACTCTTATTTAATAGGCATTCATTTATTGCAACTTTTCGATGTTTTTTTTTTTGTTTAACAATTGATTTTTGCTCTCTAAATAGACCTCAATTTCAATTACAGCAATTACTCGTACTTCTTTATTTGACCCGAATTTCTTTAACTGAGATATCTTGTTGATTGTCTCATGGTGGATGAGGAAGTGAATCAAAGCATAATCCATTCAATTGAACTTGTGACATGGGACATTGTCTTGGTGGAAAAGAACTTGTTTTTTTTTTTTTACAATCAATCGATCGAATAATGTCATGTAACATCCGCTATTGATAGTTTTACCTTGCTCAAGATAGAAGTCGATGAATAACATACCTTGTACCGATTCCTAACCTTGCCAGCTGATATTTGGAGTTTTCCATTCAAATAAAGAAACCATTTTTTGATGTCTCCACGCAACTTCACTTTATGGTCTTTAAAAAAGTTTTTTATATTTACCGGAACATTTGCTGATTTTGGGCAACTATAGCTTTCAGCATCAGCAGTAAATAATAGTTGATATCCCTGGTTCCGAGTCCCCATAATGCTTATCAAACCACTAGCTTTAATAGTGTTTTTCCACATCATAATATATCTTTATGGTATGTACTAATGAGAAATCATATGGGTCTGAAATGTTATTTATTGATGTGGTAAAAGCGTCCAAGCGACTACAATTAAAAATTGTCATATATCTTACCATTTTTTCACTGCCGTTTACGCGTGTTCAACAAAAGTCCAATGTAAACACAAGAAAATGAGGGAATGCAGGTTTCGAATAATCTGATTCCGCACTTGTTCAATTTTAGGTGTTTTTGTGCTGTGTTACATAATGTTTTTCTTAATTATAACATAACGTTTCTCGACTGATGTTTAAAAGTTATGTTACTTCACTTGCGAAACGACAGCTTACATGATCAGACGGAAGTCATTTCAACTCTCATAACTTGCTAAAAGAATGCCGTTTAGATCCACACACTACATTATGACTTTATCCATCCTTATGAAATGAAAACCGATCATATGATCGTTTTATCATCTTAACTTTCTTACAATTAAATACCATTGTTTAACGTACTCGCCTGTCTAGGAAGACTTAAGAACACAGTGCCAAGCACATAGATACATAGATTGATAAACGTCAATCAACGTGCCCTTGGATATATATCC
Source organism: Amiota minor (assembly GCA_037043295.1). Lineage (NCBI taxonomy): Eukaryota > Metazoa > Arthropoda > Insecta > Diptera > Drosophilidae > Amiota > Amiota minor. Next base: position 156,938 of record JBAMAW010002247.1, read on the forward strand.
GCAGGTACCAAATTAGAGTCATATTCATTCTGGTAAATATGACTTCCTCCTTGGTGGGGAGCGAGGCCCATCTTAAACCTCTGCTGCTCTCTGGGTTACAGCACCCGGTTATATAACGTAACTCCACATCGGATAAAAAATCTACCCGCATTTGGGTATTAAACCTCAGCCAAAACGATACTCCCACAAGGGGCCCGTACCCATAGCCAGGACGGAAACAAGTTCCGTGGGCTCCTGACCATCCGTGGTCAGACTTCGTACCCGAGGTGGCCCATTCTGTTTTCACTTCTGTAGTAGCCAAGAAATCCAAATTATAGAGGATAACCTGGATCACAAATTATAAGTGAACAACAATGTTCCCGCCAGGAATATGAGTTCTAGGAATTAAGACTTATAGAACTCGAAAAATTTCCCAGAGTGGGAGTTAACTTTCTTACAGATATAACTTCTTCAAACTTGGTAAATTTATAAGTTGGTCATTGTAGGGCATACTCCTCTTCTTTAAATTTTCTAAAACCGCCAATCTCCAATTTTTCCAGAATCTGCAAATCTTTATACCTAGTTCGATTATAATTTCTGTCTATGCAAGTGAAAGGTACGAGTATTTAAGATTTGGTGAATTGACGTTGTGGTTTAATAATACAATAATTATATATATACACATGTATGTATATTCTATAATAATTTCTACTTAATAATCTAAATGAAACACAAAAATGACGACAGCATAATTGTCTCACCTTTCTATCGGTTCTTTTGTCTATCTAACTTTATGAGCGTCTTTTGTCATACAATAGATTTACCTATATGTTAAAATTGTTGTTTCTGTTGTTATACATGTGAATTATCTATTCAAGCTCTTTGCTTTCTTGTTTTGTTTCTAATTTTTTTTATTTCAATTAAAATCTGTTATTGCATAAATGTTTTTGTGCTTAGGTAATAAATTAGGATGTTATCAGTGGGGGTCTTCGTAGTGCCCATAGTGCATGTGTATGTACAATAGAATAAAAAACAAAAACGAAACAATTTCAATAATAATATTTGCACATGGTAACCATACATAATTATATTCAATTAAATGAAATTTGTCTAATCTTTTCTTTCTTTTTTCTACCTCTATTTTCTTCGATATATACTATATAGGCAAGTGATTATGCGTTCCGTGCAAACAGATTGTAATTTTTGGCGAGTGGGACGTAAAATTGTTGCCGCCATTTGGGATGCACACGCTCGTATTTATCATGGCTATGAAGTAATCGGTTTGAATAATGTACCTAGTGAGGGGCCAGCACTGATTGTCTATTATCATGGTGCCATACCAATTGATATGTATTATTTAAATTCACGAATGCTATTGCAACGAGATCGTCTCATCTATACAATTGGTGATAGGTTCCTCTTTAAATTGCCTGGCTGGGGTACAATATCTGAGGCATTCCATGTCAGTCCTGGCACAATACAATCATGTGTTAGTATATTACGTGATGGTAATCTACTGGCCATATCTCCAGGTGGGGTCTATGAGGCACAATTTGGAGATCACTATTATGAATTGCTATGGCGTAATCGTGTTGGATTTGCTAAAGTTGCACTAGAGGCAAAAGTACCAATAATCCCATGCTTTACACAAAACCTACGTGAGGGCTTCCGACAAGTCGGCATCTTTCGTACGTTCTTTATGCGCTTGTATAACACCGTGCGTATACCGGTTTATCCCATCTATGGTGGTTTTCCTGTTAAATTTCGTACGTATTTGGGCAAACCAATTGAATATGATGAAACACTAACACCTCAAGAATTACAAATCAAGGTAAGAGACATTTGAATTTTAAATCTAATCTCTTTCTTTACTCTATTATTAATAAATAAATTATGGCTTATCCTTAGGTTGCTGCTTCTATTGAGGATTTAATAAATAAGCATCAACGTATACCTGGTAGCATAATGTTAGCTTTACTAGATCGTCTGCCAAAACTGCGTAGTAAAAAGGACTGAGTGAGACACATACATGTACATATTTATGTAGATGATGGATGGTGAGGATGAGTTAAAAAGTAATTTGGATTGATTCATAAATATCTCTGCCAGATCCAAATTTCTCTCGCTCCTTTTCATTTTGGACCTCACTCGCTCTCTCTTTTTTTTCTACATCTCTTCCTCTGTATGTAATGCTGTGTTAAAAGAACTCAAGAAAACTATCGAAATATTGCCACCATAAGACTATTTGTACTTCTTATTTTCTAAATAGTATATACTTATGTATAATATTTATAAATTGAGATCATATTATTATTTACTATTTACTTAGTACCTCCGGTCTAACAAGTTAACATAATTAATTAATTCCTTGAAATTGTTTGCGGATTATTGAAATTATTATTACGAGTATATTAGATTATTATTGTCTCTAATTAGTTCGAATATGTCAAATTGTTTTTAAATACTTAATCTGTTTCCTTCTTTCCAATTTTGTATGTAATATTTTTGTACTCTTCACGCATTGAATAGTATGTTTTTTTTTTTTTTAATTTTGTTATAAAGCTTGTAACACACAGAAGGAGACCCCCATAAAATACTCTTGATCAACTCGATGAGACGAGTTGATTTCACCATGTGTCCGTCTGTATGTATACAAACCATTATTCAACTAGAGAGCTGAAATTTTACTGCACATGTCGGACTACTTCCCATACAAAACCCAGATTCAAATTCCTGTTTTTATCAGAAAAACTTTTTAAATTTTTTGTATTATAAAAATGAAATTTGGATTCGTCTGACTCTTATTCAATAATTATGTCAATTTCAAGATCCTTTGATTACATACAAATATTTCGGTCTCAATGTTGAAATGCAGTATGAATACTGACTCTATTCTAAACATAAGTCAAATCAATAATATAATATTTCAATATATGCTCAATCACAGAAGCGTGAAGAGTTGTACAACTTCGGCAAAGCCGAGGTAACCTTTTTTTTTTTTGTGTCTTGTTTTATAAATGAAATTTGTAAATGTTTAATTTAACAAGTGTTAAATAAAATAATAATAATTCAAATAGATGATTGAAAGGCACAACAACGAGACACATAATATTGTACTGTTGTCTATAATAAATTATTTTGTATTGGATTTTGTTCTTTGTACGCTCTTCTTAAATCTCAACTCGTTTGTTTATATTCTTCTTTATATTTTGAATACGCGCGTTTCAAATTGAGCTATTGCATCATTTGCTTTATTTTATTCATATATGTATGGTATATAAATATAAGTATAATGTATGTTTTATATATAGAATTTTATATATAGGTTAAATGTAACTTATTTTAGTCTACATTTGTCGGTTGTTTATACAACATCAGTTAGCATTATGAAAGTCTTTCATTGGTTGTAACTTTAATTACCATTAAAAAAAAATTTTTTTTTTAACTTTTATATCATAAAATAAGTAACTAGAAATGGGTAAATATAAATTAGTAAATTAAGATAATAATAAAGTCATATATCGTACAGTAAAATGTGTTTAAATAAACCTGTACACCTTAGATCACTAAACCAAATCGAACACTAATTAAGATATTTAGATATTTATGTACATACATCTGAGTATTTCTAGCTACCAAACATGAATCAAAAAAGTATTCATTGTTATACACAGACCGAAATAATCGGTTATGCCGCAGTATGGTGTATTCAGCAATAGTAATTGCACAAATATCACTTAAACATCGAGGAAAAATATGCATAAGCTCTGATTCATTGTCAGCAATTGTGACACTCAATGGGGATACCTGCAACCAGTCAAAACAACGCCCTTCGAACAGTGACCGATTCCTTCCAGATGGCCAGTATTGAGATTTCTTGGTAGTACTCAGATCATCTTAGCTCAGTTAAGGTCGGACTGATCTCTTAACCAGCTACAGAGAACATAGAGGTCGCTCTGACAAAAATTGCTGTCCGCAATGTGGTGACTCTCCTCAAAATACTGTTCACATTTTCAACTGTCCCATTGATCCGACCCTTACCTTATTGCTATCTGATCCATCACCGGAAAATCTTTCAGAAATTCTCAAGTTCCTTAAATCAGCAAATATCATTCCACATATTTACTAAAATTAAACACCTAGCTCGTTTTTGTAAATATGCACTTTATTTTTAGTTATACATATATAAGATAATTTAATATACTTTTGTCATTTGGTTCACACGTATACTAGCTAAAAGCCCAATAGTGCTGTACTGTACATATAGTGTAAACCCTATGAAATATTGTTCCGAGAACCATGAAAATTTACAGGGATTGATTTTAAATTACATTACAAAAGGAAGGGTGATTTTATTGGGTACGTGTTGGTAAGTCATTTGGATGCCTTTGAATCACAATACAAGTTAGAGATTCTGCAAGCGAATTTGGGTGTGGGGGAAGTCTGCAATAGTACAAACTGCTGTGGAAGTTTATTTCGTAGAGAGTTGTAGGGATGCGGAGGTCGTTGTGAAAGCAACGCATTAGTGATTGTCCTGAGACAATCTGTAAAAAAAGGACGCCATTTGCAACAAACTTTCATTTCAAAATTATAAAAACTATGGGGTCAAGTACTAAAGGATACATAAAGACAAACTAGATTCATTTAGTTCCCCTCCCCTCGCGATGTTTATCAGTATTTTTAAATATGTAGGTGTATAAACCAATCACATGAAATGCATTCTGTTGGTGATATAGTACATATTTTCGAGTATGTTGGTCCGGTGTTAACTCGATCTGAACTAGATATTGACAAATTATATTTTTAAAACCCATCGAATGTATATATTTTATATGTCAAAGTAAACTGTTCATACAATTCACTAAGTCTACAGTAAGTAAACGTAGAAGTCAAAACTACAATATACCATATTTTGTAAAATTTTAGTAGAACAAGACAAAAAATACCTACAAAAACTACAATATCAGACTATATTGGGTTAAATCAGTATAACGTATACATATTAAAAAGAATTAGACCATATAAAATGTGGCCGTATAACAAGATCGAAGACTCGCATGATGGCTTAGAACCAGGATAACCTAAATGATGAGAAAACACGATTAAATGCCATGCCGGCACCACGGGTCACAGTACAATCTACGTCGTCAAGAGCAGTCTCTAACCGTAAACCACCGACCATGATGTCAAACGGTATGCAATTAACAATCTCCAGGCAATTAAAGAAAGTACTAGTGGAGATGTCAACCGATCTACCTGAGAACTGCAGGGCGACACTCATTGGGGATAATAACTTTAATTGGGAAACAACTATTATTGGCCCTTCAGGCTCACCATATGCAAATGCCGTTTTCAAAAGTTGAATTTTCCAGAAACATATCCCTTACATCCACCAGCAGCTATGCGTTTCATTACAAAAATATACCAATGTAACGTTAGCAAAAGGAGTCAGATTTGCCTTGAGATTTTAGGTTCCCGTTGATCGCCGGGTCTTCGCGTTTCGAAATTACGACGCACTATTTTTTCATTATTAATGGATTGCGATCCAGCGGATTGCCATCCAAAACAGAGTGATGCCAAGAAATATTTACAAAACCGAGAGGCCCACGATCCGCTTATAAGTCACTGAGCCCTCGCAGAGCGAGAAGATGTAAAATAACTTAAAAGACTTTTTAATTTGTTATATTTTGTAGTTTTCATGATAAATTGTTCTGTGCAATCAAAATATCTTTTGTTAAAGACAAATTCACGTAAATTATTTTATGAAAACTTCAACAATTACAAAATGTTTCAAAAAAAACAGGTTTTGCAAAAAGTAGTTGTATGGAGCTAAATTTTTTATTTTGTTGAAAGCAATGTGCCTCTAGCAACATTGTCAACTCGCAAGACAATGATGATTTGATTGAAGGCTACCTATAGTCTTTTTACACTGCGGAAAATGTACATTTTCTTAGAATGCGTTCAATAATGTATGTATATTCTTGGCTACAACAACAGCAGCCAAAACACGTAAAATCTATTGGTTGTTGTTGTAGTCAAGAATATACATTCATCAACAAGGTAGAACTGTGAAATTCGCACCTTTAGTGGCTATTTTTATATGATTTTCGAATAAATTCCCCTTCTTTGTTGCGCACCATCATTAAGCAGCTGATGATGGCACAAAACAATTTTTAATTTGTAAAATTTTTATTAACATTTGTAAAATTTTTGTTCAAATTTTAATAAAACACGTCACAGGGATAGAATAGAATGATCAAAGAAACACTGTAAATTGTTCTATATCATCACCACAAATTTTCAGTTTTAATTTCTCACAATTATCCCCAACATTCCATTTGTATATCACCAAAACAAAACATCTGTTAAGAATGCGAAAACGGCAGTGTGACTACCAAAATGTATTTCCCTCAAAAATGTACATTTGGACTGCACTGTATAAAGACTACAAAAATCTGCCGTACTAAATGGGGTGTTTGTATGGGAGGTAACCAACCGTCTTAGTGATTCGATTTGGCTTATTCCAACATATGTACAGCTCTGGTAACATACCACGCAGCCTAACCGTATGGAGCGGAAGGAAGTATGGAGATGTAAATCTTTACCTCACTCAGCTCCTGAGCGATCATTGATGTATTATGCAGTACCTGCGGAAGTTTCATTACGAAGAAGCACCATGATGTACACATTCCCACCAGCAGTGCGAGGAAGACGCCCAGCACGTGCTGTTCGAATGTGAAATGTTTGACAGGAAGCAGCAGGTAATGGCAGTGCTATCATCATATTGCTCTCATATATAACCGGTTCTTTGATATTCTTTGAATACATTTCGTATAATGTTCTCTCGTAGTTCAGCATAGATTTCACGTGCTTTTGCTGCATTTCGACCTTCAATGCGTCTGTAATGTCGCAAAGCTTTAACAGCCAAGTAATTCATATTCAACCAAATGGGACCAATATGGGGCATCATGTTCGGTATTATGCTTTTGATAAAGCACCGAATTCTTTGATAAAGAACGTAAACCATATTTTGTCCAGAGTATTTCAGGTTCATGAATATCACGTAGTATTTTACTTAGATATGGTGAATCATGATCAAGTTGCTCCAATAGAAATGGAAATATATTCACGTAACCATATGTGCTGTCCACAAATTTATAAACGGGTTCTTTCGTCCTTTCCTAGGATGAAAACGTACCTAAAATTCATCTGACGCGTACTAATGTGTCCATTTGTGCGCTCATCCAGCGCCACATACCATATCAATGATATGCTACGATCCCAGGCGAGAGTTGTATTACGTACTGAAATGCGTGCAGTCCAATCACCACCAAACTGTTTGCCATCCGGATACTTGACAAACGATGTCTTCAGCTCAAATGGCAAATCTTGAATTTCTTGTACACCAAATGTGCGACCATCATGATGAGTCCAGCCATATGAATCCAAGTTATCACTTTGATCACACCAATGTCGGATACCATGACCACCATAGCCCAGATTTGATGGAGTATACCACATCAAGCCCATGACAAGCGAATGTGGGTCTCGGGTCTTCATACCAAAATACGTTAATGGTCGATAGGAGCCCCAATACCTTTCCGGATCATCCAAGCCGGTGCGCAGTACCATCTTTTGATTATCGAATGGTGTATTGACACGCGTCTCCAAATATCCAAGATAACCAAAGTATGAGGCAACCGCCAAACATATGCATCCCACTAATGTTTTCCATTTGTCTAATATTAATTTCGACGATAAATTGAAGCCGCCAGCACTTTTATTTTTCCTATTATTGTGTGCCGCTGCTGCGGCGGCAGCTGCTGCCCCTTGCGAAGAAGTGATCTTTCCTAATTTTGGTGTATTATTATTTGTATTTGATGCCGTTGATGTTGACGAAGGGCGCCCCATTCTTAAATTGTTAAATATTGGAATGATGACGGGTCCGTGAGTATCTTTTTTCTTTTTTTTTTGTATTTACGTTTATTGTTTATTTAATTTAATTATAATAATAAATAAACATTATGTTTTCCGCATAATTCACATTTATTTGTTTATTTTGGCACTGCAATATTGAACAGCACTGTTTTGTGTCATCTCTTACCACAAATTGTTGTTGGAATTTGAGAGAGTAAACACATGTTGTTGGAATTTGAGAGAGTAATGGCTTACGAACTACAAAGATTCTACGTCGCAGTCACTACGCCAAAACTTGAGGAACTTTCCACTTTGACAGAATGCAGTGTTGGTAAATAATTTAGTGAAAAACAAAACAGTGTTTTGCCGAGTGACAAACTCTTGTGTTCAGGCTTTTAGTGAATGGCAAACAAGTTTTGATATTTATATCCGTTTATTTTAAATTATTTGCATGCAGAAATAAAAGAAATGAGCGATTAATTATGTACTTTAATTTATTTTTTTTTTTTTTTTTATTTTGTGTTAAGCATTTAATGAATAAATATGAACTTATATGCAATGAGAAGTTGTTTTGGAATGGTTAATTACCATTAACTATAATTTTTTGTAATTCGATTTTTAATAACTTCATATCCAATATTTACTTTCTGTTATTATAAATCAATCGTTAAATGCACAGTTGTTTTTTTATTTACTAACGACGCTAACGCTGAAGTCGTTTATAGAGTTTGTCCCTGTAATCCTTGTTAATGCCACCTACAAAGCTAATTGCGACGGACGCTTTGTGTTCTTTGTGCGCTATATGCTAATTTGCTAATTTATACCAAAAAACATTATCTGGCAACGCCGCTTACCTACGTTCAAGAAGAACTCTTAACTGTCAATCACTACACAGCGGAAACAAATTTCGATTGAATTGCAGGGTGACTGAAATTTACTATTTTGAAATAAAAAAAAATAAATTATTTAATTTCAATCTTTTGCAATTGAATTTTTTGCTGTAATTCTGTTTTATATTCGCGTGTATGTGATAAAATTGGTAAATTCGTTCTTTGCGACAGATTATTTTAGAATTGTTAACAAACTTTTATCCAGCGGCGTTTCTTCAAACTGATTATAAAAAAATATATCAAAGGAAGGTAAGAAGAAAATTCACATTGGAATTGCACATATTTCATTCATCTCATTTTATTTCAACGTACATACATCCAACTCCATGTTCTTTGCTTAATTTTCCATGGATGTGACCGATTATTCTAGAAAATCTTTGTAAAACTGATCAAGCTACATTTCTATATACTAATTATGTACTTAGAAAATGTCAAAGGATGGTTATTGTTCTGTTTCTTTTTTATGGGGTATTACAACATATAACAGTAACAGATACAGATACAGAAAAAGCCAAAAATTTCTCTTTATAATTATTTCAACAGAATTCCTTTTAATAACAGGAGTAAGAAAGAATTCATAAATGTTAAAATTTTTTTAGAATAACTAACATGGCGTCTACTTCGAATAAAAGTGATGGTGAAGGAACTGACGGTGGCGGTGAGAAGAACTATTGCGCCATTTGCATGAGCGAGCCAAGCGACGAAGAAAAATGTTTCATCGATCCGTGCATTCACAGCTTTTGCTTTACATGCCTCGTTGAGTGGACCAAAGTGAGTAACCTTATTATATTTTTTTCATAATAGTTTTCTTATTATGTTCTTAATCACAGATAAATGCTGAATGCCCATTGTGCAGAGGAGCTGCGAAACGTATATTGTACAATGTGAAAGCTGAGGAAGACTATAAAATTTACAACAATCCAGAGTCTCCTCCCAATCGAAGCGATGTCGATTCCAACAATGGAGAGGATCACTTTTCCAACACCTTACCTAGTTACAGTCCACATTCACCTAGTTACAGTCCAGAGCGTACTTACAATCCATTTGATGGACAGAATTTCTCTTCCAACAACTCACCTAGTTACAGTCCAGAGTCTCCTAACAATCCACTTGATGGTCAGAATTTCTCTTCCAATACCTCGCCAAGTTACAGTCCAGAGTCTACTTTCAATCAAAATGATGGAGAGGATTTCGATTCCAACAACTCACCTAGTTACAGTCCAGAGCCTACTTACCCTCCATTTGATGGACAGAATTTTTCTGCCAGCACCTCACCTAGTTATAGTCCACATTCTGATTACAATCAATCACCTAGTTACAGTCCAGAGCGTACTTACAATCCATTTGATGGACAGAATTTCCCTTCCAACACCTCACCTAGTTACAGTCCACATTCTGATTACAATGAAAATGATGGAGGGGAGCTCGATAACAACAATTCACCTAGTTACAGTCCAGAGTCTCCTAACAATCCACTTGATGGTCAGAATTTCTCTTCCAATACCTCGCCAAGTTACAGTCCAGAGTCTACTTTCGATTCCAACTCACCTAGTTACAGTCCAGAGCCTACTTACAATCCACTTGATGGTCAGAATTTTTCTTCCAACACCTCACCTAGTTATACTCCAGATTCTAATTACAATCAAAATTATGTAGGCGAAGTCGATTCCAACAACTCACAGTAGTGAGTTAGTAACCGTGTGAAAAAGTCAAAGTGATCAGCAGACAATACACACTCAACTTAGCCACGAGACATGAAGACACCCTTCATCTTTTTTTTTTCTTCGGATGGAAAGCAAGTGTAATTTAAGAAAGATAGCCATGTAATTTAAAAGAGTTTTTTTAGTTTTATTTAATTTTTTTATTTTTTATATATAGTAGCAAAGGACCATTTAGGTCTTAGCTTACGTATAAATTACTAGTTGTGCAAAGGATCACTTGGATCTTAGCAGTGTTGAGTTCTTGATTGATTATAAATGTTGTAAATAAATAAAATAAAAAAAAATGTAAAAGAATGATCTTAATTTACTTAACTTACTTAATGCAATGGCAATTGATGCATAAGAATTAGGATGAAATAGAGATGACATAAAACAATTTCTGTAGTTATATACCCTACTAACTTCGTATTGATTTATGGTATATTAGTTATGCTAACTTGCATACTACAAAAGCCTACCGGTCTACTATCTATCGACTGCGGAACTTTAACCATGCTAAAAACTACTGTCTCCGCAGAACTGTCGTTAGATATTTCGTTGGGAAGAAAGGGGGAGCATTTCTGCACATAGTATACTTTTTTTTTCGTTTTCTTTAATAAATTAACAACATATATAGTCTATATACTATAACTTAAAAAAGAAAAAAAAAAAAAAACTATAAACTGACGTAATATAGAAGTACCAAAACATTACGGGACTGCCGCTAAGCAAAGCTTCATAAGGCTGGTACTTGGTCCTTCTAGTTCCGACGGGATCTCTCCAGGTTCCGCAACTTCTACACAGAATTCCATTTGGACATATGTTGTAGCATGAGGTTCAGTAGGTTCGCAGTTGTATGCTGCTCCCCT
>JBAMAW010002248.1:0-160007 GCA_037043295.1 Amiota minor
ACTAGTTCGACACGTTAATCCTCTAGCCAGAGTCCTTGTCCATACAAGGAACTCATCTCGACTGATCCGTAACGATCGTGCTGCCTTTTTGATTAATTAGAGGCTCGTAGTGCTAAGTGAACTCCTTCCTCTTCATTGTAGGAGGGACACATGTGTAATAGTTTTATAAGATTTGTAACCATATTGTTAGTCCTATGTAGTATATAAAATTGGTTGTGCATCTATTCAGGGCTAAAGGGACAAAGTTACTAGTAGACAAAGGGAGAATCAATGGCCCCAACTATAAGTTTATGAAGAAAACTAATCTCCAGAGCTATTCTACGATGCGCCAAAAATGGAAGACTGATGAGAAGGAGCCTATCAGTGTAAGGTGGCAAGCGAGAATTTGGAGTACAGTTAAATCACGGAGAGCAAAAGGAATTGCTTTTGAACAGACTCAACTTTATCTTGATGCTTTTTATATTGCGGTGACCAAATGCAAGAGCAGTGTTCAAGGAGTGGGCGCACGAGCGACACATAAATAATCTTTGAGATATAAGGGTCAATGAATTCTTTAGACCAACATTTAATGAAACCAAAAACACCCTTCGTTCTATTAACAACGGTAGTGAAATGTTGGTCAAAACAAAAGCTTGAGTTCATAAAGAACAGCAAGGTCATTCAAAAAGGAGACACGTTCAAGTTGGACGTTATCAGTTGTATAAGTAAACAAATATGGTTTACTCTGATAAGTCAAAAACTTACATTTCAAGCTATTAAGAATAAGATGACTTAAGCAACTCCGGAGTTAACGTGGACAGTATCTAAGAGAGAATACCAAAACATTACTGTTTGGGAAAGATTAATCCAGTAGGATTTGATCCAACTAAGAAAATTTAGTGGAAAGTCCATAATATTCAGTTTATACAAAAGAAGATCATGATTTACTGAGTCAAAGGCTTTAGAAAAATCAGTATAAATAATACTTAGTAATGAAACCTCGATTAACTAGTGAAGTAAATTCAAGAAGATTAGTGGTTGCGGACCTACTTCTTACAAGCCTATGCTGTGGTTGAGAAATAACAGCCTTACAGAAATGTTGTATACTCGACATAAGGATTTGTGCAAACAACTTGGGAATATTATAATAGATATCCGATTTATTACCTTTTTTGTTTAGAGGAATAATGAAAGATTACTTCCAAATAGGAGGCAATGATGCTACCTAGAGCGATAAGTTGAAAAGCCTCAATAACGGTTTACACAGGCAACCTGCACACCATATTAGGATACAACTACGGATTTTATCTGGACCAGGAGAATAAGAAAACTTCAGTGATCTAAGATTATGTAGAAGGCTCCCGTCATCTATTACAGATATTTTAAAATTATTAAGTGGATGAATCTGATAAGGATACGAAGTACCCGAGCGTAGATTTGATTTTATTGCGATCATATCTATAAATTAGGATATGATATCCGAGAATTTCATTATCAAGAACATTAGATGTAAGCCATGTCTCAGAAAAAGCAATAATATCAGTCTCAAAAGAAAAACTATCCTTACACCATTTGATAAACTTGGACAATAGTCCTCTAACATTTTGATAATGAATAGAGATCTCCTCTAGAATGAAAATTAGTGTTTTGAAGCCGAGCTAGGGACAGAAACCGAACTAGACTCAACCGGCAACATACTTTTCTTATGTTTGAATTCAAGAACAACCATATTCTTAGTCCAGAATTTATGATTGCACACTTCAGGAAACGCTTCAGGGGACACGCTTATTTTAAACGAAGATACAATATATCCCAAGGTTATGAAAAATTAAATTTATGTACCCTAACCTTCACATTAGACCTAGATGCAATATACCTATTAATGTCATCACAAATAGTACCTGAAGACAACCTGGAGAGGAATACTTGTTTCCAAGGGGCCACTACCGACAAGATAGAAGTTACACACTGCCATTGTTGTCTACCATAATGTTCAACGATGAATGTGTAGCAGGTCTAGACCGCTTGGAAGTATATGCTATATCAGCATTATCTTTCGCGATATTGGATGATGAAGAAGAAGTAGGTATAGATACCCATCTGTGATACAGGATGCAAGGAAATTGATATAGGATCAAGTAATCTATTGGAATTCACGAATTTTAGGAGGGATATAGGAAATGAAATGTCAATTAATAACACCACAGATTCCAATAATATAATACTGAAAAAAGAATCTGGAAAAAGCAAGATTTGCGGCTTGTCCTTCTTCAAAACGAAGAATGGCAAATGTGGTATATGCAAAATGCCATAAAAGACTGTGTGGTGATCACAAAATTTAAGTTTGTGCCTCATGATTTAAATGAAAAAAAAAAAAAAAAAACAAAAAAAATAAGAACTTGTGTTCCTTTTTAAGTTAATTACAATAATTTTAAGAAAAAAAGACTTTAATGCACAAATGTATTACATTTTATGATTTTTTATTTGGCATATCGTTATGTTATAAAATCCATGCCAATTGACAGAAGGCAGTGAAATACTTAATTTTAAGTTAAAGAAGTAACAAAATGACATGAATTTCTTTTAATTTGATTTACAAATTAACTAAACAAGAAAATTAAATATATTATACAAAAAATGAGGATGACGGTCTAGGGTTAAACACTCAATTATGCACAATTACATATATCTTATGATCCGTCAAACAATCAAATGCACTATTTTAACAATTTAAATATTGTAATATGAAAACGTTTGCGGAAAAAAAGCAAAAATTAAGAAAACTGGTGGATCCAAGAAATACATTACTTTTGGAAATAATTATTATTATTAATATGTTTTGTTGAACATGTACCCGCCTGTCGCGTTTATAATATGGGGTGGGATATGGGTTCCGATGAAAATAGTTTTTTCTTACTTGATTTGACTCATACGAAGTAAACAAACAACATACGAGCAATTTCTTTTTCAATGGGTTTTTCCGCTGAAACTGTTGCACAAGAAGAGTTGTGTTAATTGTGTCTGTAGAATTTACCATTTCGAATGCTTTGCCTTCCATATATTTATGTTCCGACTACATTTTGACAAATTTTTTGATATAAAGCTCAAAGCTTTTGATATTTTTATTTATTTCATTTCTTTTCTCACAATATTCATTTACCTGAGCAATACCTTCCCTTTTGGGTATAGTTTGGTTTGGTCTTTAAGAAGTTCTATACCACACAAAAAGCTTTCTTGTACCGGAAACTGCCATACATGGCTTAATCGTTTCTTCTTGTCACGTCTTTAGCAAAAAGAGGCACGATTTCGAGAGTGATTTGTAGTCTTTGCTTTTAGTGCAATTGCATAAATTTAAATTGTGCGGACGCCGGAACACACAATCATGGTCGATTGTCCAGTCGTGTTGAGCAATTCCATATAAACCTTGTTCAGTAATACATGCTTACTTTCATCCGCTCATACTTAATGTAAACAAATTCAATTCAATTCTCTTGGCGATATTGATCATGTCAATTTTAACTAAAAAGATGTCTGATGTTCCCTTTAATATATTAATTAACAGCATACTAATGTGATAATACTTTTCAAAAAGTAAATGCTGTAGTGAAAATATCGCATACGTTTAACTAAATCACAACTCAAAAAACAGCATTTCAAGAAAAACGCATTTAAAGTTTTTAATTTACTCAAAAGTTGGCTAATTATAGAAAATATTTTCTCTTCTCACGCAAAGTATGTAAGTTATTAACATGAAATTAATACACAGTATAAATCATCATATAACCGAACATTTCGGCATCATTAACTCAAAAATCGTATTTTTTGAGTTGTGACACTTTAGTTAAACATGTGCGATATGAATGTGTGTTCATAAAGGGAAATTCACATTTCTTCCCTCTTAAAAAAGCTTTGCCGGAAGCTTTATTTCTCTGACGGTAACAAAGCACCATAAATCGTATATTGTTACTTTGGCGGTGTTTGAAGTCACTACCCAATACGGAACCTAAATACAAAGTACCCATAAAATTGCTACATACATATACATAGGTATATACTTTTTAAAGTAAGTTATCTTTACACTTAGCTGTAACAAATTTATAGACCAAATTTATATGGACCACTTTCGGAATAATATGCAAAAATAGAAAATTTATTTGAGAATAAATGCGTCGCATTCTATTAAGTTTCAATAATATATTTCTATTTTCGTATCTTTTAAATGTTAGTATATTACAACAAATTGAAAACGAAATTTAATTATCTAATTAATTAATTGCTGGACAAGTGCGTAAAAACATTTTATTGAAAAGAATATTTTTTGTTAATTTTTAAAGTGAGATAAGATAATATTCTATCCATGAAAGGTACGAACCATTTAAAAACAAGTAAGAAGTTTAACTTCGACTATGCCGAAGTTCATATTCTCTTCGCACACTCCCTAGAAATCATTTTTGCCTACGCTCTGTGATCGAGCATTCAGAAATATTTAATTATTGATTTGACTTGTGTACTTGGTCAGTACACTAAGACCGAAATATTTATATGGAAGTTTTACGATCTTTAAATCTACACTGGTGTTGAATATGTATCAGACACTTGTATAGTTAAAATTTCAGTTCGATAGCACTAGAAACAAAAAAGTTTTGGTAATAAAAACTTAAATTTGGGTTTGGGTTTGTATGGGAGCGATACGATGTAGTAAATCTAGAGCCTTGAAATTTACGCATTTTGTGGACTTTGATTAGAAACTTAGAGTGTTTAAATTCTAGTTCAATACAAAAAAAAAAAAAAAACAAAGTTTTTCAAATAAGAACATGAATTCAAATGGGCGGCTTTTATGGTTTCGACAAATATCCCACGCCTGTCATGGAATCTGTTAGTGTCCTAAATGGGTGGTTTGTATGGGAGGTACCCTTATTGGTCCGATTCGGCTGGTTCCGTCATATGTACTGCGTATAGTAAAAAAAAGGTTCGTGCAAAATTTTAGCTCTCTAGCTCAAAAACTGAGGGACTAGTGTGCATACATACAGACGGTCAGAAGGTCAGACGGACATGGCTTAATCAATTAGTCTAATCGAGTTAATCAAGAATATATATACTTTATGTGGTCTCTTTTGTCTCCTTCTGCCTATTACAAACTTCATGACAAACTTATAATACTATTTACTGCATAAAGAGTATAAAAATATAGTAGTATCTCTTTGTTTTTACAGAAACCCGTGTAAATATTTTGGCCTATTGTTGTCGACCCGAAAGCAGAGAAATGTAAAGGGAGTGGTATTAAAATCTAACAGCGTTGTGTTATCAAAAAGTAAGTTGTAAATGTGATGTTTTATCAGCGTAAGTATTACTGTGCTAGATATTACAAAGAGGTAGGTTTTTATTTTCACATAAATACACATTCATGTACACATACCAATCACATAACGTCTGCGTTCATCTAACAATTTTTTTTAATGATGAGAACACGCAATATAAATTAGTAAGAACGTTATTTTTGACTATGCTGAAGATGGAATATTTTTCACGGGACGCAGTGAATGTTTTCTTGTAGAATTCAAATAGGTGGTTTGTATGGGGGTGCCTCCCCAAGTGGTCCGATTCGGCTGGTTCTTTTTTGGAAACTAATAGTATCCAAGTTTCAGTTCGATAGGACAAAAAACAAAAAAGTTTTTCTAATAAGAAACTGAATTCAAATGGTTGGTTTGTATGGGAGGTACCCCCCTAGTGATCCGATTGGGCTGGTTCCGGCAAATGTACTGCGCCTGTCTTGAAAACTGATAGTGTCCAAGTTTCAGTTCGCTGGAACAAAAAACGAAAAGTTTTTCTAATAAGAATCTGAATTCAAATGGGTGGTTTGTATGGGAGGTACCCACCCTAGTGGTCCGATTGGGCTGATTCCGACAAATGTCCCGCTCTTGTCTTGGAAACTAATAGTGTCCAAGTTTCGGTTCGATAAGACAAAAAACAAAAAAGAATTATATTATTATGCCCTTTTACAGTAGAGCATATGCAGCTCAACGATCCATGTAGAATCAAAAGAAACAACAGTATGAATGCAATGTGAAAATGGTATTACCCTTGCGTCAATTGTTATTTCTAAATTAGAAATTAATTGCCACAAGTTCATTACCATTTATGCTGCAACCTTTTTGAGCATAGTAGTTGCAGTTTAGGCCAGTTTTTAAAACATTTCTAATTATAGGATTTTTGTTAAAATTGTAATAAAGTGTATAGCAGGAATGGAAAAAGGAGTTGCAAGAACTATTTGCATACATTGCAAATTGTTATAAATCATGTTGTGTTAAAATCGCTGTCCTAACTCAATAAACAGCTTCCGAGAAAAACGTTTAAAAGTTTTAATTTATTCACAAATTGGCTGATTATAAAAGAAATATTCTCTTCTCACGTATTTTAGTTAGTTATTAACAATTTAGCTGAAGGCCCTGGCAGCCATGGCTATATTTCTGTTAACTTCTTGTTTTAACTTTAGGTTAGCATTATATAAATAAATAAATAAATAGTTAATAGCATGAAATTTTTACACAACATCAATCATTATATAACAAATACAGTCTAACAGTGAATTTACACCTAGCAAGAAACGATTCTTTGTTGAATAGAACAATGAATCAGACTACAACCACATGGAAAAATGTCAGTTTTTGTTGTAAAATGTGAATACGAATTAACAATGGAATCGGCTTTGAAACCCCAACATGGCTGGCAAATTTCAGCTAGTATTGGAAAATTTTCGGTAATTTCCAACCGGAACTGTCATTATAACCGTACTGCGTACTACTAAACTATGTACTCTAAATATGTACATAGTAAAATTCGTACGCGGGAGGAAATGTACATCTTTTTTATGTACTAACTGCAAATGCTTAATAGTTCTTATTCTTTCCAAACGATTAGGTGCGTATTGCGTACTAAATTTTAAGGTACATAAATTTTTGCTTATACTGCAACCATTAAAAATTTCGAATTGTTCAGAAATTCGAACCTAAAAATTTTAATACATTGCATGCTCCATCTCTAAAATTCGAACTTTCGTTTCTAATTTGTGAGCGGGTTTTGTTTTTTTTAGTTTTGTGCTATTGTTTGTATGTTGGCTCAACCAGAAACTGAAAACTGAAAAAGGGGAATTACCTAAATGTGTATGCGTATTTTGCCAAGCTCATGCTCATTAGTTCTTACATGATTGATATTGACATACAAATTTTATCTCAAAGTGCAAAAAAGACCATAAATGTCAAATAAAGGTAAAAAACAAACACATTGTCGTTGGAAAGTAAAGTTCAAGTACGCCTTGATGAAGGCGTATGTGCCATTCATTTGGCCCTACAATATAAAGTAAAAAAATCTACCATAATGTACATAAAATCGGAGAAGGAAGCTGTATTCGCTAATTTTTACAAGACTTTTGAGAAAGAAAGCAAAAAAAAAAACATTATACAGTGCTGACTAACCCGAAATAGAAAATCGTCTATATAAATGGTTTTTAAATCAATGGGAGAAAAAGGTGCACAATGAATGCACTAATGTTGACAGCGAAAGAAAAATTAATATTTTTTGCTGAAGTATATAAAATTTAAAAAACGACACGGCATTCGTCACCTAAAAGTTTGTGGAGAGATACTTTCCTGCAATGTTGAAGCTATAATTCCATTTGTACACAAACTTCGTGCAAAAGTCGCAGAGATAGAGCTAAAGGACGCACTAATATATAACATCTATGAAAGTGGATTGTTTTTCCGTAGCCTTTCGGATAGAACATACGTTGCAGCTTTTGAGAAACATGCTCCTGGATACAAAATACGAAAGGAACGTATTCCCATATTATTTGGCGCGAATGCTGATGGCTCACACAAGTTGAAGCCATTGGTGATTGGAAAAGCAAAAAATCCAAGATTCTTCAAGGGATTTAATATCCCAATTTATTACAATTTTTCGAAAAATGCTTGGATGACATCGCGAATTTTTCATGAGTGATGTCACAAGATATTTATTGAAGAAGTAAGCAGAAAGAATTCTTTTATCTCAAAGTCTATAATTTAAAACATATTTACCGATAAACAGGTTATCAGATTTTCTTCAGAAAAATTATTTCAAATTATTTCAATTCTAGGCAGCAGATAAAATGGCAGGCGGAACTGGACAAGGCTACCGGTCCAAAAATACAGCGAATAAATAATGTAAACCACAAAGAAACTTATGAGTCTAGTTACTTCCAGGAAGCTGAAAACAATGTAAAGGAATTCAAAGAAAAACAGGTTAATTTGTTAGCGGCAGTCCCTTTTGCCATGTATTAAATAAATGGGCAGTAGGGAATGAAAAAATGAAAATTAAGCTACTGGTCGACACGGACATATCAAAGAATTACATACATAAAGCCCATTTCAGAGCTAAAATGTATTGTTCCGGCTTATACGCCATTTATAGTTAAATCTCTCCATGGTAACTCCACAGTAAGGGAGAAATGTAGAATTATTTTTTTCGGAATAAATACTTTTTTGGATTTTGGTTCACGAATACCCCGCGACCCTCTCACTTTTACCCTTATCAACAAATTAAAATTGTCCAATAACCTCAAACACGAAAGACAAACAAAGAGAAGCACAAACAACGAAAAACACTGTCTCTCTCTTGTCCCACTTTTAATGAACATAAAATACAAAAAGGAAGAGCGTAAAAAGAGCGCTATTTTATCAACCAAAGCATTGAAAGCATTATGCTTGGTCTTGCAATGGTTTTCTAATAACACTTAAAAATATTATACTATTGTAAAATTTAAAAATTGAAAAAATTATAATGCAACTCTTTTCATTCGAATACATTTATCATTTAATAGATAAATCGGCTTAGTATAGTGTACATAAAAAAGTGCCTGTATTTTGGATACTTGTTTTTTATTTTGTTGTTTATTAAATCGATACAATGTGATATGATATGGTTCCAACATAATTAGTTTTATCTACTATTAACCGCAAACACTCTCGCCGAACATTTTTCCATTGTCAACCACTTCGACCATTGCCAACCACTTCGTATTCTTCGATATCGATAGTCATCGATCGCTGCAGGAATGGTATCGCAACTCATTTCCGACAGGCTTCGGTCATGACGCCACAGTATCTTGACAACTGCGCCACCTATCGAGTCCAACTGAAGCATAAACCATCTTGGTGACTCCATAAGTAAAAAAAAAAAAAAAAATTATCAAAATTGGTCTAGATTAAGAGTCACAAAATTTCGTATGCTCCAATTTTATATAGTCGCGATTGAACACTTATAAAGTACAGACGTGCTGACGGAGTTTTCTTTTTGGTTCTCGCTGTGTTATTTATCATCAATGATTACCGTTACCTCTACTCATTTGTTTACTACGCACTGATTGGTTGAGCCGATCGTGTGTTTCTTACGCAGCTGCTGTTTTGTGCATTAGCAAACAAAAACAAAAAAACAAGTAAGAAGTTTAACTTCGACTATGCCGAAGTTCATATTCTCTTCACGCACTCCCTAGAAAACGTTTTTGCCTACGCTCTGTGGTAGAGCATTCAGAAATATTTAATAATTGATTTGACTTATGTTTAGGTTATGGTCAGTACACTAAGACCGAAATATTTATATGGGAGTTTTACAATCCAGTAATCCTAGGGTCTTTAAATCTACACTGTTGTTGAATATGTATCAGACACTTGTACAGTTAAAATTTCAGTTCGATAGCACAAGAAAAAAAAAAGTTTTGGAAATAAAAACTTAAATTTGGGTTTGGGTTTGTATGGGAGCGATACGATGTAGTAACTCTAGAGTCTTGAAATTTACGCATTTTGTGGACATTGATTAGAAACTTAGAGTGTTTAAATTCTAGTTCAATACAAAAAAAAAAAAAAAACAAAGTTTTTCAAATAAGAACATGAATTCAAATGGGCGGCTTTTATGGTTTCGACAAATATCCCACGCCTGTCATGGAATCTGTTAGTGTCCTAAATGGGTGGTTTGTATGGGAGGTACCCTTATTGGTCCGATTCGGCTGGTTCCGTCATATGTACTGCGTACAGTAAAAAAAAGGTTCGTGCAAAATTTTAGCCCTCTAGCTCCAAAAGAGGGACTAGTGTGCATACACACAGACGGACAGACGGACATGGCTTAATCAATTCGTCTAATCGAGCTGATGAAGAATGTATATACTTCATGTGGTCTCTTTTGTCTCCTGCTGGCTGTTACAAACTGCATGACAAACTTATAATACTATTCACTCCCGTGAAGAGTATAAAAATTAGAAAACGCACATTTGCACGACGGTATAGATACACAACATGTACCGTCATTTGCTAATAAAATTGCTACAATTACCACAACACTAATTACAATAATACTTTCAATAGTACCAATTACAATGATAGTTATAACCCTCGTAAACAAGGAAACGGAAACAATTATTACCATGGACGTGGACGTGGCCATGGAAGTGGTCGTGGAAATGGTAGATACCAAAGAGGAAGATAAGTATAATCAAAATCATAAAAGAGAAAACATAACAATGAACGTCATACAACAATCAGAAAACTACAATGCCCCAGGTACTCAGTAAAAAAAAAATGAAAAAGGAAATCTACTCTATAAATTTGAATCTTGCCAACTATATCTCCACAGAATAAACACCAAATAACAAAATGACTGCATTCCTAATTGACACAGGTGCAATAATAATAATAATAATAATAAAAAGATGTCAAATAACAAACTTAAAAATAAATTAAGATCACAGTTCTGATCAGAATCTCTTTGCGATCGGTTGTGTTTTCAAAAAGCGCCAGGCTACAATTGTTATAAACTAAAGCTTCCAAGTAATTCACCGTTTTAAAAACAGAAAGCGTTAACTACCGTTTCTTTCAAACAAAACAAAAAGAAACAACAACAGCAGCAGCTACAGAACTTAGGCTCATCACACAACATGAATAAACCGCCAGACGTGAACAAGTTGTTTTCAACAACAACAATCAAAAAAAGCTTCTCTGCAGGTAAATACATTGTCATAAGCAGAACGGATAATAAAAGTTTTGAAAATACATCACCTTTTCTAATAAATAAAGTCATAGACTACACGTGCGTAGGTGAGGTTGATATTTGTAAAAAAACGAGAGCAGGTACTCATCTCGTTAAAACTAAAACCGACGCTCAAGCTACAAAACTTTTAAAACTCAATAAAATTGGAGAACACACAGTAACTGCTACAGAGCACAAATCACTCAATTATACTATGGGCGTTATATACTCTAACAACCTTAGAAATATACCAGATATTGAAATAAAAGAGGAACTTAAAACACAAAAAGTTACAGATGTCTACAAAATCAAAAAGAAACAACTCTTTAACAGAAGCTGGACTTAACATTATTACCTTTGCTTCCCACCCTTTACCGGGAAAATTAAGGATTGGTTACGAAATGGTACACGTACGACCGTATATCCCTCTCCCACTAAGATGTAAGAACTGCCTACGTTTTGGACACCTCACTTCTATCTGTAAAAGCAATAAAATATGTCCCAATTGCTCAGAGGAATACCACACCAATGAGAACGAAATTTGCTCTAAGGTAAAGTCATGCATTAACTGCAAACATAATCCGGAAGTTGAAAATAATCACACTCCAGTCGATAAGAAGTGCCCAGTATTTATTAAACAACAGGAGTTAACAGCTATTGAAATCAAAAAAAACGTAGACCACAAATCCGCACTCAACCACCTGTCACCTCTAATAACACCTCCATAGCAACGACGGCAACCTCCTCCAAACCTTCAACATCAGCTGGACACCGTGATTCACCATTCATTCATCTAAACCCTAGGACTCCAACAGCATACATCCACGTAATGGACGTAGATGGGGAATCCTCCCCCCATTGAAGGTGACAAAAGATTTAAATCCAAGCTTACATCTAAACTCAAACTTAAAATAACTATCTATAACAATCTATTAACAAAAATAATATAAATAACAAGAACAAGCAAAATGAGAAAAGACTAAAATTGGATCCATCCCTTAGTGACAGTTAAGACCTAATCTAGTTTTTTTTTCTTACCACTTGAATGCCTGTGGGGTCGGCGGTCCTCGAGAAGACGCACAACCCGCCGTTCTATCTGCATACATATCCTCAAACAAATCATTTAATAATATGTTTTCCAATCTAAACCACCCTTCAGTTATTACAGGAGACTTCAACAGCTGGCATAACAGCTGGGGTTCCCCACAAGAAAATAAAAGAGGCAAAACCTTAGCAAGTTACATTCAACATTCTAAACGATATGTCGCCAACTCACTACTCAACCCGCAATACACTCACCCATATAGACCTATCCCTCTGCTTTTCTCAACTGACACCTTACACTAAATGGGAAATATCTGACAACGTTTGCGGAAGCCATCACTTTCCAATTTTTCTCTCTCTCTTCCCCACCTCTACACCAAATCACATTGCCAAACCTACATAAAATTTAAAATATGCCGACTGGACCCTTTTCCAAAAAAAAAAAAAAAACAATTACTGGTACAGAAGGGCAATTAAAATTGCCAAAAGACAATCCATTACTGACTTCACTTGAGATATATCTCCTAACTCCAACTCCTCCAAAATATGGTCCAACATCAAAAGATTTTGTGGTCTTTATCCCACAAAAAGCTTCCTGTGTGCCTCTGAGTTCTTCTAAAATATTTGCTTGGTAGTGGTTTTCCTTATGTTCTCCTACAGGGTTGTATCCTCGTATCCTCGACCCCGATACCAATACACTATCAACAGACCCAAATATCATAGTCAACTGCTTTGCGGACCAGTGGTCCAAAGAAGCTGATGATTCCAACTTCTCTCATCTATTTCGGCTCAACAAACACAATGCTATTACACTTTCTTTTAACTACTTTCCGTCCAAAACAGCTAACGAAATAGAAAAAGATATTTCCTTTGTGGAATTCCTATCATCACTAAACTCACTTAAAGGGACCACACCAGGTCCTGACCGCATCTCATACTCCATGATCCAAAACTCACCTCATGTCTTTAAAATCCGTATCCTCAAACACTTCAATACCATTCTCAATAACTATATCCCCCAATCCTATAAAACTAGCCTAATCATGCCGATACTCAAACCTAATAATATCAAAACTGAAATTAAATCGTTCAGACCAATATCATTAACCCCTTGCCTTGCTAAGGGCTTGGGCAAAATAATTTCCAAAAGGTGTGGTGGTTGGTTTCAACAAACAAACTCATTCACAACAACCAGTATGGTTTTAAGAGAGGCAAATCTGTTCTAGATAATCTACTTTTTAATTTAATATATAAGCGTCACTTGTCCATAATTTCTCTTGACTTCTCTAAGGCCTTCGACAAGATAGCAGTTGAACTAACAAAACCACTTAATATTATCTATCAAGCACCTCTCCAGCCAGAAATACAACTGTAACATCTCAGTTGACATGCACTGTCCAAATGGTTAACCAAAATTAAACGAGCTAATTTCAACTGAACAAATAGTTGACGTTTCTTTGCCAAGTGAAACCTTGTCGTCTTGCAACAATGAATTGAGCAGTCATGGATTGATATAGCCTAGACCTCTAGTAATATACATGTATCTTTAACAACCATGATTTACCAGAATAATTTATTTATTTATATATTATTAGAAGTAGTTTAACGAATAAATTCTTAAACTACAACACTTAGAAAAAAAAGAGCACTAGCTGCCATCGCTTTCAGCTCTAAGGTTAAAAAGAAATGTAGTCAAAAATAAGATTAATAATATATACTATTGTATTTAAATAAGATTTTCTAATTTAATGGATTTAAAAAAATTGTAGATTAGGTTTATGATACTAAGACTTGGGTTGCCAGAACCTCCACTAAGTTCAGATTGGCTTGATTTTGAAACCGCTGTGACGGAATGCACCTTGAGAGCAGGTGCTGCACAGTTGCAATATCGTTGCAAATAGGGCAGACATCGTTGTTGAGGGCACGGAGCAGGTGTTGATGAGTAAGCGCGGTGTGCCCGAGTCGGACGCGAACAAATAATTTTATTCCGTTTCGGTGGCATTTAGCAGGATATGCTGGGGTAATGGCATCTGGGTTAAAAAGCTTGTAATGATGGTTTGAGTTATCCCATGAAATACGGTCTTTCTCCCGAATATGGGCTTCAACTAAACGGGGGACATCGGCCTTTTCGAAGATGTGTTTGTGCTGTATTAGTTGGTCGCGAATAGAAGAAGCGATTATGCTGTTGTTGTTGGAATTTCTTATGGCTTCAACGGTTGATTTGCTATCCATGCAAGTAATGACTTTGGATGGTAATTTAGCAGCAAAATGAACTGCTTGGAGAACCGCAGACGCCTCTGCAGAGAAAGTTGAGCAGAAATTTAGCATTAAACCAGTTGAAATAGTGTTATTTATTCTACAACAGCAAAAGAGGTTGCTTCTCTAGTTTTTGAACCATCAGTATAAAGAAATGTCGTTGAGTTATGAGTTTGATCGTGGTATTTACACATCATTGAGAAATGCTCTATATAGTTCTGAATGTGTGTTCTTTTTTGATAGTGTTTCAAGATTCACAATGATCAAAGACCGCTCAAGTGTCCATCGAGGGAATCGTTCAGTTTGAATGTAGCTAGGACCTTGAGTAAATCCAAACTTCTTTACTAAGTATATATTGCATCATTGTTGAGGTGAGCCGGAAATTACACACATAATTATAAAATGTCTTAACTGTTTCGTACATTTTTTGTTGTAGTTTAAAAGAAGTTTCGAATTAGACGTTGGTGGAGGTATAGGAGAGCATATATTTTATTGGTGTAGTAGGGTAGCCACGTAGGCTCCGTCTGATGCCGTTGGGGTATGCTGGTTCAATTAATTTGATGTTGGAGTTGGCTGCATTCCAATAAATAGATAGGTCGTAGTCAATCTTAAATAACATTGGCTTAACTATTGTACATTCAACAAATTATTAGTGTGAACAAAAGAATACTTAGATGTAACGTATTTTATAATATTAAGTGTGGCAGCTAGAGATAGTCTAATAAAAATTTTTGATTTCCATCCAGGTTCCAATTTTTTTTCATCAGAAAATATCACCTTAAACAAGAAAAGTTATTAAAAACCATCACACAGCGGTGGTTCCCAGGGTCGGGCCATATTTTCTTTTGCGAATCCCAACCTAGCCTGCTTATGGCGTTGTAATAGTTTCGGTTAGCCTTCATTATATTTTCCATTTATATTTTACAATTTCCCTAAATCCCATATTGTGCTCTCTAAAAGTCAATATTCTTCCTTTCTCAACATCTGTCAATCTTTTTCCATGCGGCATAATTAAATTTCACAATTCTTTTAACTTTACTTGATCAAACAACTGATAAACACTTATTAAAATAGCTTACAAACGAATAAAACGCAAGTGGTTCTATAGAAATGCAACAGTAAAAAAAGCTATTTTTTTGATTTGCTTAAAACTTTACACTAACAATTTTTACCAAATACCGTTATAAGTTTGTTATTTTGCCTTCCACACATTTTCGTAGAACATTGTGATACCCTACAGTCTTTCGTTTTTAAGAAATCAAAAATTTTTAGGTGGTTCTATAATTTTGCAACGCACCTTATATTTACAGTGTTCCTTGAAGTTAAGTTTGTTATCAAAAATTAAACCTATGATACTTAAAGTAGGTGTTTTAGGGATATTTACATTCTTATACTTAAGGCTAATATAATTACATTGCTTTCTCCTACGAATATGAAATAATTTATATTTATCTAGTGAAAGCGTGGTACCAGAAACTAATGACCAGTGAGAAATATCTGAGAGGAGGGATGGAAAATTAGATTCTACAATGTTTAAATTTTTGATTTTTGTGTGCATCTTCTGCATATATGAAATACTCCATATGCTTATATTTTAATAATATATTGCTTCTTTCGTTAAACGCTATAATAAATAAGCTGACTGATAATGGCAATCCCTGGGATTCCATCCCATAAGTTAACAATATTTGAAAATACCTGGTTTGCCTTGACAGAGAATTTCCGATTAGTTAGGAAGGCTTGTACAGAATTGTAAGTTTTAGGACCTACTTTCCATATGGATAGTTGTTGAAGAACAACTCCAACTCTATCAAATGCCTTTGCAAAATCTAGGCTTAGTGTGGATATATGGTTGTTTTGTGGAAAGAGTAATTGAACAAAAGTGTTCAAAGTGAAGTAGAGCATCAGTTGTGGCTTGTGTCTTTTTAAAGCCAAATTGGTGCGTGCTTATGAAGTTTTTGCGCAAGGCAAACCACATAATGCGTTTCGAAAGAATATTTTTTATTAACTTCCTATGGCATGAGAGAAGTGAGACTGTAACTTGATACTGGGGAATTAGGTTTTATATGCTTCGGGATTGGGATAACAATCGCAAACTTCCAATTTTGTGGCAAGAATCTTACTATAGAGCTTGACGATACGATTTTTAAATGTAAGGGGGACATTTTTAATCATGGAGTAGGTAATTTTGTCAACGCCTGGCGTGTTACCTTTCATGGCGGAAAGAGCGAACTCAAGCTCAAGAATGGTAAAATTAGACTCAATTTGTTTAGCTAAGGATGCAGGGTTGACATTAGGTTAAGGTTTGTTTTTTAAGGCTGGAAAAGGAAGGGTGAAAGTTAGAGTCTTCTGAATATTTCGACCAATTAGTAGCGAGTTCATTACAAATATCTTTCGGATTGTAAATGGGACCATTACTTATGCTTAAGTGTGTTATTGTAATGGGGTTATAGCAGCCATTAAATTTTTTTATGTCAGCCCAAATTTTTTTTCGGCTGGGAAAGTGGGTTAATAGATTCTGTCAATTTAAAAAAACTCTTCCTTTTTTCGTCTCTACAAAGCTTTCTAAAAGCATTTGATTTTTTGTAGCAAATAAGTTTTCCATGTTTTGCGTAGGTTTGTAGTTCGGTTAATGTATGGTTCCACCATATTTCTTACCCGACGAGGGGAAGTCTGAGGGATACTCAAATGAGCAGCAGAACGGATCTTTTTCTGGAGAGTGGCGCATTTATTGTTAATATTTGCGTGCGTAGATGAGTTCAAACAAATATTATCAAGCAATGTTTGAAACTTTTGCCAGTTGGCTTTATCAGTTACAAATCTGCTAATAGAGCCTTTGTAGTTAGTATGCCCTATGGCTACAGAAATCTTTATTGCGAAGTGATCACTGCTGTAGAGATTATCTAGTGTGTAAGCGGACATAAGCGGATAAATCGAAGATGAACAAAGCGTAAGATTTCCGTTTGTAAATGTTTGGTGCGTAGAGAAGTGGGTGGGTCTCTTATCATTCCAAATGGCAAAATTTTCAGAAATAATCACTTCTTCCAAAATTTTCCCACGTGAATTTGTGCTTTTTGAATCCCAAAAAGAGCTCCATGCATTGAAATCACTTGAGATAATAATGGCTGTAGAAATTTGGGAAAGAGTATTTTTGATATCAGAGGCAGAGAATGATTGATAGGGTGGAATATAAATATTAAGAATTGTTATCCTTAGCCCAATGTTAAACTCAATGCCCAAAGTAGCAATGTTGGATTGAACAGGGGTAACTTTGTGTTCTATGCCTTTTTTAATTAAAATAACAATACCTTGCTTACGGATAAAGTTATGCGGGAAATTAAAAAAATAGTTCATGTAGTTAACCGAGATTGAGAGATTGTGTTTAATGTGTGTTTCTTGAAGGCAGAGAATTGTAGGATTATGCTCTTTTATTAACACTTGCAGATCAGTGATGTTATTAAATAAACCGTTGATGTTCCATTGTAGTAAAGAGAACATTTAAAATAAAATGAAAGGTGAATTGTAAGTGTAGAAGTGAGTAATGTTGTAGATCTACAAGGTGAGAAGATATAGTTCCTTCTCAATTCCACGAGGTGATCAAAGTTGCAATGAGACTAGTCATTACGCCACCAAATCGGAACCAAGAGGGGAAGAGGATTAAATTTTATCAAGTAATATCCATTGACTACATGATATTATCATTATCGTTGACGATCATATCATGGGGGGAATTTGGGTTCTGTTTTGAATGTGAGTAAGGAGAAGTATCAGCCAGGCAGGCTGATACTAATTTGTTTTGTAAGGTTCGTTGTTTGCTTTGTAGTTGTGTTTTATGTTTGATAGATTTAAAGGTGTTTTGTTGTTTTGTTTCTGTTGGAAAGATAGAATGATAGATGACGTAGAGGGAAAAGTATCAAGCACTGACAGAGCTGATACCGTTTTGTTTTTTAAATTAGTTGTTGATTTATTGCTTGCTGTATTAAAGGATTTTGTGTTTGTTTTTTTCAAAGGAGTTTTGTTAGTTATCTTAGCTACATTAGAAGTGTTAAGAGTTGTAATGTCATTGTTTTTGTTTTTGTTTTGTGGGACTGTAAGGTAAGAGATGAAGGGTCGGCATTGCTAACAGAAGCAAAGTTTTGTGATGCAGTTTGAGCAAATGTGTGGGTAGCAGGACTTGCAATCAACGGGTTTTGATTTTTGTAGATTTTGTCTTGCTTCTTTTATTGAGTACTTTTTTGTGTTTGAATTTTGATAATATCTTTTTGCTGAATAAATTTCTTGCATTGATTGGAAGAAGAAAGGTGATTTTCAGAGCAATTAGCTTATTGAGTACGCCTGCAGTCGACTGGAGTATGGGTTGAAAGGTTACATTGAATGGATATGGGGGTGTTTGTGCATGGTTTAGCTGTTTGCCCCAAAAGTTGGCAGATCTTACAGCGCATGGGATTAGGGAAAAATTGTCTCACTTTGACTATGTTCCAGGAGTCATCCAGGGTTTCTGGAAGGTGGTAAGATTAAAGGTGACTGAAATAACGCCAGTATTATAAATTTGGAATGTGGGCGAATATGAACTGGGAGATTAGGATATTGGTCAATGGGCTTGTGTGTTACTTTCCATTTCAATATCAATATAATATGTTTGTTCCCGAGTCGGGTGGACGGGGGGCCCAGGGGCCATGTTGATCACAATTTTCACAAATATTTTTTAAAAAAGTTATAGATTAGGACACCCAGATTCCAAATATAATCTTAGTTTTGGCGAATTACATTACATTTTCTATGTACCTACTTATGTGTACTTTTTTAAAACATGTAAAATGTTTCAAGATTAACATTTTTACATTAAAGTACTATTAATGTTATTGAATATAATAGTTTGTAAATTTGTAGATCAGATGTTTTACATTATTTATAAAAATATTTAAAAAAATTGCAGACCTGTGTTATTTACTGTGCAAATATATATTACATACACACGTACATACTTATATGATTGTATAAAAAAAGGATTCAAATTAAATTTCAATAATATAAAATATTAAAAATATGACTTTGCCAACAAACTAAATATATTTGATATATTAGTTATCCCAGCGAGCGTTGCTACGCCCTACGCCCTCGCTCAAAAAAGAGACCATATACGATGAAGATCAAGGGATATGTGGGGATGGGATCTACAACAGAAAGAGGAATGGAGCGCTGTAGACGATGACCGCCGGTAAAAATAAAAAATGGGCCAAGTGCGAGTCAGACTCGTACACTGAGAGTTTCGTACCAAATTGGGGTTTTTAAGGCAGGTACTCCCCCTAGTGGTCCGAATTGACTGATTCCAATAAACGTACCGCGCCTATATCAGAAACTTATATTGACTAAATTTCAGTTCATAGTCCAAGAAACAAAAATGTTTTTCTAATAAGAACCTGAATTTTTAAATGGGGTTTTGTATGGAAGGTATCCTCCCTAGTGGTCCGATCAAACTGAAATTGCGACAAATATAAGTATAAGATAAGTTTCTGATGTATAGCCACCAACCATTCAAATTTCAAAATCGTAAGATTACTGGATTTTATAGCTAATAATAAATGTAAAGTGAAGAAAGTAATATATATTGTATCATATATCGTAATAATAATATAATCGTAATATACAAATGAAAATAAATGTTAATTTCAAAGAGCAATTGAGCGTGCCATGAATCTATTAAACAAAAAAATGGATGCCCCGCAAGCAAGGTACACCAGTTGATACGTATCCCGGTGTATTCGAATCGAACACTTTTGGCCGAGTATCAATCTAAGGCAGACTGAGTGCTTCTATCTGCGATTGTTGTTCAAGATATTCGCAACGAGAATGGACAACAGTATTCAACGTATAAAGATGTATGCATGCCTTGCACTCGGCTTGCTCGAAAACGACAATCACTGGGGCTGCCAGATCAAAAAAAAAAAAAAACCGTGGTTAAAAAGTGGGTGGTGGGTGTAGGAGCAAAAAAAATACCGTAAGACCTATTCTCATACCTAACAAATATACAAAAAAATTTCATAAAAATTGGTCGTGCCGTTTCGGAGGAATTCATACACTAAATCCGTGACACGTGAATTTTATAGATTAAAATATTGTCATACGATATCAATCCCCTAAACCTGAGTTTGACGAGCTTTGTGAAAAGTGATCGTGATATTTTAGCCCTTTCACTTCCGTTGTCGATAATACGGTGAAATTAAAATCAACTCATAACTCCGTTCACGACATACCTATAATTATTCAGGTATCTTTTAATGAAAAACTAGCCTTGCCCGGCGTGCGTTGCTACGTCCCCTGTGCGTGCCCAGTTATTAAAAAAAAAAGAAATGGGCCAAGTGCAAGTGAGACTCCTACACGGAGGGGTTTGTATGGGAGATACTCTTCCTAGTGGTCCGATTTGACTGATTCCAACAAATTTACCGCACCTATGTTAAAAACTTATAGTGTCTTAATTTCAGTTCGATAGAACAAAAAACAGAAAAGTTTTTCCAATAAGAACCTGAATATTAATGGGGGTTTGTATGGTCCGATCAAACTGAAATTTCGACAATATAAGTTTCTGATGTATAGCCACCAACGATCCAAATTTCAAGGTAGTGGGATTACTGGATCGTATAGCTGCTATACAAACCAAAATGTTTCTTGTATTGGGACCCCTTTAAGTTTTCGAAAATATTTTAGTTTTAATATTTGTTGCTGATGCCCGGATAGAACTACACATTCTTTGAAAATTTCAACCCTCTAGCTATTGCGGTTTTTAGGACATGACCCGAGGACGGACAGATGGACGGACGAAAAAAAACCTACCTATCCTATGTCCGTCTCCTGGTTCTAAGCTACCTCCCCACCAATTTTCAGCCAAATCGGTTCAGCCATTCTTGAGTTATAAGTGGTGTAACTAACACGACTTTCTTTTATATACAACTAGCGTTACCCGGCGTGCGTTGCTACGTCCCCTGTTCATGCTCAGTTATTAAAACAAAAATGGGCCAAGTCTGAGTCAGACTCGTTCACGGAGGATTCCGTACCGGATTGAGTTTTGTATGGGAGGTACTCCCCTAGTGGTCCGATTTGACTGATTCCAACAAATGTACCGCGCCCATATCAAAACCTTAATGTGTCTTAATTTCAGTTCGATAGAACAAAAAACAGAAAAGTTTTTCCAATAAGAACCTGAATATTAATGGGGGTTTGTATGGTCCGATCAAACTGAAATTTCGACAATATAAGTTTCTGATGTATAACCACCATCCATCCAAATTTCAAGATAGTGGGATTACTGGATCGTATAGCTGCCATACAAACCAGCTATCGATCTAATAGGTTTAACTATCTGGTATGTTAAAATCAGATCTCTCTGATTACTGGAAGAGGTAGCGCCCATAAAAAAGTTGCTTGAAAGGCATGATTATTGTTGTATTCAGAAAGGGTGAAAGCATGTATGGTTTAATTTCCACACAAATACAATACAATATTAAGGTTACTTTGTCGAAATTCCTTAACTCTGCATTACCCGTCTTTAATTCTACTATGTATAAAACATTCAAGTGGTTGTACTTCAAGTTCTTAAATGTTCTCTTAATTTCAACTCAGTTTATTATGATTTCAGCATTAACTATTAACATAAAATTGCATTCAATTATGTATCTTTTAAAGTCGGGACGGCGCGTACGCCATTCCCGGCTACCAAAAACTACACGCACGAGTTATTCACATTAGGAATAATCGCAGGGGTCAACTCAACCGAAGTGCAATGGGAAAACCGCCTTCGTGATCACGGTAGTCCCTACGCCAGGTAAGTATGCATTCATCTGCTCTCAATCCACTACTTAAGCCAAATTGGTTAAAAATCGTTTAAGAATTATAAGACTTTAAACGAAAAATTAGCCACCACTATTCGTTAATTTCGTTTATATACTGCATACATTCATACTAACATACGGCTTATTAAATTTGAAATCTACAAATAGCAAGAATATCCAATAATAAAGTCTCTTATATACTGCTTTCTCCCTAGCAACATAAAACATTAAACAGATGTACTAATAAAAGTATCTCTAATAATGAAGTCTCTTATATACTGCTTTCTGCCTAGCAACATAAAGCATTAAGCAGATGTACTATTTATTACAAGCATCTCCAATATTGAAGTCTCTTATATACTGTTTTCTGCCTAGCAACATAAAGCAAAGGAATGAATGAACTTGATGGACGGACGAAAAAAAACCTATCCTATCCTATGTCCGTCTCCTGGTTCTAAGCTACCTCCCCACCAATTTTCAGCCAAATCGGTTCAGCCATTCTTGAGTTATAAGTGGCGTAACTAACACGACTTTCTTTTATATATATAGATATATAGATTCATAATTTTTATAAAAAAAAAACATTGTAGTTGCTGCTTGCTTATAACGAAAATGGCTGCTTGCGGAATTTGTCGGAGTGCAAAGGGTTAAAATTTTAGTCAAATCAAATTCTACTTGATGCCTTATTTAAACGTAAATCAGAAACACGTCAACGGTTTTGTATCGGTTTTATGATGGTCTTATTTAATTTAAGATTTAGATAGCTTTAATGGCGTTTTAAGATAATCTATGAAAGCAAAAATTCCATAACTTATTTTAACTTCAGAAGCAAAAGTCAGTTAAAACACATAAAGCAGCAGTAAACAACTGTTTTCGGATTTTACAGCAGGCATCGGTTCCCAGAAATCTACTTAAAATCATCTTCCGTACATTAATTTCAATCTATAATTACAAAAAACCAAACATGTATTTGAAATTTTTGAAATGTTCTAGTGGAATATTTGAAGTGGAATTTCGCAGACAACTTTTTGTCACATTGAGTGGTATGATGTACTTACATCAAAATAACACAAAAATACAAAAACTTCAGTACTTTTGTACTGTATTTTAACGACAATCTAACAGCTTATTTAAACAATGTTACGGAGTATATGCAATATTTCATATATAGATCTATTCAAAGGTATGTGAATTTTTATTTTTCTCGGGCTACGGACATTCTATTTTTGTTATGTTGGTACTTATGTATATCCCCAACATATGTAAATATTATCAGCCATTTTGCCTTTTAATTTTTTTTATAGGTAAAAAGCTGACGGATTTTTTTTTTTTTGGCGATTTGTTGCTACTAAATAAACGAAGCAAAGAAAGTTATGACCCTTTTTATCTATTTTGGACGACGTTTCTTTTTGTCAAAATCTTGCAATTTCGGAAAAAACTTCCTGGCACACCTTTCTTACCCAAAACATCTGAAAAACTTGCATGACATGAGCCATTTGATAAACTAATATCCTTAGCAACTTCATAACAATTTTCTACACTGGTTCAACGTTGACGCCCAGGTCGGGCATCGTCATTAACATCATCTCGCACTTTTGTGAAGAGTACCAATTATAAATTTTTTTTTGGTGCTTTAGAGCTTTTAATTTTATTTTTTATCGCCAAGCGTATATTTATTTTTGTAAACAAAAAAAGTAACAACGGAAAATGGCTGATAATGTCAACATACATATGTTAGGGATACATAAAAAAAAAACAAAAAACGAATATCGAACGTACGTAGCATGAGAAGTAAAAATTCACCTTACTTTTTGAACAGACCACATTCATTGTGGTAAATAACTGTTTCATTAATTTTTATTAATTTATTTATTAGGAAAAAATTGCATTTTAGTCATGTATGATTTGTAATACGCCATATTTTCATAAAATTTTAATTCAAATTCCAATTAAACATTTCTGGAGGGCCTTAGAAGTGCTTATCTTATTTATGGATTTGCCTCATTATAGTGATCAAGAATATGTAGGACCCTGTAGGTATCCTTCACCTTTTCAACTCAAAAATATTTCATTTTTATGAAAAGTATAAAAATGCATTCCTTATAACAAGACTTGAAAAAAAAGATAGAAATGTCGTGTGACATGGCGAAGCTCTTTCGTTCGGTAAAGAATAAAGTTTAATTAAACATAATTGGGAATAAACAAATTTCAGGAGCATTTTTATTTCTTCGAATTCATATATTATTTCAAATATTGCCCTCCACGCTAGGATTCGCGCGGCCAACCGAGTCTTCCCTTGAATTTTTGTGAAACAAAACAATTTCAGTACGATCATGTATTTATTGAAAATCAATTGTTGGTATTTTTAATGCGTTCATCGCATAATACGTATACATATCTAGTATTTCATTCTCCTTTTCCACTGCCATTTATTTTTGGACAGACGGACAGACACAAAAAAATTCCAGTGACAGCAAATTAACAACTATGCACACCCGCCTGGCCTTATACTCTGTATTATTATAGAGTCTTTTCATTTATTCGAAACAGTAGTACATGTAGCACGTTGTTCAGTACTTGAAATACTTTTGAAAGTATCAAACGAATCAATTATGATTTAATATTGACATATTACCTGAGATATGTTTTGACGAAGACAATTTATACGAGTATGTCTCTATTCAAAATTTGGTACACCAATTCCAAGTTTTCCGGTGGGTTTTCAAAAACTGTTCATTACATATTGTATCGCCATCAGATCTAAAGGTGTATGCTAAATTTCAGCTCATTCGGATGTCAAGAATTGGTTCCAGTTCAGCTTAGAAGATTTGTCCTAAACAAACGTACAAAACAAGTTTAATAAAAGCTTTTAAATATGTTGTAACCATTAAGATTGCCCCGTTTATGTGCCAACTAAAAAAAAAAAAAAAAAAAAGAACAATACAAGCACCTTACTGAAAAAGCAATGACGATTTTTGTAATTTTACTACTGTCATAAAAGAGCTTCGCTCAAACAGATAAATAAAAGAACTTACAAATATAATAAAATGTTAGGCAGTCAGTATATTTGATGGCGTGAAATCTGTATTCATTTGTGGCGTACTTACTTTGCTAGATTAGTCAATTAAATGGTTAATAAATAACTCCTCTACAATAACAGCAACGCTTATTACATTCTGTCACGGCATCGGGCTGGGTTGGTTCTCCCCAATGCTGCCCAAACTACAATCGCCGTCTCAAAGTCCCTTGGATTTTGTTATCAATGTAGAGCAGGCTTCTTGGCTAGGTGCATTTGTAAGTGTTGGCGGATTTTTCGGTAATTTTTTGTTTGCATTTCTAATGGACCGTTTTGGTCGCAAAGTTGCGCTCTTTTGTCTTGTTGTGCCGCATATGGTGAGTTAGAGCTTGCAAAATTTGAATAAGATTGTGGATTGTTCATCTCTTAACTTGCAGTGTATCTGGGCGTTGTTATATTTTGCGCAGTCGATAGAATGGCTTTTTATAGCAAGAGTATGTGGTGGGTTAACAGGCGGCGGTATTTACTTAGTGATGCCGATATTCATTGGTGAAATTTCTGACAATAGGTGAGTTTTACTAAAATGGTCTATACAATATTTGTTTTAGCAAAGTATTTCATTGATGGTTCATGTTTTTCTAGCATACGTGGACGTTTGTGTTCTATACTACCGTTAACAATAAACACAGGTGTACTTACAGGTTTTATAATTTCTAGTCACTTGCCTTATCACGTGATACCTTGTGTTGTGATTGTAATTCCTTTTTTATATGTAATATTGGCGTTCTTCTATCCAGAAACGCCACAACAACTTCTTCGCTGGGGTCGTGTAATCGACTCTGAGAATTCACTGAAATTTTATTGTAACTTCAAGGGCGATACAAAGGAGGCAAAACACGACTTTCAGCAAAAGTTTGATGAAATGACACAGGCCGTTAAAAAACAAATATCGTTTGACCATACTAGGGGAGTTACCTGGCAAGATTTCTGTAAGAATTATGGAGATATTGGGTTTAACTTTAATCAAAATTCTCTTTAAACAAAAGTTTTTTAATGTACAGGCGATAAAAACGCTTTGAAGTCGCTTTTGACTGGCTTGATGCTCATGATACTTAATATTTTTAGCGGCACATTTGCGTTCGTCAATTATATGTCAAGTGTATTTACCGCTATCAAGACAGAACTGGATCCCAACACGAACACCATCATCATTGGGGCTGTACAAATCGTTGGAACTATTGTTTCCATTTATTTGGTAGATCGCTATGGACGCAAAATCCTTTTGATTATCTCAAGTGCTGGTATGACCCTGTTCTTAGCTAATTTTGGCATGTATGCTTTTTTCGCTGAGGAAACCACTCTAGACTTATCTGCCTTTAATTGGTTACCTTTACTGTTAATGGCTTTAGTCATTTTTGTGGCAAACATTGGAATCATTCCAGTTAGCTTAGTAGTATTAGTTGAAATTTTACCTACTAAGATACGTACTGTATCTACAAGCCTATGTCTGGCATCATTGAGCATTTTAGGTTTCGTGTCTCTAAAATCTTTTCCTGTCTTTATTCGTGCGATCGGCCTGTCGGGAACAATGTGGTTTTGTGCCACAATATCTGCGCTTGGATTGTTTTACATTAGTGTTTTCTTGGAGGAAACCAAAGGCAAACCGCTAAGCTAGGTAATATACTAGTGGGTAATCAATCTATATTGAATCAAAAATGCACATAAGTATTATATTAAAAATCAAATACAACAAAAAAAAAAAAAAATATTTTTGTTATTGTGAAAATGGAGGTTATTGTCTTAGTAATTGTGGAGATCGTAATTGTATTTTGGTTTGCACAACATTTTGGTGCGCTGTGCAGAGCTTCTCAAATGTTAACTGCCAGTTCAGAGAGAATAAAGCCAAGAGTGCTACTCAAATGTTGTTTCTTTTTAAGATTTCGTACCCAAGGGATACTGTTGTGTAGTGTCCCAGCACTTTCTTCAAGCAGCTGTTTTTTAAGTGAAAATAAAACAAACAAAATCAAATTTGTTAGTTATATTTTTTATTGTAATTTCCAAGCCGAAAAAAAAAACTTGTGCTCGCTAGTAACACTACAGTACCTTTTCACTCAAAATTTCATACATAATCTCGAATGTGGACAAAGCGAATAAGCGATTTACGGAACACAGAACCGGTGAGTGCACCAACTAAAGTGGACCCCGTAAGTCACCAGCATCACTGCGCTGTGAATTACAACTTTTTTGTACATCCAATTTAGTGAGCTTCGTAAAAGGAGGGAATACGATCCCATTTACAGTGCGAACTAAAGCTCTCCGTACTTGTCCATCCTTTGCCCGATGAACATCTATTACCGTACCCTTTGGCCACGTATTTCGCTTGCTATTTTCGTCTACAATAAGCACAACGTCGTCAACAGCTATTGGGGTAAAACCAACCATTTTGTACGTCTAGTCAACGTCGGCAAGTACTCACGGAGCAACCAGCTATTTGACATGAAATTCGATAACCCTTGGCTAGTTGAATTCCAGTGCGAACTATGCTCTCCCGAATCTAAAGGCACATGTGAGTCAACGATCTATGCAGAACAAAGTATATGCTCGACTTCTGCCAACACTGCACGTAGTATCTCGTCATGTAGACCTGTTTTCGGTACAATCTCAGTTAGAATTGATTTTGTAGAACGTACCATGTGTGGTGCTCCTGGTGGATAGAAAACAAATTCCATTACCGGATACTGCTTTTCCACTGCAGACGTTGATATAAATTAAAACAAAATGAATAAATTTTAGTTTTAATATTTTATTTATTACGGCACTATGTGCCTGTATTATTACAATATCGGCGTTATGCGCCTTGCTTGAGTTGTTTAGGAACTAAAACTTAAGTCTAGCTTTGTCTTTAACGAAACCTCG
Organism: Amiota minor; assembly: GCA_037043295.1. Taxonomy (NCBI): domain Eukaryota; kingdom Metazoa; phylum Arthropoda; class Insecta; order Diptera; family Drosophilidae; genus Amiota; species Amiota minor. The sequence goes on from JBAMAW010002248.1 coordinate 28,090, forward strand.
CTAATGCTTGGCGTACGTGACGAAATGTGCACTGTCAGCGGAAAGGGTTCTAATAAAGAGAACTTTTAAGTCATGATAGAGAATCTTTGAATTTAAGAAGAGTAAAAGAGTGTCTTTGAATTGGAGTACGTGACAGAATATGCACTGTCAGCGGAAAGGGTTGCTATGGCTTATGCTGGGAAAGTGACTTATGTAAAGATTCTGGATATTGCATCAGCCAAATAGTTTGGGAAGCGGACATTTGCGTCAGCGAAAATATTGTGGGAATAATGATCACGATAATGATCATATCATTATGGGAATAATGATCATGATAATTATTATCATGATATTAGAGAGATAAAAGAGTTTCGCGTCAGCGAAATAGTGTGGGATGGGAAATATTTGTAAAAACAATATTTCGATTCTTAACTCCTCCCTCCGAAGTATCAATCGTCCCGATTGATTTTAGAAATGTGGGATGTCATTTAGACTTCTTTGTCTTGAAGTGTATGGGATGTCGTTTAGACTAATTTGTCTCACAATTTGCTGCGGGGGTATGTGAGGGGGTATAGAGTTTTGTATGGAAATTTTTTATTTTTTATATATAATTCTTTTCCCCATTTTTAATGGTTTTATAATACATAATATTTTTACAGTTTTCATTTAAAGTTTTCGATATTACATAGATTATTTAATTTTTATTATGGACAATTTTTATGTTGCAATATTTAATGCCTCTTCAATGTTATTATGCTACCGTATAATCATCATCTTTTAGTATATTTTTTACACAATTTTAATAAAGCTAATTTTTTAATTATTCATGTCTTCTTTTAATAAATCTATTTTAAGTTTGCAATATAAAATTAATACCGTTTGAAATTAGAGTTTTATTTATTACTAATTGTTGGTTATTATTATTTATTACTTTATTGACAGTATTAGTAAGGATTTCTAAGTCGTCATGGTCAGGACTAGCAGCAATTCATTTCCAAGCCGAACCTATTGCATTTATGGATCTTTTATATTTGTTAGTTGGAGATAGGTTATCTATGGAATCGGTAAGGACTGGATTTCTAGAATAAGGACGCACGTAAGGTGCGGGAGTTACCTATTTTATTTATCAAGATTTAGGTTGTACGGTGATAGGTTGGAAATACTATTTCGAACTGATAGTGCGGAGTTTCGCCGATTTGTAAAGACGTTTATGGGTAATTCGCTACAGGATATTAAAATTTCTGGCGAACTGTTACTACTGTGGACGGTGGCTATTAGGGAATTTATATTGGCTATGGGAGGTCGTGAAAGAAAATCTTCTACGACATTTGTGTTTCAAGGCTTATAAATCAACGCATGATTGTATTCTTCGAGTTGATCTTTGCAACGTTTATTTTCTTTTTCATTTGCTACAAAAATGTTCTTCGGACTTTCCAAGTGTCAGTGAAAGGAATGAAATTGGTTTCCCTTCTTGAGAAAGGAATGCTCCAAGAGCATAATTAGAAGCGTCCGTTGTTAATGCGAAAGGTTTATCAAAATTGGAATAATGAAGAATAACATCTTCTGAAACAAAGCAATTGCGTAATTGCGTAAATGCATTAATTTGTTGTTCGTTAAGGTTAAGTATTGATTTTTTTTTTTTTTTTTTTTTTTGTGAAAGTATTTTAGGAATACGAACCATTTCCCCTCGTAATATTTCTGTTAATGGTTTTGCAATTTGGGCATAGCCTTGAATAAATTTCCGATAGTGCCCTGTTGCTCCTAGAAAGGAACGAAGATCTTGAAGGTTTAGGAAATTTGGCAATAGCTTCAACTTTTTGAGGATTGGTACGTATACCATTTTGATTGACGACAATGCCAAGAAACTTGATTTCTTCTTTGATGAAATTTCATTTATCAAGTTGAATTTTAAGGTTTGCCTTTTCAAGGGTATTAAAGACGATTTGTAAATTTTCCAAATGTTCTTGGAGTGTTTTTGCGAATATGATGATATGGTCGATGTAAACGTAACATCTTATGCCGATATTTTCGCGAAGTATATCGTCTAACGCACGCTGGAAAATTGAAGGTGCGTTTCTAAGACCGAAAGGGAGTCGTGTAAACTCATATTTTCCATTATTCACAGATAATGCTGTCTTTTCGATATCTGATTCTGCGAGGGATATTTGATGGAAACCGTTCTTCAGATCGATAGTACAGAAATATTTATTTGACTCAAGTTAGTCAAAATTGTATTCATACTCGGAATTGGATATTTATCAGGTATGGTATGTTCATTAAGTATCCTATCGTCGATGACCATACGATATTTCTTTGTTCCTGAAGCGTCTGCTTTTTTTGGAACTACCCATACTGGGGAATTGTATGGTGACCTAGAAGGACGTATGATACCGTCTTGAAGTAATTCTTCCACTTGTTTATCTATTTCGGATTTAAGCGCCATTGGATATGGGTATGACCTAGAATAGATTGGTCGCTCGCTTTTAGTGCGGATTTCCGCTTTTACATTTGTGACAAATGTTAAACTGTTAACTGGGTCGGAGAATAGTGTTGGACAGGAATAGATGATTTTCCTGAAAGCCTTTTCGTTTTCTGGTGTCATATGATTTAATCGGAGTTGTAGGTGAGCTCCTGATTCGAACTCAAGTTGTTCGAGTGGATATTGATTTGGAGTAGTGTAAAATAATTGTGTTCGGTTTAAATTACAGCTTTGAGAGCTTTTAGTGTGTCGTTTCCGATGATGCCATCGAAAGTTTGCAGATTGGGTAATAGGAAAAATTTTAGTTAATTTACTTCTTCATTAAAAAAATTTAATGTTAGCATGATGGGTTATTTGTGCTTGTCCTGCTACAGAATTAACGTGGAACACTGTTTCATTTGGGTTTGGTCTCTTTATAAATTCAGGTTTAACGTAGTTTTTGTTTGATCCAGTGTCTAAAAGAAATTTAAGCACTTTCCCGTTTTTCATTCTAAATGGGTAAAACGGAAGAGTAGAGGAAGCTAGTCTAAAAAATTAATATCATCGTTATATGAAGTGTCATTGGTGTCTGGGATCTCTGAGTTGAAAGTTGTCGGATTCTGATCTGGGGTATTGTCTTCGTCATAACTCGCTTCATCGGGGTATGGTTCTTCGGGATATATTTGATTTGAGTAGGTTTGTTCGTGATAAGGTTGCACATCATTATGCATTACTGGTTCAGTGTTGGACACCTTTTGTAATTTATTCGGTTGTAGTACCGACATTGAATGTGGTCTTTTAAAGTTATTGGAATTGGGCCTATTGTGGTATTGGTTAGAGTTATCAACGTCCATAGGCACCGGTGGGTTTGGTGAAAATGTTGGTCTGAATGGTGGTTGATTTAAGTTTTATTGTTGGGGTTGATATTGTTGAAATGTTGTTGAGGGCGGTCTTGCTGGAATTGTTGTTATGGGCGATATTGTTGATTGTTAAATGATGATAAATGATGAATGATATTGTCCCTGATTTGTTTTAGGATGGAAAGTTTGCTGAGTAGAATTGGATGGAGGATTAGTTGGTGAGGACATGGTTGTAAGAGTAAGGTCATTAAAGGTGTCAATTATTGTAAATTTTGCATAAGATTTTTAATATTGTATTAATTGTTTCTCTCTTTCTTCTTTTTTTTTTGTTTTCTGTTTCCTTTTTTTTTTCTACTTTGTATTTAATTTTTCTTAATATTTTTTTTTTTCTTGTTTTGCTTATTTAAATTAAAATTAATGCTCGATATTTGGATGATCAATTCATTTATTCCAAATTGGTTTAGTTTAGTTATGAAATTAATATAAATTTGGTTATAAAAAAACCAGTGTTGCTTTGGTTTGGAAATGATTTCTTTTTGATTTTTCTTTCTTTGCTGAATTTGTTTTAAAAATTTTTTTTTATTTTTTTTGTAGAGCGCACGGATTTTGAGATTTAATTTTCTTTTCTTTTTTTGTTTTTCAGGTTTTTGAGTCACAGTTAATATTCTTTTTTTTTTCTTTTTTTTTTATTGGCGATAAAAGGTTTTCATTTTCCTTTTCCACATTTCACTCAAAGTTTATACAATTTTTTTTTTTGTTGTATTTTAGTGTTGAAAATTTTTCATTATATTCACTAATTTCCACTTATTACTAATCGATTGTACAGGCTGGGTTTACAACCCCCCGTTTTGTAACTTTAGTTAATAGTTACTACTAAGGAGCCAACTACAATAACAGTTTAGCCGCGAATTACGTTTTAATATTTATAATCGCGGCCCCACGTTGGGCGCCAATTAAAACAAAATGAATAAATTTTAGTTTTAATATTTTATTTATTACGGCACTATGTGCCTGTATTATTACAATATCGGCGTTATGCGCCTTGCTTGAGTTGTTTAGGAACTAAAACTTAAGTCTAGCTTTGTCTTAAACGAAACCTCGCTAATGCTTGGCGTACGTGACGAAATAAAAAAGAGAACTTTTGAGTCATGAAGGCTTCACCACGTATGTTAACATATTCTTGCCTGGTTACCACATACCCAGAACCTTCTCCTGAAGCTCTCCAAAAGCACCTTTGTGCCTTTGCAAAATGTCTATCTTATTATTGAATGCTTGTGTAACTCGAGGCGAATTCGATGACCATTGTCGCATTTCAAAACCACCTGTTGTTGTTGTTTGAATATCATTCACATTAGTTGCCAACTTGATAATCTGCTCCTCATTGTCAACAGACTGCAGCCAGTCATCATCAAAAGTATTTGCGTAAATGCCATTTGCCGCTTCAGGAAAGTCGTATTTATATCGTTTGGCATTGCGATTTTTTATAAAATTCGCCAATATAAGATGCGCCAAATGGCATGACCTGTATTGCATAAATATGCAGAGATCGTGTAGAATCGTCATCATGGCACAAAAATTTTTGTACAACCTCGTCCTCGTGTCGTACCTTGATCTGATGAAACATTTCACCAATATCACCAGAAACGGTTATTGGTCGCTCTCAAAATCGAGCGAGATGTCCTACTAGTAACGCCAGCATATCAGAACCTTTCAGCACCTTATTTTTTGAACAATTTTCCGACCATATAAAGACCAGCCAAAATTACATCGCACCGCAATAACATCATCACCTTCTGCTTCTCGCAGCTCTATTGGAACGGTAACCTTTATTATTATTCAATCGTGATTCGTGGTTTGACGTCGTTGTATAGTTGTATAGGTAAAGTTTCTTAATAGTTTCTCCTACTCAGCAATTCCATACCAACACTTCGGGTTGGAAGGTCAAGACATTTAACAGTGCGTACACCCTTGATTCATATTGTTGTGCACCATTGTTTCTAGCCGAAGCATTCAGACACACCACCTTAGAATTATCTTCAGTTTACCTTACACCATCTGTCCATCTTAAACAGAGTTGCTCAATAGGTCCATCTAACTCAAGTCCATCAGCCAAAGCTCTCTCCATTAGTGTACACGCAGCACCCTCATCAATTAGTGCCAAATAACGTGATTGTCACTTATCGAAACAAAGTTTGAGTGGAAGACTTCCCATGAAGTAAACAATAGCAGGCGCCAATAGGAAAACGAGCGATAAGAGCGGGAGTACTCTCTTAGCTAACGTTACTTCGATAACGGAAAGCTCTAACCTATCAAAAGACCACCAGCTTCGTGGTCTACTGAATTCACTACATCAATCGCATCTCCAGCTGTAGAGTGTAAAAAAAATCTTTCTCACCAAAGCTTCAGGAAAGCTCTAACAATGAATAGCTCAAATCCTTCAGTCAGGCAAACTGGAATAGCCCGCTACATCCGTATACAACCAAAATAACAAGAGTACCTGGAGTTACATTTGGTGAATCAGTTTAAAATATGCCTTGCTGTATTTTGGATTTCGTCCCTTGGACCCCGCATAGTCAAGGACGCAACGAAGAAAAGCCGGATGTGGTTGAACTCGTGGTGAAGGCAAGTTGGCCATAATTGGTACGCCTGTAGCTTGCCTCAATATGAGGCATTTTTAAATCGGTGAACAACATTTCGAATTATATTTCGCGTGCCGAGAATCTAATACTGTTGGCGCGTGAACACGAATGTAGCCTCTACTCCAGAATGAAGTTGGACTTCATGAATATTTCGAATAAGAAGCAGTGATATAGGTGATGTCTGTGGCAGAATAATTGGGTGTTTAACATCAACATTGACAAAAGAGTGCTGAATGCGAACACCCACACGCGATAGTCCTGAGTCATCAATAAACAGTAGTAGACTTATTAGTTTAGACTTAGTGTTCAACTGATGGCCCTCCATCAATGATTTATAATCTGATGTCTGTAGAATTCTGTTTTTTGAACAATGCGTAGATTTGAGGATCTGGCCATTTTCAGTTCACATGATGTAAAAAAGACGATTGTTGCGCATAGTTATGGCATTTGCAACAGATGTTAATAAAACGCAGACAGAAGGCTACGGTTCTTATCAGTCGAGTCAAAGATGATAGTCTGTCAATCAGTTCCACAAACCCGTTTATTTCCGGCGTTGCGATGTGTATATATTCCCTTTTCGTTTCCCTCAAAATAGAAGCGTCTGAAGGGTTTACTGCGTCTAATTTCGATTTAGGCCAAAAGTGGTTAGATACACATGATTTTATATTGATATGAACTCGTCCACGAGTAACTCCAACATTATTGACAGAGAATCCAAGCACTGAAAAGCGAGCATGTTGACGAGAGAAGCCAGCACGTTGAACAAAAGATTCAGTTATGAATGATTTCGTAGAACCGGAATCGAGCAGCATACGGCATTTCAACAGATTGCCATGAGCGTTCACTATGTTGGCAACGATTGTTGGTAATAACGTACTTGAAGTAGCGTATGACGAAAAATTATTGAGCGCAGCTTGAAGTGACTCTCCCTCAAATGATGACGATTGTATGTTGCAATCCAAATTGTGATTAGCAGTTAAAGTGCGGTCAACAGTGGCGGCTTGTTCCATATGAAGAAGGGTATGGTGTTTGCCCTTACATTTTCGACAACGGTATGTTGAATTGCATTGATTTGCTCTATGGGTATCACTTAAGCAGTTATAGCATTAATTGTGTTCTTGTGAAACTTTTCTGCGGGCTTCAACATCCAATGCCTTGAAAGCCCTACATGCGTACATGGCATGTGCCGCATTGCAGACTTTGCAAGGTTTCTTCTGCTCTGTGTTCGCATGGCTGATCGCTATAGCTCGTCGACTTTGTATACCACGTGACGGCTGTAGCGTCTCTAAAGCATCGCATCGCCGTGACAAGAATGCCAAGAAACTGTTAATGTTGTCAGATTAACCTTCAGAGTTCTGCCCAAGCCTGCCTGGTTTCATCATCCAACTTTTGAATTAGTATGTGAATTAAGAATGAATCACGAATTGTGCAACACTTCGTCAGCTCCATCATGTATCTTCCGCAGAATGGTTAAATTTAATGTGTTCGTTTGCGTTAAACTTAAAAAAGATCGAATGATCAGTGTCTTTTTATCATACCTTTGCCGAAGACGTTGCCATGCCTGAGGGTAATTGTCGCCATTGATTCGAATATGTTTTATGAGGTTCAATGCGTCTCCAGTTAAATATGATTTTAGATAATGAAATTTTTGCGTAGCTATGAGGTTAGTTTTCGCCGCGATTGCATCAGAAAACATACCTCAAAAGTTCGGTCAATATTCATCATTACCCGAGAATGAAGGGATTTTGATTCTCTCATAATGAACCTCAGTGTTCATCGATGCACTTTGAAATTTCTCCAGAAACTCTGCCTGTTCAAACCAAAGACCAAAACAAAACCCAAAGACGACTGTATTTACGGATTTTTTTTTTCTCGCAGCAAGTAAAGAACATCACATGATCTGGAACAAAAAGGAACTAACAAACAATCACGTGATCTTAAGCAAAGCAAAACTTAAAACGAACAATAACAATCAAGAATCAAAAAAAAAAAAAAAAGAAAAATTAAACCTCAATTAAAGATTAATGTTATCGAAAGCTTTATGTAGCAAGCCCTAACATAAGGTGCTTATCACAATTATAAGACACTTTGAAAATTTTACTTCTAACTCGCCAAATCTGTGTGGTTTATAAATAATTAAAAAAACGAATGAAGATACAAAGAGTAAGCCGCTAAAAAACAGTACAATTTCTATTTTTAGAACAGCATGGGAAAAGAACCGTTAGTTTCGTTGTAATATTCGCATTTTTACGTATCTGCAGCCTTATCAGAATTATAAGACACTTATTCTAAGGAGCATCGAAAGGGAAAGAATCAATTAAATTTTTAAGTTTGGTAGCAGAAAACGTGTTTTTATCGATTGTAATTAATATGCCACTATAAAAGCATTTAACGGAAGAAGAAAAGGGCTTAATTAAGGCTTATTCAAGTTAAAACTTAAATGTAAGCGAAATCTCAAGGAAAATTGGTCGTAGTCGTAGTCGTTTTTTGAGAGACATTGAGTATTATGGAAAATTAAGAAGTTCAGGAAGAAAACCAATTCCTTCTGCACGGGATAAAAGGTATATAATAAATAAAGCGAGCAATTCCACAGTGTCGTGCTCCCAACTTGCTGCTTCTTGCAGTAGGAAAGTGTCTCTTATGACTGTTTGGCGAACATTAAATTCGTCGGAGCACATTATCAGAGTCGTGTTTAAGAACTACAGAAGCGCCACAAAGAAGCATGACTCCGTTTCGCGGAAAATAACTTGGCCACATGCTGGGACTTGGTAAGACAATTTTACTCTACAACTTTCTCATTGATCTTAACGAGATTTCTTTAAATAGGTTATTTTTTCCGATGAGAAAAATTCAATCTCGATGGACCAGATGGGTTTCGTTATTATTGACGCGATCTTGTTTTCTCTAAGAGAAACTTTGGTCAGTAATGATAAATAAATATGGTACGCTCGAATTGAAATTTACAAGCTCAAAAATGAACAGCGCTGACTACATACATGTGCTTGAAACTAACCTGCTTCCTTTTTTGGCCGAAAACACGGAAAATCCGTTTTTATGCATGGCAATGCTCCATTACACAAAAGTCGCCGAACAATAGCGTTTTTGCAAGACTGCTCTGTCCAGTTGATTGACTGGCCGGCATGCTCGCCAGACTTTAACCCGTATTTTTGAGGTTGATGCATCGGTTATTATTATATATTGTTTTTGTAAAAAATACTGTTGAAGTACACTTTGTTGTTGTTTGAAAATGTAAAAGAACAAAGTGTCTTATAATTTTGATAAGCGCGCAAAATTATAATTGTGATAAGCACCTTATTACAGCTTACACTATGAATATAAAAACAAAAGAAAATCAAAAACATAAACAAAACAGCGTTCCTAAGCAGGCTTAGTTGTACAAGGTATAGAACACTCTGTAAACATGTCCGAAATAAAGGCAGCGTTGGAATTAGCGGGTTTTAAATCAAAGTGTATCTATAATAAAAAAATAATAACAAAGTGCCGCAACTAATGTTCCGCATAGAACCCAATACTGCTAAATTGAAGAAGGGTGAGGTGCAGTATCTGCTACATCGTAGGATAAGTTTCAGAATACCATATTAACTTTTTTACGATATTAAGCATCATAGAAATTTGGAATTTTGGAGGCACATCAATTTTGATAAAAAGAAGATTAAAACATTGTCTAGTAGAGGAGGTTAGAGAAGAATATCTCCAATCCACTTTAGTCCAGTTACAAGAATATTCTTACAACATGATTCTTGCGGCTGTGTACTGCCCGACCTTTCAAAGTATAACTTAACACCACTACTGGGGGTCTAGACTAGTTACAGCTAGAGAAAGAAAACTTCTTGATAGTATTCTGAACGCAAAGCTTACTTCCATGGCACCCAACTTAAAGGTCAACTGATCAAAAGAAGATTCCAGACCTGATTGATTTTGGTGTCTCTAGGGGTATTAAACGTATTGATGTAACAGCGACATCGTCACTAGAACTGTGCTTTCCGACCTTCATAACAACAGACTGTAGCATTAACTGCAATAATTTAACTGGTTCGTCCCAATATATAAAATATATAATCTGGTTAAATTATCGCACATTTATAAGTATTCATATCCAAAAACAAAAAGAAAAAAAAAAAAAAAAAAACGTTTCCCGAAGGTCTAACAACGAAATTGACAAACAAATAAGTGCACTGAATGATTTGTTACATCACAGCACCAGTCACATCTAACAAGCGTCATGTTTTCCCTACTCGTAACATTGATGAATCGGTTGAAGGCTTGGTCAAAAAGAAGACAGAGATAAAAAGGCTAAGGCAACTGCACCGTTCCAAAAATCTTAAAAAACTTCTGGCGTAGTGCACATTCAAACTACGTTGTGCGCTACAAAAAGAAAAACTGGCATACTCGTATTAACGATTTTGTTACTAATCTTAAAAAAGCCTAAATTGCACTACTAAAAGAGTGTGTATTTGCTGAACACTTGCAAACTGTTTTTTTTTTTTCATCTACCGTAATTGCAATTATTACACCTATTTTGCTTAGTGTGGCAAATTCCAATAGTTTTCAAAACTAAAAACTTAATCACAATAATAGATCAACTTCAATCAAAACAGGCTCCAGGCCATGACAGAATAACGCTATAAATGTTAAAAGACTTACTGATTTCTGGAAATTCACACATCTCTCACATATTAAATGCCATCTCTCTTTCTGCTTACTATCTTAAAGACTGGAAAATATCTCAAATCATAATGATTGTCAAGACCGGGAAAGACCCAAGCCAAGCTACTTCTTATAGACCAATTAGCCTCTTGCCAGTGCTTTATAAACTCTTTAAAAAAAACTCTTTTAAAATAAATAATAATGCCTTTTGCGACAAAAAAGTTATTTCTCTACATCAATTCATCAAAGCAAAGCACTCTACAATCAAATAAGTTCATCGGATCGTCTCACTTATTCAAATGGATTTCGAAAAGAAACAGTATTGCTCTGCCCTGTTCCTAGATGTAGCGCAAGGTTTCGATAAAGTTTGGCACTGTGGCCTAATCAATAAAATCAGTAGACTACTGCTTACACCAATAGAAAATTTATCGTGAAACAAAAAGAGTTCATCACCCGGCCCTGTCAAATAGATGGAAGAGTTCAACAGGACAGCGTTCTTGACACCATCCTATATGTACTATATACATACGTCCGATATGCCAACGGTAAGCCAAACAATGACATCAACATTTGCGGATGACACTGCAATTATTTGTACTCAACAAAATGCAACAACTGCAACAACAAAGTCATATAAATGCTGTAGAAGATTAGCTTAAAACTTGGAGAATAAAAGTTAACGAATCCAAAAGCGTCCACATCACATTCATTTTGATGAAAAAATTTCGCCCTGCCATCAATATTAATGGCCAGAGCATTCCTCAGAAAAATGATGAAATACAACTTTTTTTTAAATATGTAAGATCTGTTGACTTATTGTTAGTTTCAAATAATTGAATGCTTCAATAAAATTAGTGTTCGAAGAAAAAAAATTGATATTTATACAACACTGTGGTGCGCTGTGCACGGCTTTTCAAATGTCAACTCCCAGTTTAAAGAGTATAGAGCCAGCAGTGTTGCTCTAATGTTGTGTGTTTTTAAATCTTGTATGACGCTGCGGAACCCTTCGTGTGTTAGTCTGACTCACACTTGGCCGATTTTCTTATATTTGCTTCTTACCATTACCGCTCCGTGGCCGTTGTTGTCTGCTACCGTTGCCGCTGCATTGTTGTCGATGGCTGCTACCGTTATCACTGCTTTGCTATCGTTATGTGTGAACATCTTTAGCACCGCCTAGTAGACCACAGTGTTTGTAAATTTGCCACTTGTTGCCATTTTCTTTAATTATGTAATGTCTTTACTTATTCTTCCATTTTTGCGGTTGTGTGTACATTTTTTTCCCTTGTGACTATTGCCAACAAGACCAACAATACGATTTGTCCCGATTATTGCCCAAGGGTGGCTTCAGTCACATGTGAGAAACCTTCTGCTCAGGAACTAACCCCGGCTGCTGCAAAGCTGAAGCGTAAGATAGACCGTACTGCCTCACCAAAGCCAGTCACTAAACAGCAGAAGGGTAGTCCAACTGGGCTGCGATCCCAAGACAGTTCTGCATCCAGCTAAGAGGACATTCACAACACCTTCGCTATCCTTAACAGACATATATACCTATACTAGTGATAAAGCTACATAAGAAGGAATGATTGATGTGTCGATTGAGGAATGTGTTGATGATCCTCAGCGCTCTGGTAATCGTCCTACTCAGAATCCTGTCACTGCTCCTGACCAGACCGCGATCCAGCCCCCGGGTGTAACGTTGGTAACCCCAATTGACAACGGAGACCAAGTTTGAAGCCTTGATGGCTAAGCTGTTGAATAGGCAGTCACAGCAGCAGCTAGCTCGGACGCCACCTGCCGTCAAGTTTGATGCTTTCATGGCCATGATGATGAACATCATGACTGCCCTCTCCTCACACATTTTTAGAAGCAATACAGTAGTCGACTCAGCAGCAGCAGACCATGTCGCAGCAACACCACCACCAGCATCAGCTGTTACGCCTTTCACTCACTTCCAAAAATGAGTCAAATAAGTATGCGCATTGGTGTTTGGAATGCCAATGGTCTGACCAATAAATATCTTGAGATAGAGCTCTTTGTGCAGAGGCACAACATCGACGTCATACACTGGTTAGTGAAACACACTTTTGCTCTAGGTCGCATTTCAGGCTGCTAGGATATGACATCCACCTAGCAATTCATCCTGCAGCAGTACTCATAAAATCATGCACAGTCACCTCAAAATTACACTGGGTTCAGTGTGCTGCTATTAAGGTTGTCACTGGTCAGGGTGAATTCGTTCTTGCTGCGTTCTACTACCCCCTAACTTTGGGATGGATGTACAAGACTTTATAAGACTCTTTGAGGAGTTTGGCTACAGGTTTCTGAATGCTCACTACCATCTTTGGGGTGCTAGAAACTCCCCCCTTAGTGGAAGGGCCCTTTCGAGTTGCATAGCTAGCTCTAATATATAGGCCGCTGCTACTGGTGGCTCCAAGCACTACCCCTACAGAAGGAACCTGACACCTACCGCAATCGACTTTGAAAGTTTTCAAGTATCTGTTCAGATAATCTTGCTATCTCAGATAGCCAAAGACTTAAGATGCAAAGTTACTATCTATAAGGTAATAGTTGTCCGGTCCTGGACATATTTTATTCTCCTATAGGATACCGCTGCCGAGTAAAACGTTTATCTCATCCAGAAGATGCAGAACTCTGCTCCTTGGTACGTGCGGAATGATGTCATAGATTACTCTCAGCAGATCAACCTTCACACAGGTCAAACTTCCCACAGGCCGGTTTGGTTTAATGACCGGCTAAAAACGCACGACAACAAATTAGCATCCGCTCTGATCATTAACAAGGTCAGAACGCGGCTCAAGCGTCTCCACCCTGAAGACCATTGGGTGCACGAACGTAAAAGAGGACGTTAGCTCCGTTTCTGATCTACCAAACCATTTCCTAGCCTTTGTAACTTCAATGAATTATAGTGGTTAAGTCAGCGGTTTATTTTTGTCCATTGATGTAATAAAAAAAAAGAAAAAAAAATAAAACAACACAAATAAAAAATTCGTAGATTTTTATATAATATCACAGGTACTTTATTGTCTTAAGGTACCATCGACCAGTCGCCCTATTCACCTGACTTAGCTCCGTATGATTTTTTCATGTTCCCCAAACTCAAATTGCCGCTTCGGGGAACCTGGCATGACTCCATAGACTCAATCAAACAAAATTCGCCGAGAACTACTGAGTATCGCGCTCATTTTTGGCATAGTAATTAAGGACAGTCCTACTAACATACAAAAAACAAAAACCTAAGAAATACTTTACGCGGACAATTTAAATGACAAATTCCGGATACTTTATTGTCTTAAGGTATACTGTAAATGAAAAATATACTTTATTGATTATCAAAAAGAAATTAATTTATATTTTATTAAATCCGAAGATTTCTACTTTTTTTTTAGCAGTAATGTAGTAGTTTAAATAATGGCACTCCTTAAACCAATATTAACAATTTTATGGACTTCAATAATTTTACACGAATCAATAACAAAGACAACAAATCAAAAAGGACAATTGAAGCACGTAAGTTATTCTTATCTTCAACTTGAGCATCAATTAATTCCATTTGTTAACAGAAGCATACATTTGTTACGAATAATACAATTACTGGTAAGAAAGCCGTTCATTTTGGATAACAATTTTAATTTCGTAGAAATCATACACTTTGTAGGTATTGACGTACAACTTAAACTTTTTGATAAGAAAATCGTTCAGTTAATGATAAGCTGGCAGGATAACTTACCAAAAGGTAAGAACATATGATCATTTTATTCCAGTATCAGGGGTACTTAAACTTAATTCAACAGGTTCGTCGTACAATATTATGGTTACCGCACTGAATATTTCAAGTTGTTCAGAACCACCATGCCATTTATATGGCATACAAAAGGTTGGAAGAGACATATCCATTCTTTTTAACATATGTATAGAAATTAAAAAAAAAAACATGACACTCTCACAGCCGGATCAATTTGTTTTATTGCCAAATAATCCCTTAAGCTATGTGGATCCTTTGGAGTGCAGCTTTATGTTTGGTTGCAACTACTCAATTTCTGTTGAAACAACGAATACTCAGGTGGCGCGCCATCAGCATATATATGTGCCAGGTAAATAACTATTTTGAAGTATGTATGTTGCATATAAATAAAAAATTTCTCTTTCAGATTGCGTTTATGATAATTGTATATGCCAAACTCGGTCACAATTACCCATTGTGCATGCGAAACCAAATTTTGAAAATAAGGTATCAATGCAACTAAACTGGTCCATACAGCTAAATAGTACTAGTAATGAAGAAAGTGTTAAAAAAATGTTTAATGAATTGAGTTTATATAAACTATACGTAAGGTAAGTTAATTAGATACAATATTATTATCATATTCAAAGAGAACACATTTTAGCGTTACCGAACAGACAAACCCCACTCTGCCATGGGGTGGAATATTAAATCCTATATTAGAGGAGATTTATCAACTGAAAGATCTAAGTTTCGTTAAGTTGCAAAACAGTTTGCATGGTTCAGTTCATATTTTTTTTAATAAACCTATTGCCGCAAAAGCAACTGTGAAGCTTTATATCGTAGATCCATTTGGCTGTGCGGGCAAAAAAAATGTTTTACACGTTTCTGGTGACAATTAAGATTTAAGATTTCCATTACCATTAATCATTCTTAAAATTTTAGCATCTCTCTTGGCGGAGAATGATGTATCAAAGCAGGTATGTTTATTGCTAAGGCAGCTATTATTGTTGCAAGTCGGAAAAAATAAGTTGAAACAAAAGTCAAATTAACTGGTTTAATTTTTCTCTAGATTTTTTTATTAATTGTGATTTCAACACTTTTCGGTTTTGTTTTCGTCTTAACATCGTGTATTTGTCTTATAAGGCGACGGAACAAAAGGCGAAAGTTTGAGTTAAGTCTAAATTCTTTCACTAGCACTATGAACTCTTTCAGAATGGAGAAAAATGTGAATTATGTGGACAAATATATTGAGGTAAGTATGTTTACAATAAGACAATTGAAAGGAAAGAAGAAAAAGATAAATTTGTTAATAATTTACCTTAAAACCTTTTCAACTTGCTTTCCTTTTGCTTATTGCTTACTGAAAAACAGCTATCGTTGTTTTGATTAAACAAACATTAAACGTTGCGCGCACGTCGTGCTATTTCAAACGTAAATTTGTAGATACATGATTTAGAACAATTGGAAGTGTATGCAAATAGTTCTTGCAATCCCCTTTTTCATTACTTCTACCTCATTTCTTAAAATTTTAACGAAACGTGTACATTTTGAAATTAGCTGGCTTCAACAGCAGCTGTTTTGTGTTTACGCGCAACAAAAATAAAGAAGAAGACAAGCAAAAATTGTGAATCCCTGGCAGCACTGATAGTACTTTCATCAGATCCCATGGTCAGTCTGAATGCAAAAAGTACTTCCAAAGCGACTTCCGCTGAGGAAGCAGCTCATAGGTAATTTTTGTTTCACAAATCAACCCCTATATTTCGTTATTTTCCCTTTTGTTTTTGTCAATTTTTAAGCTGCTTGCATATTGAAGCTGCTTAAATTCTACTGAAAAAGGGCATTAGATTTTATGGAAGTGAGAATTATGACAGATGGAGTGTGTTAAAATCATTGCGTGATCATAGTGATCCAATGCCGGACAATTATTTTAAGCAAAATTGTCGATTCTCAAATGTGCTGTGCCGTCAATTGATACATAAATTGAAAATACCATATGATAAACGCAGGCCTGCTAACTTTGGGGAAAAAGTCGTATTCAGAGCAAAAATTATTAATTGTCAGAATTACTCGTTAAACCTGCAAAAAACACCAAATATATATTTTGTAATATTCTTTATTTGTAAAATGTTTTATATTTACAATATATGTATATTCGTTTTCCTCTAAGAGAACAAGCCTGCTTAAATTAAAGTTTACAGACTGGTAACAAGCACTTTACTGCGAAGCTTTCAACGGGGGCGACAAATGAAAATGAAAAACTATTTTTGTTACAACTTTTGTGACTATTTTCAGAATTGATCGGTAATGACAATTATTTTATTTTACACGATATGATTTTTTTTTTAATTCTACAATTAATTCTTCTAAGTTTTCACTTCTGTTGTCACCTAGTGTGGCCTGAGCGCGATAGAGTAAATGAGCTTTTGAAGGAAGCAAAGTATTTAAGAACAGTTATTCTAAGTAGAAAAGAGAGAAGAGAAATAATTGCAATTGTGTGGTGTTTGACCGCTTGTTTAGTGATGTGGTAAGAACAACTAACAACGCACCACAATGCCGCGCTCAACGAATCACTTTGTTCACAATAACGTGGCTCAGGGGCAAGAAGGCGAAGGTGTGAATCTTCCGACATATATAATAATGATATAGTTAGTATCGTTATTACCAAAAATGCAATAAAGTTGAAGAATTCCGAATCTACAAAATTTATAAACTTTGAAGCAACTTCAATGTCGGAATATCAGTATATATAAAAATGAACCCAAAATATAGTATAATCCAGCAAAACTCGAGAACGGCTGGACCAATTTTGATAATTTTTTTTTTGTTGTACTCACGAAATTACCAGTCAGGTTTGCTGCTACGTAAGCAGTAAGTGGCGCTGTTGTCCAGATAGAGATGGTTTTATGTCATTTTTTAACATTTTTTCATTTGGCGCAAACTATACTGAACCGATTTTAATATTTTTTTTTTTTTAAAAGAACAAATGAATCATAAAGTTGCTTAGGTTATAATAGAATATTAACGTATATTGTTCATTCATGTAAACTATTGATTACACATTTTTCATCAAAGCTTTTTAGAAGAAACACCCAATTAACGCATAGGGGTGTAGCAACGCACGATAAATAGTATAACATAATTTAACAGTTTGTGAGTGAATAAAAATTCCTGCAAATTATTTCTTATATAATTTTTGCTGATATAATAGAAGTTAACACACATCAACAACAACAAAAAGTTAACGACATTAGAAACTCTATGTAGTAGGAAGTAGGGAATTATTGCTTGCAGGAGTGGGCATATCTGCAGTGTACAAGGCATACAGGACTGGTCTTAGTACACTGCCTTGGGGAATACCAGCTCCAATATCTTTTAACGCTACATAAAAATTGCGACCGCAGAGAGGTATGTTTAATAGACCATCGATCCACACTTTGTCGAAAGCCTGATGTACATCTAGGAAGACTGCGGAGCTGTATTTTTTTGTTTTTAAATGCAGTTAGGATGTAATTGATGACACGGTGAACCTTTTCCGGACTACCAAATTTTTTCCTGAATCCAAATTGATGATCCTGTTGTTGCCATCATCTTAGCCGAAAATATTCTTCCAAATATCTTGGAAAATGTAGTTAACAAAGTTATCGGTCTACCAAACGATTCGAAACGATTTTCTGGCTAACCATGTTTTAACAGCATGACGATCTCAGCACACTTCCACTGGGTGGAGAAGTGGCGAAACAATGAAGTACCAGTGTTTTACGTGCTCACCTGTCTGTGAAGACTTAAGAACACGGTGCCAAGCACATGGATTAATAAACGTCAATCAACGTCCCCTTGGATATATATCCACTGGTCCCAAATTTAAGTCATATTTGTTTTGGTAAATATGACTCTCTCCTTGGTGGGGAGCGAGGCCCATCTTAAACCTCTACTGTTCTCTGGGTCACAGCACCCGGTTGTATAACGCAACTCCACGTCCACCACCCGTGGTACCAGAAAATAGCCTCTGGTCAGACTTCGTACTCGAGGTACTACCAAATTCGAACTCCAAAAAGTTCATGGATTGGTGGCCCAAGTTTGAACATAGCCCTCTGGAATAGCATGCAGGTTGGTAGCTCACAGATGGCACAGTAGAAAGCTATACTCATGGGTACAGCCTCCTCACTGTTGGGAGCGAGGTCTATTCCTACCTCTTCCGCCAATTTGGCAGCATTTATTTGATCGAGATCAAGCGAGCATATGTCCCCACTGTCACAAGGACTTTAAGCGAAAGGGTAGTAGGCTGAGACCGCTACAAGCCAAACGCCCGTGGTACCAAAAAATACCTCGGGTCAAGCAGCGTAACCAAGTTACTACCAGTATAGTTCCATGAAGCTCTGGGATTGGTTCCCCCGGGGGGGAACACCAACCAACCACATTCACACACACACATATCGGACAGTCTCAGGCTAAAATCGGACGATGTCTCAAAAATACTGCACGTGCAAAAACATTTAATCTCCTAACTCTATCCCTATTGGAGAGCACCTCACTAAAATCAAAACCCCCATTAACACTCAAAATATCAAACTCACTCATATCCCTTAAATCATCATACAAAGAACATGTTGCCATGTCTCGTCCGTTGAGACACAGGGGCATTCCGCATTGTCATTTAGGCCCCTTGAATGCAAAAAAGCATTAAGGGAACCATGACCAGTCAACAGGAATCCGAGCCAAAGGTTAAAACCAAAGTCCGGTCGACCGCCAACAAATGTGACATCCTGAACGAACCTGTATATTACTCGCACACACACAGAACTATCCTATCTGATTTGCCAGTCAGATAGGACACACTCATTCAACATTCTCTTGCACACACTATGACCTAAGCTCTCCACATCCATCCCATTTAACCATTCATCCTGCAGCAATGGTAATCCTCTCCTGATCTTGAAGTCAATGGCTCTACGCCTGACCTCCAGATCAAGAGAAACCACACCAAGCAAAATCTGCAAAGCCTCAGTGGAGACAGGGCGACATACCGGCAAACATCCCAATATCATGACCCTCTGGCATGATAACACTTTCTTTCTGCCTACAACAGACGACGCCGTTTTGTACCACACCGAAGATCCATATGCTGCACAAGCAACAAATGGACCTCCATAAATGTGCGAACAGCACGCCTACTGAGACCCCATTCACTCCGCAAAATACGGCGCAGTTTACCAACCACACCAAACAACCGGTCTCTGAGACGAGCAATATGAGCAATGAAATTCATTCTCTCACCCACGGTTATACCAAGGTATTTAACCTCAGTTACGTACCGAAGGCTGCCGGAATCAAGCCTGACGATAGGGCTCCGACTTGGTGCCAATTTGCCCTTAAGCAACATTGTCACAGTCTTATCCACCGCCACACTGACACCAACACTACTACTCCATTCAGAAACAAAACGCATGGACTCCTGGCCCTTGCGCTCAATTTCCAAACGCGATTGCCCTCAATCAAAATGAGCAAATCATCCGCATACGCACTGCACTTAAACTCATGTCCGATTTGCCTTAACAAGGAATCCATCATGAGGTTCCAAATAAATGGACCACAGATACAAACCTGTGGGCAATCACGAACCACATCCACACTGACAGACTCATTCAACCCAAACGCACAAGCACGCCTGTCAGAGAAAAACTCTTCCAAAGAGCCATTTCCCGACTTCCACAATCTCTCAATTTCCTCAGCACACAATCCCAACTTAGATAGTCGAACGCACCCATAAAGTCCACAAACACACCTAGCACATACTTGGAACAACTTGCCTGAACACATTTAAACACATAGCCCCAAGAATCCTCGACGCATTTACCCTTTCTAAACCCAAATTGCAAATCAGACATTTGCTCATTCACTCTCTCCTGAAGCCTTTCTACCAGAACTCTTTCCAGCACTTTACCAAGTACCGGCAAGAGACTGAAGCCCCGAAAAGAACGAGGATTACTCCTAATTCTATCAGGCGACTTCAGAAGCACTATCACCTTAGCACACTTCCACGCCTTGGGAAAATACCCAACCGATACACACTTCCCATATAATGCATTCATGTACTCAGGAATGGCCTTAAAGATGCTTTTGCAAATCTCTCCGGTCAATCCATCCATACCAGGTGACTTTCTCGACTTTAACATCAAAAAAGCTACCTTCAATTCACCAGCCTCGAGCGGATCACAAGGATGCTCCACCAAAGGTAGAGTTTCCCCAGGATCCGCCCGAGGGAAAAATGCACACAACAAATCATTCATACAATCACTCCATGTTGTCAACTGAGTGTCGCCAACACGAAGAGCACACACATTTGTCTGCCCACCCTTACCCCCACAAATTCTATAAGCATGACCCCAAGGATCATGCTCATTGCGCCGAAGAAAAGCTCTCCATTCATCCTCTTTCACTTTTATAAGCATACGCGTATATTCTTTCAAAACACGACTATACTCAGATCTACGTTGGTCTACATTCAAAGCATTAGCAGATCTGGCCCTCTGGAATCTCTTCCGAAGTCTACGAACCAGCCTCCACTTCATGCTTAACTTATTCGTCCACCACTTCACTCTACCAAGATTGCCCCTACGGCATCATGGAAACATACAATCATTCACACCACTCACCCACCTTTCCACGCACTCAACCTGCTCATCAACATTCATTTCAGAGAAGTGGGTCAACGCAACCTCCGTTGCTGCTTCTCTCAAGTACACACCACGCAGTGGCCAATTTGCATTATGCACACGCCAACCATTTACGGGTATACTTTCACGCACAACTGGAGTGTAAGTCATTATAATCTCTTCTAATTCAGATATAAGTTGAAGAGGTACATACTTCTGCAAGAGCACATTCGCATTACCAACAAGGGTTGTAATTTAGATACGTCTACTCAAATTCAATGTGCGCAAAGGAATTTGTACGTTGTTCTTGTTTTGCGAAGGAAGTAGTGAATGTATCTTTTCGATATTCGGTCTGGAACGAATTGAATGAGCTTGTACCTTCGCATTTGAATCATTCGAAATGAAACCTTGTCTACAACTAAAACGATGGGTTATTCAATTATACACAACTACGCAAGAGCTAAAGTGAGTTTGACGCAAACCAAAAAGGAAAACAAAGTAAAGCATGCATACATACATCCACATAAAATAAAGAAAAGAACCCAGTAGTATGGAGGACTTATCCCTTCGGAACCAGTACTAGCTCCATTTCTATCTCTTTTGCATGGAAATGACTGTCGAATTTTACATGTGATGCATTGGAAGGGGTCAATTGCCACCGCTTGCTTACCTGGGACTAGTTCTGCGCTGGAATCAGAAGCTCCTCAATTTTTAATTGAGTAAAAAGATTTGCATATTACATTTGATTGATTTTTTTACAACATCTGATAGTATAAATTTTTTTTTTCCCC
Organism: Amiota minor; assembly: GCA_037043295.1. NCBI lineage: Eukaryota > Metazoa > Arthropoda > Insecta > Diptera > Drosophilidae > Amiota > Amiota minor. Next base: position 49,883 of record JBAMAW010002248.1, read on the forward strand.
ACTATTTCCTCGTTTCCTTGTCCATTTTGAGCGCCTGCTTCTGTGCACTCGCTCTTGAGGAGTTAGATAGCTTTACGAAGCAGGTCGGAGGCGGTTAGCATCGATGGGGAATTGAGAAAATGAAATGAGACAGTTAGAAATAATGAAATATAAAAAAGCAATTTTAAAATTATATGAAATGCACTAAATTTAAGGTTTTTCATTTTCGACTTACCTGTTTAAATGATGCTCCGATGTCAATTAGTATTGTGTTGTTGTATTGCTGCGCAGTTAGAAAATATCCAAAAAATAAATTAATATCAATAATTCACTTTATAAAGGTATTTCTCGTTATGTACACTAATGATGACACTGATACAAAAACAAATTTTCCATAGGTTTTCTAAGAAAGCATAATAACGTGCACGCAAATTATAGAGCCACCTAAAAATCTTTCATTTCTTAAAAACGAAAGCTATAGGATATCACAATGGTCTACGACATGTGGAATGCAAAATAACAAACTTATAAAGGTAGTGAAAAATTTTTAGTGTAAAGCTTCAGCTCAATAGCCTGTTCATTCAAAGCCCGAAGCGAGCGACGTGTGTTTACACGCCTGCTTCAGAGAACTAATTTCAAAAATCAAATTACAAAGTAAATTGGTTAGCATCATATCGAAAAACAACTAAAAACAACTAAGCATAAAGTAGGAACAAGAAAAGTAACGTTACAATACTGTAGCGTCGAGCTGTCCTTTTTATTGGACGTTCACATAGCATAATAAATTTTTATTTTATTTGCTGCTTTTCAAATACGAACAGTACCTATAATGACGTCGAGAAGCGATTTCTCGTTTGTCGCCAATGAGACCAGGAACAAAAACAAAGGTTCCTTTTTAACCGCTCAGCAGGCCGTAGAAAGAGCACGATCTTGCTCTCCTGTTCTATTGGCTAGTACAGTGAGCACTAGTCACTCACTCCCATGGAGTGCCCAATGCCCTTCCCCTCAACCACCTGTTCATCCAAAACCAGAAGCTACTGTGTTTAACGCGACACAACCTCAACACAAAGCACAGCCGTTACTTCAACAGCTAGTGCAGTTTCAGCAACATACAACAGTGTTCTCTGCTACTCTACATTGAGGATATTAATAACCCAAAACAAGAACAAACAAAACAAGAACAGGCATGCAATAGAAAAATTCTGCTATGCAAGCAAAAACAATAAAAAAGACAACTGTGTCACCAGCAGGTAGTCAAAATCTGCGCATGCAAAACGGACTCATGAAAATAAAGCGGCAGTGCAGACAGGTATTGACCGCTACATACAATTCCATAATAAACGCAAACTAAGCCCACAAAGAATAATAATGCTAAAAAAACCATTTTAGAAAGTAATAGGTTCCAGCTACTTGCTGAAAAAGATGAACCTGTTAAAAAAGATGACAATAACGCAGCTAAATCTAAAACCGCGAAACCTCCCCCAATTTATGTTCGCGAAGAAAGCTCTAATAGACTGGTAGATGCTATTCAAAAAATTGTTGGCAAGAATAACTTTCATATTGTCCCTATTACCAAGGGTAATATAAAAGAAACCAAGGTACAAATTTATACAGAAGCAAACTACAGATCTGTAACAAAGTACCTTAGTGAGTCTAAAAAAAACTACTATACATACCAACTTAAAAGTAGTAAAGGGCTGGTTGTTGTAATCAAGGGCATTGAACCCTCGGTGGATTGTAGCGACATTAAGACTGCACTGGAAGAAAAAGGGTTTGAAGTCAAAGTAGTTATTAATATGTTCAATAAAAACAAAATCCCTCAGCCATTGTATAAAATTGAGTTGGCTCCTAAGTTGCAGCACTTAAGGAAAAATGAAGTGCATCCCATTTACAACCTTAAATGTTTACTTCACCGTAGGGTAACTGTGGAGGAGCCTCACAAACGAGTAAATCCAGTGCAATGCACAAATTGTCAGGAATTTGGACATACGAAATCTTATTGCACCCTTCGTCCAGTATGCGTAGCTTGTGGAGACTTGCATGAAACCGCAACCTGTAAACTAAGTCGCGATAATCCTGACCTTAAAAAATGCAGTAACTGTGGGGGCAATCATACAGCCAATTATAGAGGTTGTCCTGTATATAAGGAGTTGAAGAACAGGTTGCAGTCACAAAAAAATTCCGCCCATTTTAGCCGTGAGGCTAATCGTACAGAATCAGCGACGGTTATATGTCCACCTCCTAATATTCCTTTAACTTCAAAGGTGTCGTATGCAGGTGCCCTGCGCTTAGGCGTTCAACAAGAAACTGAGAAAAAGATTGTGAAGCCTAAGGCTCCAATGTCTCAACATAGTAAGCCAGTCTCACAAACTACCCCAACTCTAAATGCGTGTAATGAGCCAGTGTTGCAACCACTAAGTTCTAGTAGTCTATGTTGGTGAATTTATTGCAGACCTTGAATCAATCAATATTAATGATGCAAAACTCTTTTCAAGAGATGATGAAAATCCAAATGAAAATTTTGGATAAGTTAAATTCCCCATAATGGCTCATTTAAAAATAACTCACTGGAACGCAAATGGCGTTTCACAGCACAAACTAGAGCTGATGAAGTATCTAGAGGACAACAACGTAGATGTGTTGTTAGTCTGTGAGACTCATTTGACTAGCAAAAACAACTTCTTTATACCAGGCTATATAGTTTATACAACTAACCATCCAGATGGAAAGGCTCATGGTGGAACATGCATTGTTATAAGAAAGCGTATTAAACACCAGACCCTAGAGTCGTACTCATCTAGTTATTTACAAGCTACTTCGGTCAGGTTGCAAATGCGTTATGGTAATCTGACGTTATCTGCTGTATATTGTCCTCCACGATTTGCTATATCTGCGGATGTTTTTAAAAATTTCTTTGATAGCCTTGGAGCACGATTTTTGGCGGCCGGTGACTATAATGCTAAACACACTTATTGGGGGTCACGTTTAGTAAATCCAAAAGGCCGGCAACTTTACAGCACTCTTGTAAATTGTCAAAACAAGCTAGACTTCGTTTCTCCGGGTAGGCCTACATACTGGCCGGCGGATCCAAGAAAACTCCTGATATCATCGACTTCGGTATCACAAAAAATATACCAAGAAACCTCATAGCAGCAGTTACTCACGACGAACTCTCTTCCGATCACTCCCCCGTTGATATCGTTTTACTCGATTTTCCAATATTTGAGGATCGCCCTTATAGTCTCATATCTAAGAAAACTAATTGGTTGCAATATAAAAAGTATATTAGTTCTCACATTGAAACTGCACCTGCGATCAACTCTGAAAGCGATATTGACAAATCTGTTAATGAATTAAGTTCCGTATTGGTAGCTGCAGCTGAGGTATCAACGCCTGGGATTGTTGCTCACAAGTTCAATAGAAAATCGTTCTCAAATAGGGAACTTGAAGAACTGGTTGCTTCTAAACGAAGATTGAGAAGAGAATGGCAACAGCACAGATCTCCTTCGTCAAAACAAAGGCTAAAAGATGCAACAAAAAAACTAGCCAAAGCTCTTTTAAGCGACCAGCTCGAGGCACAAAGGCGCTATATCTCTAACCTTTCACCCACAAACACTAGATCTTCACTTTGGAAAGCGCAAAAATCGCTAAAAACTCCTATGGAGCTGGACTCACCTATTAGAGACAGAAACGGAATGTGGGCTCGGTCTGATGAAGAGAAGGCTAATGTATTTGCCAACCATCTTGAGCACGTGTTTCAACCTAATCTACCTACTAACAAATTTGTGCTTCCTCAACAGACAATCACAAATTCAGTAAATATGTCTCCATTAAAAACAAGCGCTAGTGAGATTGTATCTATTATAAGGACTCAACTGAAACCCAAAAAATCTGCTGGTTATGATAGAATTGTGCCAAAAATGATAACTGAACTTCCAAATGCAGCAATAGTTTTTCTAACATGTCTTTTCAATGCTATCTTTCGAATTGGGTACTTTCCAAAGCAATGGAAGAAATCTGTTATTATAATGGTTCCAAAGCTCGGGAAGGATAAGACATGTCCTTCTTCATATAGGCCTATAAGTCTGCTTCCATGCCTTTCTAAGCTATTTGAGAAGGTCCTTAAAGCCAAACTCAATCACCAGTTACAAGCAAATAGTTCAATCCCTGATCATCAATTTGGTTTTAGAGCAAAACATGGAACGATTGAGCAAGTCAACAGAGTAACTTCGGAAATAAGAACTGCCTTTGAACTGCGAGAATATTGCTCAGCAGTATTCCTTGATGTAGCACAAGCGTTTGATCGAGTATGGCATGAGGGTTTGATTTACAAAATAAATTGTTTACTACCCCAAAATATGCATAGAGTCCTGCAATCCTACATATCAAATCGAGTGTTTGTAGTAAGGCAGAAAAATTTCGTTTCAAATGAATTTAAGATAAAAGCAGGAGTTCCTCAAGGTAGTGTCTTGGGACCAACTCTATACATGTTATTCACTGCCGACATTCCAACAAGTAGTCAAATTGTTACTTCGACTTTCGCTGATGATACTGCCGTAATCAGTCGCTCCCGTTGCCCAGTTGAAGCTTCCGCAAGCTTGGATGCTCATCTTAAAAGCCTTCAGGAGTGGTTATCCAACTGGAGGATTAAAGTCAATGAGGGGAAATGTAAGCATATTACATTTACATTGAACCGACGGACTTGTTCTCCAGTAACATTAAATGGTGTTACAATTCCTCAAACCCAAGTGGTAACTTTCTTGGCGTTCACCTTGACAGACGGCTTACCTGGCGGAAGCATATAGAATCTAAAAAGATACATATGAAACTAAGGGCTCAAAGTCTTCACTGGCTAATCAATTCTAAATCTGGACTGAGACTTGAGTACAAGGTGATGCTGTATAACTCTGTTATTAAACCAATTTGGACTTATGGTTCTGAATTGTGGGGTACCGCGAGCGCGAGTAACATTGAAGTTATACAAAGAGCACAATCCAAGATACTTAGAACAATCACGGGAGCGCCATGGTATATCAGGAATGAAGACATTCACAAGGACCTGGAAGTACCACCTGTCAAAGATGAATGTTCCAAGCGTAAAGCTATTTACATGGATAAATTAGTTCGGCATGTTAATCCCCTAGCCAGAGTCCTTATCCATACAAGGAACTCATCTCGACTGATCCGTAATGATCGTGCTGCCCTTTTGATTAATTAGAGGCTCGTAGTGCCAAGTGAACTCCTTCCTCTTCATTGAGGAGGGACACATGTGTATTAGTTTTATAAGATTTGTAACCTTATTGTTAGTCCTATGTATTATATAGGAGATTCAGTAAATACAAAATAAAAACAAAAAAAAAAAAAAAATTTCTATAGAAGCAATTGTGATTTATTTCCATTTTAAAATGAATATCATGATTTTTTTTATATATTGACTTTAATTTAAATAACTAAGCTTCCTTTTATTGACATCGTCTGAAAATTTAAGCAAATTTGGTTCCAAATGGTCCCATTCTCTTATTATTGTCCTTTTCAACTCTTCAATGAAATCATATTGCTTTTGATTGTTGTAAATCCTTCGAAGTAGTATTCCCCATATGTTTTCCATCGGATTTAGGTCTGGAAAACAAGCCGGCCAATCCATAACAACAATGGATTTTCCAGAAAACCAAGACATGGTTTCGCGACTCACGTGAATTCTGGCATTATCTTGTTGGAATGTCCATTTTGTTTCCGAATTACGTCTAATAAATGGCACTAGGCTCATTCCGAGGACTTTAATGTAGTCGCTGCTCTTTATTTTCGAGGATACAAATCGAATTTCTAGACAGCCTAATAACTTTAGCTTTGAAAACACCAACAGCTCATTTCTAATATCATGCCAATACCCTCGGAAACAGTCTGGACCATCCAGGTTCCACTTTTTTTCATTAGAAAATATGACCTTATATAGGAAAAGTTGTAAAAAACCATCACACAGCGGTGGTGGTGGAGGCATTTTTCGCTTAAGGATTCCCAGTTTCGGGCCAAATTTTCTTTTGTGAATCTCAACCATAGCCTGCTTGTGGCGTTGTAATAGTTTCGGAGTAGTCTTCATTATAGCGTAGGTAATGTTTTCGCTTCGCTTTAAAATCCAGGAAATAGTCGAACGATGAACTGGAACGTCAACAATCTTTTGTAAGTCCGCCAAACTTTTGGTTGAGTTACTCGCAGCCCTCAAAATTTTAAGTTTTTGGCGATGGTCTAGTTTTTTTTCTTACCCCAGAATTTCTTAGCCTGTAGCACACCGGATCTTTTAAAAATTCCAGAATTACGTGATGACTTCGATCAATTTTCCTGGCAATTCCCCAAAATCCCATATTCTGCTCTCTAAAATCCAATATTGTTCTTTTCACAATATCTGTCAATCTTTTTCCACGCAGAATAATTAAATTTCACAATTTTTTTTTACTTTACTTGATCAAACAACTGATAATCAGTTATTAAAATAGCTTACAAACAAATAAAACACAATTGGTTCTATAGAAATGCAACAGTAAAAAAGCTATTTTTTTGATTTGCTTAAGTCTTTACACTAACAATTTTCACTAAATACTTTTATATGTTTGTTATTTTGCCTTCCACACATTTTTGTAGAACATTGTGATACCCTAGTCTTTCGTTTTTAAGAAATGAAAAATTTTTAGGTGCTTCTATAATTTTGCAACGAACCTTATAAATTAAAAGAATAAACAATAAATATCAACAATAACTAACCTTAACTCACCCCACTTTATTGTCTTTATGGCGCCGGCACAAATAATGAGACGCGCGTCTCACAAAATTTTTTTCACTTTGTAAACAGTGAACACCACTCAAAATTGACACAAATTTGCCAAATGAATTGATTCAACAAAACGCGGTTTACTGCATTTCACAAAATTTCATAACGTTTCGTTATCTCATTCCTTTGATTAGAATTATCGCTCTCGACACCAGTTCAAAGAGAGTAAACAAATTGTTGCCTCTCAATTGTTCCCTCTATTACTGGTTCCCTTCTGTCTCGCATATGACTTCCTCGTGGGTAGTCCCGAGAGGATAAGAAAAGGGACTAGAGAAAAAAAAAAGAAAAAAGGGGTCAATTAACCGGGCATACTACTGGGAAACAATAGCACGACATTTTTGCTTGTTTATAATGTGGCCCCGACATGATGATCATCATGCTACATGGAAGCATGATGTTAGTTCATTTCTTGCTATATTTCGAAATGAGCTGGCCTGCGGACAACAATGCCGATGACGACGCGTCGGCGCTTTGCAAATATTTCGTATGCCATCCGCTACCGATGACGTCGGCACTTTACAAATATTTGGCATTCCATCCGCTAACGCGCTTACGTCTGCTCTGTCCAAATATTTCATAAAAGTGAGAACTTGCCTATATTCGCCTCTTTTACACGTATTTACTTCGTGAAGGCGTAAATAAGATAGCATGGCCAAAGAGAGAATGTTGTTTACATATACCGAGCGATGAGAGAATAAATAGCATGATGAAATATCTAAATCGATTAGAAATTTCGTCATGCTATGGTCATGCCACGCACACGCACTTATTTCACTAACCCTATGATAAAATGCTTAATAATTGCATGATCATGTCGAAGGCATTATAAGGGACGCGAGACGTATGCCTCTGACGACGTTTCTCCTTGTCTTCATTCGAAGTTTTCGTTGTTATTTCACTTCGTTCAGTGACGCGATCATTCATTTGTACAGGCATAAAATATACATAAAAGTATGTACTTTCAATTCGCAGGTACTAACATTCAGTTTCATTCACAATAGATGTATATAGGAACATGTGAAAGGGAACAACATTCACATCACAGAAGCGAAATCCTACATTCATTCACATTCACTTTAAATGGGTTATGCAAAAGAAGCATTCTTTTTGAAGTGAATGATTCAAATGTTGTTTCGAAGGCATTCATGCATAAGTCTACTACATACGATGTTGCAAACAACCTAGTGTCTTCTAAATTATTGTTTAAGCTTTTTGCTAATGTCCTGTGCTACTGTCGAACCCCCATTTCCCAATTAATGTAGTAGTCAATTTACTCCAAGCAAGAATCGATTCTTTGTTGAATCGACCATAGAATCGGACAACAACCACATGGAAAATTGTCAGTTTTTGTTGTAAAATGTGAATAGATTCTGGTAAATTCAACAATGGAATCGGCTTTGAAACCCCAACATGGCTGGCAAATTTCTCCAATAGTGGAAAATTTTCGGCAATTTCCAACCGGAACTGTGATTTTTCCTTTTTTCTTTCAAACCAAAGCAAAAATAGCAGATGTTGATGTCAGTTAATTTCAAATAGTAAATATTTTGTTAAAATTTTAATAAAGTACGTAGCAGGAATGAAAAAGGGATTTGTAAAAACTACTTGCACACACTGCAAATTTTTCTTAATAATGTAGTTTCTACAAATTTTACGTTGAAATTAGCACAACGTCCTCGCAATGTACCATGTATATAGAAACAAAGCAAAAAGCAGCTGATCAAAAATCAGAATCGCCGGTGTAGACGTAAAATCGCTTCTCAATGAATCACTTTGGTGTAAATTCATTATAAGATTGTTTACGGAATCATTTGTTATATCATTGATAACATTACTCTGTAGCTGTAATATACGCGAAGCTGTCTGATCTAGCAAAATTGACTTCAGCGTGTGATCTGCTCACAGTATTGTTACTGGTAACATTGTCATAACTTGGTAATAAATCGTAAGAAATTTTACTGTTTATGAACTTCCAAAGTAGCAAATATTGATGTTTTGTTAAATTAGTTTCCATTCTAAGTGATAAAACATCATTAACAATTGCTGGTGAATAGATAGGATTTAGCTGTAACTTAGCAATAGATACAAAACCAGCAGACGCATTACTTTCTGTTAGTTCGGCTATTCGTCGTCGCTTCGTACTCTTTGAAGACTTTGCAAAATTTACTCTTGAACGATCACTACATTTAATAGTGCCTAATCCATGAAGCATAAATTTTAAGAAAACACTTTCTTTAATTGCAAGCCAATCAGAATAGTTATGCATAACAGCCAAAACACTTAAATTTTTTTACGTATTATTTAATGCATTTTACTAAATTTTATGGCTGTATTTTACAGTATTTATTTTCAATAGTCTTTTGCATTACATCGACTACCTTCCATACTATTACGACATTTGTACCGCCTACTGTACACCAAATTTCAAAAACACATAAGCGGGAAAATTCACATTGATAAGAAGTGAACTAGCAACCCGCTCTGCTTTGCATGGGTGCAATATCGCTTTGGTATTTTTACAAAATTTTGTTTACATTATGTCTTTGCTTACAATGTTTACAGATTTCTTGTCATTACACAATACGAGTGATGTGCGAAAGAGCTACATATAACTGTCCATGAGAAAAACACTCAATGCTCAGGTCTAATCCCACAACGTTGAATGTTTGACCTTGTGATTTGTTATAGGAAATTGCAATTTTCTAAACTGGAAAGGTAGATCCGTTGGTATTAATGGAATCCGCCGAATTTAAATGACTTCTCCAGTTCCACATCCGGTCAGTATTGTGAACTCTATTATGTAGTTTTTTAATGATTTTATCTGTAAACGTGTACCATTGCACAATTTTAGTGAATGAAGGTTCCGTAATAAAATAATGGGGCACTCTACTTTTAAAACTAATTTATGTGGGGCTGTAGGGAATTAAGAAATTCTGTTGGGAAATGAACAGCCTTTTCCAGAGTAGTATATTTGAGTCAGTCTGTTGATCTGTGACAGAATTAAATCATTTAGTATACCTATTTGATCATTGGTAGGTGACAAAATAGCTCTCTCCTTTCACCAAGAAGTTGTCTTAGAACTTCTGTTATCAATTTCGGGATAAACCTTTTCTATCAATTCTTGAAGAGCATTTACCAAAACGCAAATGTTTTCATTCTCAAGTGGCATCATTGTCTTGTGGCATCTGTTCATTTCCTATTTGCATCAAAACTCTTCAAAATTACGGTTTTCATGTGTAGGTAACGAAACTCTCATATTTGTTTTGAGTTCTAATATATTTACACACAGGTAAGATCTTTTCAATGAAGCGTTTATTTCATCAGCACAACCGGTAAAATTTGGCGAAAATCACCTGAGAATAATATTGTGCACCCACCCATATCTGAGTTTGTGCAGCGCAAATCGCGCAATGTTCTATCTAATGCTTCAACGGAATTTGTTTGACATTGTAGCTTCGTCCCAAACTATTAATGAACAGTTGCGCATCAATTTTCTAGTATTGCTTTGTTTTGAAATACTACTTACACTGTTAGTATTTTCAGTAAGAATTTTTAGAAGAAGTTTAAACGTTGCGTGTGCAGTTCGGCATCCTTGTAAAAGTGTAGCTGGAATTCCGGATGATGCAACAGCTATTGAAAATTTACCAATAGATCTTACTTTATCTAAGAGCAAAATAATTAGGAATATTTTTCTCGTACCTCCAAAAGCATCAAGGAAAAATATGTTTTCATCGTTCCTATCAAGCGGTGTTAATAACGCATCGTATACTTTTTTTTGATCGATGCGTGATGTTCATCTTGAGCTATAATTGGTAATAGTGTACGTTGATCATAGGATGTTTCACTGTTTAAAATCGAGTTAGCTATATTTGTAGGCATCGGCAGTCCAAAATATTTAATTGACTTACCCGAAACAACTTCTACTACTTTGTTTAATCCTATCATTTAATTGATTTACCCGAAAGAACTTCTACTATTTACTTTGTTTAATCGTAAATTGGACATCTCACATTATCTCTCTTCGTCGCTGAATTAGTACGTCTTTAGCCATATTTTCTTGATACTTATTCTAGAGAAATAGAGAGTCGGTCACTTGGCAAAATGTCACAATAATGACAAACAAATACCTCAATGACCTCGCTGAACAGCAAACAGCAGCTTGCGAAATTGAATTATCTCAATGGCAGTTAGACTCATCTCTTTGCAAGGTGCTTGATATGTATTATAAGTTACGCCTTGTATAGTCCTGAGCTGTGCGAATGATGATGGACCTTTTTTTGTAGTATATGAATTATTATGAATTATTATGAATTATTATGCTTGATATGTATTATAAGTTACGCCTTGTATAGTCCTGAGCTGTGCGAATGATGATGGACCTTTTTTTGTAGTATATGAATTATTATTCTCAAATAAACACATTCGCTGTTGTTGGGATGTACTACACAAACCCTCCCCGCCGCATTTCTTTTCTTTTAACATACGGAAACGCTACGGCTTAAGCCCCTTGTTTTGTACATTGGAAGGTCTTAGCAGTCTTATTCCATGTATAAAAGCTTGGAACTTTGTCATATGTCAGAGTTTTTGCACAATTATAATTTAAAAATGCTGTTAACGTTGTATCCCGTCGATTTGTAACAATATCGGTGATGTTGCCTTCAGTAAAATAAACTTTCTGTACATTTTCTAAACGAACGGCGAGATGGGTAATTGTGGGCGCTCGGTTATGTATGTCGAATGGTAAAATACTCCAGACTGCTTCCGAGCTACAGATGTAACGACCAGATTAATAGTTCTCTACCTCATTTGGCGATTGTATGCTAAATGTAGCTTGATCGGTACCTTTATTAATATGTTATGTAACATATCGTAATGATTTAATAGAACTGCATAACTCTACGTTGACATGAGCTTCGAAAATTTTAAAAGCAATGAGTTATAAAGAACGATCTAACGGTTGTCAATTTCGTGGTTTCGCAAAGTGGTATGCCTACCATCTTCTACCAGACGTCGACGATATTTACGATATCCGTCGTCATTGGTAGATGTTTGGCTATGGAATGATTTCGGAAATTTTTGGTACTCTTGCCTTCACGCATACATTCTCTATGAATTGAAAGATCCGCAAGGGCCATGTATCATATGTTTGTTTTACAATTTCGTACAGGGTTGGATTAATTTCTTTATTTGGTAACTCCACCGAAATAACACTATCAATTTGATCCGGGCTAATTTCATTCATTAACCATACCAGCAGATGGACATGTGGCAAACCACGTTTCTGCTTATCGTAATGTTTCACAAAAATCATGGCATCCAGTTATTTTTCATGTAAATATTGAGGCCCACCAATGAATCACTATTTGTCCAATTTCGTTGCTATGCTCATTCGACTTTAAATCATCCTTATTATCCGAAATTAGTAATGGTTCATGCATGAAACTGTTTCACGTAGCGATGTTCCACTAACTGGATCAACTTGAGTAATATTTACAGTATATCCGTCTTCTCTCCGACAGATCATCAAAGGAAAGATCAGTGCAACTCAGATATTCTGTGCAAGTTGTCGTCACGATTGTGCAATTCAATATCTCGTTTATCAAATTGTTATCTAGCAATCACAACTGCAACTTCACTCGTAGATAGGACATTATAATGGCCGATGTGTTTTCCAGCAGGCACTTTATTTCCATGGATTACGATATTAAAGTCGGGTGTTCCTGGCGGTACGCTCTCAATAGCAGTTGTGAAAGTCTGTAAGTAGCTGTTATGGGAATGTAACAAATCTTGTAAAAGTCTTACCAAACTTTGATGTAAAATAGATCCGTAGAAATTTGTGATCGTTGCACCCATATGGTAGCAAGCTTCATGTTAAACGACAGGGTAATACTTGTATTCAAGAAAAGGATTAGAAGTCCTCATCGACATGCGTTCGGACAATTCTAGGGCTCTCTGAAATCTGCGTCTATCTCTGCCATAACGAAGACGAATTTCACGTTCGACAGAGGATTCTTTGTTTCTACGGAAAGAACGCATTGATCTTGCATAGGACAGTCTGGTTTCTGGTTTCTTCTAATTCTAAATCACATTCGAAGAAACTTTGCTGAGAAGCTGAAATATTGTAGTGGCAGTAAATGCGTTTTCCATAAATTGTAACACTATGACAATTACATTAATTTTAAGAGCGAACATAACGGGACAATTCGCTTACGAAACTACGCATTCCCATTTTTGTTCTTTTGGAATTTTGAATCAGTCTTTGGGCAATAAATATGTACGGTTTGCAGTTTAAATACTCTTTGGCAATCCTCTTGTGCACACATAGTTAATAAAAAAATTAGATAAAATAATACAATTATAACAACACACTCCCTTTTTCTACGATCTCAGTGAACAATAATTCAGAAAGGAAAGAGCGAATAGCGCAATACTCTTATGCTCATTCAGTTATCACTAAATTATAGGAGTAAATACAACAATTAAAACAACACATAAAGTTCAAGGAGAAGCATAGCATCAGCAACGTAAAAATGTAAGCAAAATATTGTACGTGGTGTTGCAAAAATGTATATGTATAGTGACTGAAAATGAATAAAATATTTTTAATAAATGAATTATTTATGTACATGCAAACGTTTCTAAGAAATTTCTTTAATTAACAGTGAAAACCGTATCAAAATACGTTGCGTAGTTCAGAAATAATCAGTATTCTAGTGTAACTTCTTGAAATTTCGGCTTTTCTTTATACTATGTAAAGCAATAGTAAAATCCAATTCAAAAACAATGTTCTTATATACATGCATATATACGTACATATATACATACATTTATACACATACATTTATACACACATATATACATACATACATATATCGTTGTGCATAAAACACAACAACACAAGACGACAACAACAACTGCGCAATGTCTGACCACTTTTAGATTACTGCATTTGGTCAGCGTTTTTAGTATAGCCTCCCACAGTCTATGCAAGATTACACGACGCTCGGCACATCTCGGTAGCTGGAATGAACACTAATATAATCTTAAAACGTGAACTAATATTAGGAAAGGAAATCATAAGGGTATTCGGGTTGAACACAACTAAAATTTTAAAAGACATTCTAAAATAAATATTGTACAAACAAGTAAAAAGCTTATAAACTTCGCCTATGCCGAAGTTGATAGTCTCTTCACGCACCCCCTAGAAAACGATATTGCCTACACTCTATGATAGAGCGTTCAAAAATATTTGATTATTGATTTGACTTATGTTTAGGGTATAGTCAGTACAAATACAGCATTTCAACGTTAAAACCGAAATATTTGTATATGAGCATTACGATCCAGTAATCCTAGGGTCTTAAAATCGACACGGTTGTTTAATATGGATCAGATACTTATACTGTTGAAATTTCAGATAGATTACACAAAAAAATAGAAAAAGAAACCTTAATTCGGGTTTGGGTATGGTAGCTATACGATCCAGTAACTCTAGGATCTTGAAGTTTACGCATTTTTTGGACATTGATAAGAAACTTAAAGTATCTAAATTTTAATTGAATAGGACCAAAAACAAAAAGAAATCTAATAAGAAAATGAATTTTAATGATGGTTTGAATGGGTGGTGCCCGTCTTGTGGTCCGATTCGGCTGGCTCCGAATGTAATGCGTCTAGGAAGAGGAAAAGTTCGTGAAAATTTCAAGTCTCTAGCTCAAAAACTGAAGGACTACTTTGCATACATAGAGATGTATAGACGGATCAATGTGTCTCGCCGAGATAATTAAGAATATATATACTCTATAAGGTATCTGATGCCTCCTTGTGCCTGTTACAAGCATCATGACAAATTGCGTGAAGAGTATAAAAATAAAGTCATTGTCATATTTACATAGTGCTGTTTTTGGAACAATTATTCCATTTTAGTAATAATTTGTCAAATTATACAAACTTTAATTTTTGCTCTCTATTTACCAAACAGCAATCACAATTTCTTAGTCTGGTGGACGCATTTGAGGTACCATATTCTTCCATCTCCATGGGTCCAGAGATTGGTGAGGGTGCCTTTGGTCGTGTTTATAAAGCAACTGCATTAAACTTACGGAACATTTGGAGTACAGAAGTTGTTGCAGTAAAGCAATTAAAAAGTAGTTTCAATCGATGCATCATAGGTAAAATTTCGGTGTCATATTTTTATTTTCCATTTTCAGGAAATCCAACAACAGAAGAAATTGCGGAATTCCTAAATGAAATTGAAATGCTAAAGGGTGTTGGGCAACATAGAAATATTGTTTGCTTCCTTGGCTGTTGCACTGTTCGATCGCCTTATCTTATGATTATGGAGTATGTAGGACGGGGTAACCTGGTAAAAATAACGCATTGTTTTGTAGAATTGTAAAGAAGACTATTTTTTCCAAATTCAGTTATCATACTTACGCACAGTTCGAAGTAACATCGTAAAATCCAATCCTCCGATTGAACACATAAGAAAGTGTGTATCGGCTTCAAGAGCTAATGATATTGTTAAATATATTGACTTGAGTGTTTCTGAAGAGATAGTTTGTGCTGATTCAGAAGCGAAAATTGTGGTGGGGCAACCTAAATCATCGGTTACTGAAAGTAAGTTTCCTTTGACATCGGCTCAATTGAAATCAAATTTAGTACATTAAAATTTATTTTGACAGCAATATTCACCATTATAGAGGATGAAATAGAGCAGTTTAAATATATTTTGGATAATAGGGAGCTATATAATTTTGCTTGCCAAATAGCAAACGGAATGAGATTTTTAGGTGACCGTGGAATAACGCATCGGTATGTTTATAACAAGTCTTCATATGCATACATACGCATATGTTAAAAAATTGCATTTGTTGTTTAATAGTGATTTGGCGGCTAGAAACATACTTATTGATGATCATAAAACCCTTAAAATATCAGATTTTGGTCTATCAAGACATGGCATATACATGAATACTAAAGCAAGAAAGGTAAGAAATTCATGATGTTTTATAAATAAATATAAACTATTTTTTCACCTGAAGTTGCCGTTACGATGGTTATCGATTGAGGCCATTCGGGACAATATCTACTCCAGCAAAAGTGATGTTTGGGCTTATGGTGTTGTTCTTTGGGAGATAGGCACACTTGGCGCATTGCCATATTACACGGTTAGCAATGAGGAATTGGTATCTTTTCTGCTAAGTGGAAAACGTTTAGAGAGACCAGAAGTTTGCACTGAGCAGGTCTATGCTATAATGCTACAGTGCTGGGAGGAAATACCGGACGAACGCCCAACATTTGAAGAACTTTACAAAGTATTGTCGCCACAGACGAGTTACGTGGATGAATTAAGTGATGATTATGTTTTCCCGTCGTCTAAGGAAATTACAAATTGAAAGAATGTAAAAGTGAAGTAATTCCATCAGTGTTTCTTTTAGTGAACTTTACTTTATTTACAAGGGAAGGAAGAAATCTTCAGTACCACTTAGTCTTATCCGTCTTCTCGCATCCTTCTTTGAACATTGCCTTCAGATTGGTTACTTCCTGAACTCGAATACTGCAAAAGTTATAGCCATTTCTAAACCAGGGAAACCACCTGATTCGCCTGAAAACTACCGCCTTTCAGCTTATTATAATGCTTCTCGAAAATATTCGAAAAAATCTATCGGTAGATACTTTACTTGCAAATACAATAGAAGCACTTTTTATTATTCCTGCAACTCAATTTAGCCAGCGCTTTACTATACGGGTAACATGTATGCAGAATACACAATACACTTCAAAACTCTTTAACTGGCTTGGATATTACAAAAATGCAAGACCAGTGTGATATACTTCACAAGGCGAAGGAAAATTATACACTTACCCAGTGTTAATCTGAATATTAATAATATTGACATTCATTGGACTAATAGCTTACGATAAAACTATATGCTGTACGGACACAACTAGTGCGGTTTTGCAATATTCTCGTTGCGTGAAATACAACGCACCTGGAGTTTGACACAGGTACTGGGTGTAAATCCACTTGAAGGCATTTTGCATATGAAAATCAATTGTCAGTGTCAGTTGAATACAGAGGCTTCCTTAGCATGTTCGAAGATATTTCTGGTTTTGGGCATGGCATCGTCGCTGGTGTTATCTAAATGGGTCAGTTGCTAACTACTGGAAGTATCCAGATGATGAGAAGAAAAAGCAACCAATGGGTTCTATCGATCTAAAGGCATGCGTATCACAAAAAGTATAACAGCATCGCGTGGTGTTTGTGGGCGTCTCAGTACTATGCTGTTGGAATGTGAGTGTGCAGCGAAACTAACTGATCAGCAATTGTTAATCATAGTATCCAATACCGATACAAAGGAAGAACGAGAAGAGTGGTGTTCTGGAACAAGGCGTTGACGCTTTTACGAGCTTGTGGACCAACGCAATAAGAAACCAACAATCGTTTATTATTCTTTTCTTTACAATAATGCATAATGCGCTCGTTTTTTTTTTTTATTTATTCAGCATTTACATATGGTTAAGTTGTTTTCGGTTTTATGCAATTTCGTTTTCCTAAGAATTAAGAAAAATAAATTAAATGTGTGGGTTAGTTAGTGTTTAGTGCTGCTCCTTCGGGCAAAGTTACCTTCATTTAAATGTGTGTCAAACAACAGTCACAGTCCCCTAGTATTTTATTTTACCTTTATATTACAATACTCACAGTATTTTGTTTTCGTTTTTATATTTTTTTTTTCTTCTTGTTCATTTTTTTTTTTTTTTGGCATGTTTGCTTTATCACAACATTTCTCTCGATTTTTATATGAAACTGGGGTGACCCGACGTGCATCCTAAGCGTTAATTGGGTGTTTCTTCTAAAAAGCTGTTGTAAAATGTGTAATTAATAATTTACGTGAATGAACAATAGATTTTAATATTCTACTATAACCTAAGCAACTTTAAAGAATTATAACCAAACTATATTTTTGGTTTTCTGAATTGGTGTATATATGTATAGAGGTTTTTGAGTTTCTACTCTAGAGCAAGCAACATATAATTGCGAAAAACATGGATTCTCTAAATTTACTTCATCAACGCGTAGCAACTGTCCTTGAGCTTTGTTGATTGTCATCGCGAAAGCAAGACACATAGGAAACTGTAGTCGTTTGAATTCGAAGAGCAAATCAGTGGGAATCATTGGATTGCGCGGAATCAAGATCCTTTATATTTGCCGTTATTATCGTTGCTTTAATCACATTCAGCATCAGGTTTTCCACGGAAAGTCTGTTTCCGTTGCATAACTTTGGCGTGTTCCGATTCCGAAGGAGCAGTATTGGTGATCCAATTTTCAAATTGAGTTTCGCAAAAGTATAACGCGAATTAGAAACATTGTGGAAGGTCATGCGCGTGGAGAAAGCAAAACTCTCTCAAACTCTGAGCTA
The DNA here is from genome assembly GCA_037043295.1 of Amiota minor. Lineage (NCBI taxonomy): Eukaryota > Metazoa > Arthropoda > Insecta > Diptera > Drosophilidae > Amiota > Amiota minor. The sequence continues at coordinate 68,102 of JBAMAW010002248.1, forward strand.
AGGTGTCGATTAGGTATTCTCGAATCTTATTTTAAACAAATTTGTTCTATTTAAGGTGACGGAGAAAACATAGACATCGAGAAAACATAGAAGTATCGAAAGGAGACTGAAGATTTATACGTTACAACCAAGGTGTGCATCCAAAATCTTTTGGGAGACGATTTACTCAAATCAGAAAGGAATCATCATATGGATATGCCAACAAATAAGTTACCGCAATTAAAGCTACCATCATTTAGTGGTAAATACAGTGAGTCCGAAAATTTTATTGTGCCTTTTAATGCAATAATTGATCGGGAATCGAATATATCCAACATCGAGAAATTCAATTATCTGTAAATTTCTTAAAGGATCATATGCTTCAAACTGCCAGAGTTTTCCAGGTGTCCAATATTCCAATGTCCATAATTATCCAAAAGCTCTTGAAGAGTTGAAAGCACCGTATGATAATTCTACAATACATTGATTTTTCTTAAGAATATTCAATCGTTGTTCGAATTGCCAACTGTTTCCAAACCAAACAGTACCCAAAAAAAAAAAAAAAATTTTAATTGACAATACTGCCGCTCTTTATGATTCGTTACTTTCTTTGGGCAACGACAAGCAAATAACTGAGGCCATGCTTATTTACCTCATCATACAAAAATCTGATAATGACACTGAAAGTTTTTGGAAGGATTAGTTAGATTTCAAGAAACTCCCGTCTTTGGTCGATTGATCTACAATATTAGACAGACGATGCCAATTTCTGGAATCGCTTGATAGTAACCATACATGTGCTTCTGAGCATCTATCGCTTTCTCGAAACGTAACAAGAAGGTTAACCAAGAATATTCTCTTGCTGCACGGATGCGAGTTGCCCAATGTGTTTATGTGAAGCCCAAAAGGTACCTCATTTTGACCGTTTCAAAGCCCTTAAGGTGTCTCAACGATTTGATACTGTATCGGTTTGTGCATTAATTGTTTATCCAATGATCATCGAGTCTCGAATTGTTCGTCATCACACTACTTTCACCGATTTTCATTACGTCAATAATTATTTTACAGGAACTTTGGCTACTAAAACTGACTTGGGATGATTCTGTTCCTCAGAACTTACACATTGCTTGGACCCGACTTCTCTCTAGTCTGGCGATACCGTCTTCGATTAAAATCCCAAGATATTGTTTATGTTCAGAATCACAAGGATTCGAACAACACGGATTTTGTGATGCGTCAATTCGAGCCTATGTTTGCTGCATATATTTTGCTTTTGTTAATTTAGCTTTAATTTATTCTAAGGTTTTTGGGCGATTGCATTTATTCATTTTAATTATAAGTACAAAAACACTTAGGTGGATAATTTAATAATAATTTTATGACTCGCAGAAATTATAGATAGAATGAAAAAACTACCCCTTTAACAATTATCACGTGATTGTTTAAAAAACTTTAAGCTTTTTTCAATTTACCATAGTATGGTGAAAGCTTAATTTGATCATGGAGTAAATGCCAATTTGTAGTTGCCACAGTACTCCCCTTCTAGACGAACCCAGTGCTGCTGGCAAATCTGATCCTTTGACCAGAACGGGAAGGTTTCGTAAATGCTGGTTTTGGCTCTTGGTTTTCCGGTCCAGTTAATGATGTAAAGGCTACAACCTGTATGCTGATGTTGGTTTTGCGTCCCTTTATGAGAACTTTGAAAAACTTGTATGTTTTTTTTTAAAATCTCGAACGGTCATTCGTATGGATGGGTCAAGGAAGGTCGAACTGAATCGTGGCGGATAAAAACATGAGTAGCCAATTCGAGTTTCGGAGAAATAAATGTCTTCGGAGGACTATGGAATGCTGTGTCCGCCAGGCGCAAGTTCTGCATCGATCGTAAAAAATATTGTACAGATTTGCTGGTAGTTGTAGTAGTTTGGGTGGCAGTGAGAAACTCTCCTGGTAACCTTAGTGTGGTATCATAGACCAGCATCGCTGGTGATGCCTTGATGTCCAGCTTGAAAACGACTCGTAGGCCAAGTAAAATGGTGGTAAACACTGCGTCCACTTGTTGACGTCGTTGCACAGAATAGCGGCTTTAAATGAACGATGCCACCTCTCAATCAGGCCATTTGATTGCGGGTGATATGGAGTAGCTCGGAAATGACTTGCTGCGATGATGTTCATCAGTTCGGTGAAAACCGATGACTCGAATTGTCTGCCTCGATCTGTAGTAATTTGTGCTGGAACTCCAAATTGTGAGATCCAATGTGTCACAATGGCTTTTACGACCGATTCTGAAGTGATGTCAGGAATTGGCGCTGTTTATGTTTGAATTGAGTTAAAGCAAGACATGAAACGAAAGAAGTGAAGCCGACTGTGTTTCGAGTTCGAAAACCGTCTGCATTCTGTGAAATGAGTTAGAAAGAATTAGCCTGCAAAAAAATGAGAACTTCGCCACAGCCGAACGTATCCGAATTAATTTGAATTAATTGCGCATTGCACGTTCTCTCATTTCGTTTGATTTGAGTGAAGCGCGCAGTCGTACAAGGAAATGAGTGAGAAAAAGACGCAGACGGGTCTGTAAGTGGTTGTGTGTATGTATATGTATATGCATAGTACGCGATGCATACACATTGTATATGTAATACGTAAATGTATTTTGTTTGTTTACCTGTTTTGTTGTTTTCTTTCTTCTTTTCCTTACGCACAGCACAACAATAACAACCCTTTGTTCTTATGCAAAACAAAAAAAATTAATTCATTCGAATTAATTCGAAAACAACCCCTCATTCAATTCGTTCATTTCGTTCCTCTTTGTGTAAATCTTGTTCGACTGAGTCTGACGTGAGAGCACAATTTGCTCGAATTCTTTCGGCATCGCATTCTATTTCACTCAGTTGATACAGAGCATTGTTGATTCGAACGTCGTTTTTTTTCCAAACATGCAGACCTCTAGTTCGTACCTCGTTGGTGTAGAGCGTGTGTGGCGGTGAACCTTAGAGCGTTGGCATCCTGTGCAGCTCTGCATAAAACTAGTGGTGTCTCCCTTGATGCCAGGGCAAACAAATCTATCTGTCATTAATTTGGTCGTCATACGGGCACCAGGGTGCGCTAGATTGTGTACTTTCTGGTTTCACGTATCACACAACAACTGAGCGTCACTACCTGGGAGTGGAAAAGGTTTTAAATGAAGAGAACAAGGATGCTTACCGTTTTTTATTAAAAGCGCATGGAGTTCGTTGTCATTTTGCTGGGCTGCAGCGATTTCCATAAAGTCAATTGGTTTCGTGATGACTTGAATTCGTGATAGAAGGTCGGCTGTGACGTTGTCCTTGCCAGGAATATAACGTAAGTTGGTTGAAAACTGACCGTTGAAATCCAAGTAAGGAATGCGATGCTTTATTTAGCTTTTGACGAAAAGCGTATATTAACGAACTGTGGTCGGTGACGATATAACATCTGCGCCCCTCGATCATGTAGCGAATATGGTTGAATGAATACCATTGACATTTTTGTGTAGTGCGGTGCCAACAGCTGTGTTTGAGGCATCCGTTTGAAGCACTAGTTAATCTTTGAGTTCTGGGTGGACTAATGATGTTGCAATAGCCAGCTCGCCTTTATACCGTTGAAAAGCGTGTTCGGCTTTCGCGGTCCAAGCAAGTGGCGTGCGATCGTTTTTTTGTTTTTTTTTTTGTTGCCAGATGTGATCTCCCGAAGAATTTGTTGGTATGAAACTCCGTGTGGCAAGAACTTGCGATAAAAGTTTAACATAGCTAAAAAATGTTTAAGGTCCTTCACCAGTGTAGGTCTGGGAAAATTTCTGATAACGTCTTTTCTCTCTGGTAAAGGCTGGATTCCTCTTAAGTCGACCAAGTGATCCAGAAAGTTTAGTTCTCTTTTTTCAAATACGCATTTCCCCAGGTTAGCAGTAAGTTTGTTGTCTCGTAAACGTTGGAGAACCTCTCGTTGGCCTTTGCGGTGTTGTCCAGCGAGAAAGAAGCAACACAAATGTCGTCAGGAAGGAAAAACACAATCCAAACCGCGTAGAACTTCGTTGATGAGTCTTTGAAAAGTTTGTGCTGAGTTGCATAAACAAAAGTCATGAATTTAAACTCTAATAAGTCGAAGGGTGTAGTAATGGCCGTCTTCGGAATATCGTCCCCATGAACAGGTATTTGGTAGAAAGCTTTTTATAAATCTATTGGGAGTACAAATTAATTCGGCCCGTTTTTTTTTTTTTGTGTTCAAAAAAAGTGTTTTTTTATTGAAAAAAAAGAAGTAAAAAATACATCATTCAATTATTTTCGAATACCATCTCTAAAAAATGAGTCCTCTCTGGCCTCGATCCAATCATTGAGCCATTTTTTGATTTCTTCAAAAGACCCGAACACCCCAAATCGTTTTGCATCCGTCGAAAAAGTAGTCGGCAGGAGCAAGGTATTGAGAATACGGGGGGTGGGGTAAGACCTTCCATTTCAGCGTTTCCAGGTAATTTTTGACCGTTACAGATACTTGGGGCCGATCGTTGTCATGTTGCAAAATCACCTTATCATGCCTTTCAGCCGTTTCTGGCCGTTTTTCAAACAATGCACGGCTCAAACGCATTAGTTGTAGTCGATAACGTTCCGCATTAATGGTTTCGTTTGGTTTTAGTAGTTCATAATATACCACACCCGTCTGGTCCTACTATATGCAGAGCATGTCCTTTGTACCGAAGATGTTTTGCTTTGGCATCGATGTAGACGATAATGGAACGGGTTCACCAGACTTGGCATAGTATTTTTTCTTCTTGGGGTTGTCGTAGTATATCCATATTTCATCTCCAGTTACGACCCGGAGCAAAAATCCCTTCCTTTTATGCCTTTCAAGAAGCAGTTCCGAAGCGAAAAATCGCCTTTCGACATCTCTCGGCTTCAACTCGTACGCACCCAACATCCTTACTTTTGAATAAATCCCATTTGATTCTGCGAGTTCATTTTGCGGTTGGCACGGATCTTGATCCATTAAAGCCTTCAATTACTCATCTTCAAAATTTTTTGGTTGGACAAGACGCTCTTTGTCTTCGACATTAAAATCACCACTTTTGAAGCGTCGAAACCACTCTCTGCATGACTTATCGGTCGGAGCAGATTCACCATAAACTTCCTCAAGCATTCGATATGCTTTAGCTGCACTTTTCTTCCCATTAAAAAAGAAAATCAAAACTTCCCGCAAATGCTGTTTATTTAACACAAATCCAGACATTTTCGGAGAGGCAAAAAACAGTGTTATTGTCAGAAACAGACGCTGATGCACACTAATTATTATTGACAGATGTCAAACCTTTCCAATGGAATAGGAAATCGCTTCCAAAATCGGCCACAACTTGCAGGTGGAGAAATCTTTTGAAAACGGACCGAACTAATTTGTACTCTCAAGAACGGACCACCAAACGGACTTCTAAAACAGATAAAAACCACCGCTATTGTCCGCCTTTTTGAATTCGAAAGCTTTTGAAACAGTTGCCTCGGACAGACAGACAGATATTTACCAACTAGACCGCAGCGATTTCTTTGTAGCACAGTCACCTGCTTTACCAGTAATCATTTAATTTTAAATACAGTATGATCATATTGTTAACACACTGTCGGCTAAAAAAGAACACTCAGTCAGATAAAAAAAATCTCATCCAACAAAAACGGACTCCCCGCTATACAAAAAAAATTTCATGCGACACAGATTTCTATATTTGAAAATGCTCTCTCTGATGATGCACTAGATGCTGGAATGTCAAAAATGTTGCAGCTTTTATTCCACCATGTAAGGCAATCAATGGCATTGCTAAATGTTACATTATGGTTCAAATATTTGTCCATCTCCTGTCCCACTTCAGCAATGCTATTGTCCCTTATAGGAATTTCGATGAAGACCTTAAAAGCGTCATCAACAACATTTGTTGCTTCTTGACAAGATGCTTCCAAATTCTGTTCTTGAAATTCTGCTATCATTTCCTTACAGTTTGCTAAAGTATTATTCTCTTCATTGGGCGAACATAGCAAAAGTTTCGAAGTGGGTGGAAATAAAAAGATGGCAACTTGGTGATGTTCTGATAAATTTTGTGTAACTGTCCATGGGAAAAACACTTAATGCTCAGGTAAAATATTTGAACTTGTGATTTGTTATTTGTCTTCTCCCCGACATAGCAACAAAGGATACTGTAAGCTGTCATAAGATCGGTGCAACTCAAATATTCTGTGCAAGTTGTCGTCACGATTGTGCAATGCAATATCTCGTTTAACAAATTGTTGTCCAGGTATCACAACTGCAACTTCAATCGTAGATGGGGCATTATAACGGCCGATATGTTCTCTTCACTTTATTTGTATGGATGACGATGTTAAAGTATGGTGTTCCTGGCGGTACGCTCTCAGTAGCAGCAGTTATGAAAATCGTGGAGGACAATATACAGCAGATAACGTCAAATTACCATGACGCATTTGCATCCGAACCGAAGTTGCTTGTAGATAATTAGGTAATATGGCTCTAGAGTCTGGTGTTTAATACGCTTTCTTATAATAATGCATGTACCACCATGAGCCTTTCCATCCGGATGATTTGTTGTATATTCTAAGTAGTCAAATGAGTCTCACAGACTACGTCACATATACATTGTTGTCCTCTAGATACTTCATCAGCTCTAGTTTGTGCTGTAAAACACCAGTTGTTTTCCAGTGAGTTATTTTTATATGAGCCATATGAAGTAAATATTTAAGGTTGTAAATGGGATGCACTTCATTTTTCTTTAAGTGCTGCAACTTTAGGGCCAACTCAATTTTGTACAATGGCTGTGGTATTTAATTTTTATTAAAAATATTGATCACTACTTTGACCTCAAACCCTTTTTCTTCCAAAGAACTCTTAATATCGCTACAATCAACAGAGGGTTCAATGCCCTTAATTACAACTACCAGTTTTTTTTTAGTCTCTGTAAGGTACTTAGTTAAAGTACTGTAGTTTGCTTCCGTATAAATTTGGACCTTAGTTTCTTTAATATTACCCTTGGTAATGGGGACAATATGAAAGTTATTATTGCCAACTATTCTCTGGATAGCATCTACAAGCCGTGCTATTCGAGCTATCTTTACGAACATATATTGGAGGAGGTTATACAGTTTTAGGTTTCGATGAGTTTTTGTCAACGTTTTTAGCAGGTTCATCCTTTTCAGCAAGTAGTTGGAACCTATTACTGCACTGCCGCTTTGTTTTCCAGAGTCCCGTTTTGTATGCGCTGATTTTGACTACCTGCTGGTGATACAGTTGTCTTTTTGATTGCTTGCGTAGCAGAATTTTTTCTATTGCTTGCTTGTTCTTTGTTGGGTTTTTAATACCGTTATTAAATGTTTGGGTGTTTGTTGTTGTTACAGTAACTGCATGTGATGACTCAATCGAAGCAGTAGCTGAGAACACAGTTGTTGTTCTTGAAACTGCACTATCTGTTGAAGTAAAAGCTGTGTTTTGTGTTGCGTTTGTTGCAGCGTTAAACACAGTTGCTTCTGGGTTTGGATGAAAAGGTGGTTGAGGGGAAAGGCACTGGGCACACCATGGATGTGAGTGACAAGTGCTTAATGTACTAGAAGACAGACAGGAACAGTTAATAAGGAACCTTTGTTTTTGTTCCTGGTATCATTAGCAACAAACGAGAAGTAAGCTTTTCTCGCTGTCATTATTGGTGCTGTTAGGCTTTGATAAAAAGAGAATAAAATAAAATCTATAAGCTGCGAGGTAAACGTCCGATCAGTAAGACTGCTCGAAGACGAATGAAGCAAACACGATTGCGGCTTTTCGCAAGGATGAAAATATTTAAAAAGCTATTAAGACAGTGCCTGAATTTACAGAATCAGAAGCCAAGGGTAAATTAGTAGATATATTTTAAGAAATCTGGATCAAATTCTATCCTTAAAAAGTCACTGCCCAACGTGCTGGAATACCATATACTACTTGTTAAAATCATTAGAAGAAAATTGGGTTGATGTAACAAATATTTTAATGGCAAATAGCAAAACAGGCAGGATTGAAGACATCAATATTAATCTTCTAAGCATAGTTTTGCGTTTTGTGTCAGTTTTTAAAGATATGTCGAAAAAATTTGAGGCAAGCAATTCATATAAGTATCTCATCAGTATTCATCATCATTATCATCGTCATCATCACTTCACTATCACTACATATTATAAAACAAAGTCGCTTTCTCCCTATGTATGCTTAAATCTTTAAAACTACTCAACGTATTTGATGCGGTTTTTTTTTTTAATAGATAGAGTGATTGAAGAGGAAGGTTTATATTTATAATAACATCCATTAAATAGTGGAGAAATACTGTTATTTTCACTCTACATATACCTATATGCCTATCTTTAAAATTAATGTAGTTGACATAGTGTTATAATTCATGGAAAAAGCATTTACTGTCACTACAATATTCTAGCTTCTCATTATTTATACAGCAAACTTTCTTCAAATGTGATTTTAGATTTTTTTTATTTAATTCTGATTATTACTATCATTTAAGCCATACTATATGGTAAAGGAAACATTTGTTTAATGTCTGTTTTTAACAACACATCAATTATGCCAAGTCGTTTAAATATAGGTCGTAACACGCCAAATGTCGTTTACTTCGGAATAATGAAACTAACGAAGAAAGGGATCAAGACTGTCCTATGCAAGATCAATGAGTTCTTTACGTAGAAATAGAGACTCCTCTGCCGAACGTGAAATTCGTCTTCTTTATGCTAGAGATAGACGCAGATCTCAGAGAGCCCAAGAATTGTACGAACGCTGGTCGATGAGGACTTCTAATTTGTGTTCAAATAAGTTATATTCTGCCATGAATTACGATCCTTCTATTGAATACAAGAATGATCCTGTCGTTTCAATAGGTACAATGTTGGTTGTGTGCGAATATTGCTGCTCTGCTTTGAAATGGAAGGATGAGTCCAAAGGTCTTTGTTGGTTACAAGGAAAAATAGAGTTACATAAAATTCTTCCTCCACCTGAACCACTATACTCTCTTCTTATCATCCTAAATCAAAAACATTCATGCGCAACATACGCCGATACAACAATGCATTCCAAATGACATCTTTTAAGAGTACGCAGGTTGTCGAGCGATGTATTATGTCTACATTTAAAATACAGGGCCAAGTAGAATATATAATTTAGCAGGAAGCTTGCTACCCATATGGGTGCGACGATCAAAAATTTCTACAGATCTATTTTATATCAGATCCCGAAACACAAGCATCTACTAGGTGTAACAGTGTCGCACAACCATTGGATCAAAGTTTGGTAAGACTTTTACAAGATTTGTTACATAACAGCTACGTACAGTCTTTCAAAACTGCTACTGAAAGCGTACCGCCAGGAACACCGTACTTTAACATCGTAATCCATACAAATAAAGTGAAGAGAACACATCGGGCGTTATAATGCCCCATCTACGAGTGAAGTTGCAGTTGTGAACAAGATTTTTATGTTCCTTATTGAAGTTCTTTTCATTTACGAATAATATTTTTATGTTCCTTTTTGAAGTTCTATTCGTTTACGAACAAAATAAATTTGAATTGATAAGAAACTATTATTCAATCATCAGAATGCATTCAGAAGTCAACTTGTTATTTAGTTGTTAAGTTACTAAGTGAAGCTATTGTTTTGGTTTAATCAACATGTCGTTGGAGTTACGCAGTTCAAAAAAGGAAATATTTTTAATAGGGTTCGTAAAACATCAAAATTACGGATTCAAAACTCCCCTCTAATGTATAAGTACTGGCAGTCCTGATCTATAGTATTATTTATTGGGCAAAGGATCGTATACCGACTAAATCTTTACCTAACTATGTTAGCAAACTAATAATATAATAGGTATACATAGTCGTTGTGCGGTATTTCGGCTTAACTGTTTTCTTTAAATTCATTTCATTTATATACTTGTGCATTGCGGGACATATTTCTGTAAAGATGGAGCAAGAACAATCCGTGTCGCGTAATGCTCCATCGGTGCCATGTGAACTTGACTTTCAAAAGGTCAAGGCTACGTCGATTGAACGGGAATTACGCGATATGAACAATTTCTTATCGCCGAACGTATTATCTAGCTTAAGTGAAGCGGATTTGTCGGTACGATTGGATGGATTGGAATCCATAAATTCAAGATTTGATTCGGGACAGTCAGAGCTTGAAAGGCTAGATTTTAAAGAAATTGAGAGTGACGCTCGAATCACTTTCTCAAATCGCTATTACGAGCTTAAAGCGAAGCTAACGCATGAGCTTAGCCTTCATCAAAAGGACACGGTCACTTGCTCTTGGATGGTATTGCTTTGGATGCAATACGCTCCCTTGAGCCTATGGAATCAAATTATGATAAGGCGCTAGATTTTTGTTGAATCGTTTTAATAATAAATAATTAAATTTTCAGACAAACGTTCGGTCTATTTTTGGTACACTTAAGGTGCAGAAAGGGTCAGGTAGTGGTCTACGCGAATTAAGCGATAAGATTAATGCACATTTAAAAGCATTAAGCATAATGGCAACAACGGCGGAGCTGACAGACGGGTTAGCAACCCTCACCTCATCGTTGGAAAATTAGATTTAGTAACAAGGGAGAAATGCGAAGAGTCTCTGCAAATAAACCAGCTTCCAAAGTGGACGGACATGTTATCGTTTCTTGAAAAGCGATGTCGCATGATGGAAAATATAGAAAACGCTGTGGTAAAGCAAACACCTAGCCATCATGTGGGAAAAAATTCATTCAAAAATACTTTTGTCACCTCATCTTATGAATCATGTTTGTTATGCAACGGCAACGATCATTTCATTTCAAAATGTCCACAATTTTTCAGTTTGTCGATCAATTTACGTTACATGGAAATTAAGAAGCTGTATCTCTGCTTAAATTGTCTACGCAAAGGACATGGTCTGCAGAAGTGTAAATCACGACATTGTAAGCATTGCCACGCCAAGTATCACTTTTTGCTTCATTCAGGGCCAAGTGCACCTACTCATGGTGCACAATCTGTAATTGAGGCACATGCTCAGTCGCCTTCTTCCCTTGTTTCATCAAATATGCCTAATTCTCCACTTACTGATTCAGAAACCAAAATAGCTGACTACGTGTTGTTTGCCACTGCTATAATACACATCAAAAACCTTTCTGTGTTATTTGTGTCCTGTCGTGCGTTGCTTAATTCTGCATCGCAATTAAACTTTATCACATCTTTTTTTTGCAAATCAATTTCAATTAAAATCATATCGATCAAGCATTGCCATATCAGGTATAGGAGATAAATCTACTAATGTTTTTGCACAGTCTCGGGTTAATACAATAACAAATTATCATCCTCATTCTGATTTAAATTATTCGAATTGGAATATCTCAAATAATATCGAACTTGCTGATTCATTGTTTTGTAAGTCACAACGTATTGATCTGCATTTTGGGGCTGGACTTTCCTCGAGCTTATGTGTGTTGGGCAAATTCGTATACTTTGCAAAAGACAAGGCTTGGTTGGATGGTTTCTGAATGTCTTTCACAGCAAAAAAGTAGTTATACATCGCTGCAAGCGTCAGCCGATTGCTCAGATCTCAAGGCAAATGTTAATGACTTAGCAGACGTTGTTAACCGGTTTTGGGAAATCGACAGCTGCTGTAGTTCATTATCTCCTGTATCTGATGATGACATACTTTGTGAGCAATTATTTCAGAAAGGCTGCACTCGTCTACATTCTGGTCAGTATTCTGTTCGTCTTCCAGCCAGGACCAATTTTGATGCGCTTGGTAATTCATATGGTATTGCGTTAAGACGATTTAAGACCCTCGAGTCAAGGCTAAATAGAAACACAACGCTAAAATCGCAGTAGGTGAATTTACACTTGCTGCTAAAATCATACGCAGGGACTTCGCAATCGCGGAGGTTTCTCAAATTCGATGTCAGATGAAGGAGGTATTGCGAAGAGGACATTTCCCAATACGTAAGTGGTGCTCCAACGAAGCTGCAGCACTTTCTGGCGAGGCTGAAGCAAACAATTAAAAACGTTAACAATTCCTAAACTAGAGCTTTATGTAACTCATTTGCTTTCTGAACTTATTGCCAACGTCGCTTAAAATTTACCATTCGAATGCACCTTTCATTGTTGGTCAGATTTAACAATAGTTCTGGCACCGACTTCGACTCACCATCAAACTTTAATACTTGTTTTTAACAGGATATCGCAGATTCAGGAACGAACAGTGGGAATGAATTGGCACCACGTGAGTTCTCAGCTGTCATTTCATCTCGTGGAATTGCTGAAATCTGACCTCTGGTTCAATGGTCCATCGCTTTTGGTTTCTGATGATTCTAACTGACCTGCAACCTTGCCAGCACTTGTGCAGCTACCAGAACATCGCCACAGAACATTAGTTCCTTCATTACAGAGAGACATGTCTTTTGATTGCAAATTTCAAAATTCATTTGGAAAGTTGCAGCGGGAGTTTGCATACGATCATTGTTTTCTGATGCTGAAATATAAAGATGTTCCTTATTATAAAGGTTCTCTCTCTGTTGATAACATCAAAAACGGTACACATATACTCATCAGATGTATTCAGCAAGTGCACTTTGCGAATGATTACAGGGCACTTCAATTCAAAAGGAAGCTTTCATCTAAAAGCAAGATTCTATCATTTAATCTAATCATTGACTCGAAGGGTTTGATGCGGGTTGGCGTACGACTCCAAAACTCCTACTTGGATTATGATGCTAGACACCCGTTGTTATTATCAAAGTATGATCCTGTTACTAGCGCCATCATCATCTTTTTTTCATCACAAATTCATACATGCTGGGCCCCAGGGTCTTCTTGCTGCTTTGCGACAACGATTTTGGCCAATCGGAGGTCGCAAAACCGTACCAAAAATTGTAAACAAATGCATACGCCGTTTTAAGCTTAGAATTTCGGAATCCTTAAAAGGATGGCAACGTACATTTAAAATGTAATATAATTAGTTTATACAAAATTAATTATAATGATTATAAATAAGCATTTTATTCAGTAATATAATAAAATGATTCAAAACAATAACATGAACACAAGAATGACTATAAATCAGAAACTTGACGACTTGACAACTTCACTGATACTAATGCTTCACTCCACTGTCTCCTTAACTGTTTGCGCTCTACCAAGGGTGACCAACCTGACCCACTAGCCTTCTTACATTCAGTCAACCAGATTATCCGAGTCTGACCCAGACGAGAACAAATCTTCTTTACATTCGACACACTTCCACAACTTCAACTAGCGTCGTATCCATCATAATGCTTTACTTTTATGACCTCGTAAGGGTCACAATAATGACTTGCCAACTTTCTCCTCGCAACAAACTGAGTACGTTTAATGGTAAGGTCTATCCAGATATTGAAAATTTGCAGCATAAAAACTCCAGTTGGCTTTGCGAGCGAACTGTCGTCACTTCAACAAATACAACTGCAGACGGGATTAACGATATAGTTTGACATAAAGTCTCAGCATAATCCAAAATATATAACTCCTTGGATGCAGTGACAGATCGAGATGGCGTTGTACACTACCCAACAGAATTCCTTAATTCTCCTTACTCCCCAACCACTACATAAATTATTTCTTAAAATTGGTACACCCATTTTACTTCTACGTATCCTTAAGTCGCCCAATTTATGCAATGCGTTACTTCCCTAATGTTATAGAGGCGACTATTTTAACAGATCCAGCAGCAGACGAAACTACGATGATCCCCAGGATACCACTGATTTCAAGCGAGTTCAGTTTCCAGTCAAAACATGTTTTGCGCTTACTATTAATAAATCACAAGGGCAAACATTTGGTGCCTTTGGTGTAGATCTCCGTAATGAAGTGTTTTCTCATGGCCAGCTATACGTTGCCTTGTCACGAATGGGCAAACCACAAAATCAAACTTTTCTTATTCTTGGCCATAGAAATGAAACTCGAAATGTTGTTTTCACGGAAGTATTCAATAATTAACTGTTTTACAAATGTAACATATATATAATTTTTTTTTTTTTTGTGGTGGGTAGCAACGCACGCCGGACAGCTAGTATCTAATAAAACTAGTTGATTACAATATAAAAAATATATTAGTTCAACTCTGAAAGTGATATCGACAAATCTGTTAATGAATCAAGTGTCGTATTGGTAGCTGCAGCTGAGGTATCAACGCCTGCGATTGTTACTCACAGGATCAGCAGAAAATCTTTCTCAAATAGGGAAAGACACCCAGTATCATTATTCAAGAGACAATTCGAAAATATTTGATTTTGTCCACTGCCTTTTCCCCTCTTATTGTTAAAAGTGTACTTAGTGTTTTCTTTTATATTTAAGATATAAGATGTAGGAAAACAATAGTACATATCCAATCGGGAACAAGAAAAAAAAAAAAAAAAAAAAAATAGGGAAATTGAAGAACTGGTTGCTTCTAAACAACGATTGAGAAGAGAATGGCAAGAGCAAAGATCTACTGCTAAACAAAGGCTAAAAACTGCAACAAAAAAACTAGTCAAAGCACTTTTAAGCGCTCAGCTCGATGCACAAAGGTGCTATATCTATAACCTATAACTCACAAACACTAGAAAACAAACAAAGAAACAAACACTAGCAAAAAATCGCTAAAATCTCCTGTGGAACTGGATTCACCTATTAAAGATAGAACCTGAAGTTGGGAACGGTCTCATGAAGAGAAGGCTAATATATTTGCCAACCATCTGAAGCACGTGTTCCACCCTAATTTACCTACAAAATTTGTGCTTCCTCACCAGACAATCACAAATTCAGCAAATATGTCTCTATTAAAAGCAAGCTCAAGTGAAATTGAATCTATTATATGGATTCAACTGAACCCCAAAAAATTTGCTGGTTTTGGTAGAACTGCCTTTGAACAGCGAGAATATTGCTCAGCAGTAATCCTTGATGTAGCACAAGCACACGAGTATGGCATGAGGATTTGCTTTACAAAATTAAATGTTTGCTACCCCAAAATATGGAAAGTCCTGCAATCCTATATATCAAATCGAGTGTTTGTAGTAAGACAGAAAAATTTCATTATCAAATGAATTTATGATGAAAACAGGCGTTCCCCAAGGCAGTGTCTTGGGACCAACTCTATACATGTTATTCACTGCCGACATTCCAACAAGTAGTCAAATTATTACTTCGACATGTACTGATAACACTGCTGCCGCTCCCGTTGCCCAGTTAAAGCTTCTGCAGACTTGGATGCTCATCATAAAAGCCTTCAGGAGTGGTTATCCAACTGGAGAATTAAAGTCAATGAGGGGAAATGTAAGCACATTACATTTACATTGAACCGACGGACTTGTTCTCCAGTAACATTAAATGGTGTTACAATTCCTCAAACCCAAGTGGTAACTTATCTTGGCGTTCACCTGGACAGACGGCTTACCTGGCAGAAGCATACAGAATCTAAAAAGGTACATATGAAACTAAGGGCTCAAAGTCTTCACTGGCTAATCAATTCTAAATCTGGACTGAGACTTGAGTACAAGGTGATGCTGTATAACTCTGTTATTAAACCAATTTGGACTTATGGTTCTGAATTGTGGGGTACCGCGAGCGCGAGTAACATTGAAGTTATACAAAGAGCACAATCCAAGATACTTAGAACAATCACGGGAGCGCCATGGTATATCAGGAATGAAGACAGTCACAAGGACCTGGAAGTACCACCTGTCAAAGATGAATGTTCCAAGCGTAAAGCTATTTACATGGATAAATTAGTTCGGCATGTTAATCCCCTAGCCAGAGTCCTTGTCCATACAAGGAACTCATCTCGACTGATCCGTAACGATCGTGCTGCCCTTTTGATTAATTAGAGGCTCGTAGTGCCAAGTGAATTCCTTCCTCTTCATTGTTGGAAGGACACACGTGTATTTTTGGAAACCTTATTGTTAGTCCTATTCATATATATATATATATATAGGAGATTCAATAAATACCCCAATATAACAAAAAAAAAAAAAAAAAAAAATATACTAGAGTCAAACCAACGTTACCCATTTCAATAGATTGTTGAAACTGAGACTAATTCACTTAAAAATAATAGTCTGAACCTTTGAAAGCTTCAGTCTTTTGATGATTGCATTGAACCAAAAAAACATACAATTTATAGTTCTTGCAATAAAAACGGTTCTAATAAGTTATTTATTTAGGCTTAGTACGCCTCTGATGATTCGTTTGATACAAGCAGCTTATAATTTTGCTAAATTACCATAAAGATTGTTCCACTCCTCAAAATCCTTCAAACGTTCCTTTGTTACGGTTGACCGAATACTTTTAAGTGCCTCAATGAAATCATTAGTGTCAACAGGTCGAACCTATAAAATGTAAGATATTGTAAACATTTGAAAACAAAAAAAATTAAATCTTACATCTTTAACATCGATACCATTAACTTCTGAAAAAGGTATAGTTCTTATTGGCTGCATAGCAGCCTCACAGCATAAGGTCCTAATATCCGCTCCCGAATAACCTTTGGTGAAATTTGATATTTTCTCTATATCGTCAGAATTCAAAGTATTAAGTTCTTCTTTTAAAAGGTTTCTGATAAGTTGAATGCGGGCTTTATAATTAGGAAGTGGTATATAAAGGCGTCGGTCAAAACGACGCAGTGCTGCTTCATCCAGTTCCTGTGGTCTGTTTGTGGCTCCGATTACAAGAAGACGCTCATCTTCAGTTGTTGCTGCCCCATCCAATTGAATAAGAAACTCATTCTGAAATGAAGTATTTATTTTTATTAAACGATAAGAAGGTTAACTTCGGCTATGATGAAGTTGATATACTCTTCACGCACCCTTTAGGAAATATTTTTGCCTACGCTTTGTGATAGAGCATTCAGAAATATGTGATTATTGATTTGACTTATGTTTAGGGTAGAGTCAGTGTACATACAGCATATTGAAGACCTAATTATTTGTATGGGAGCTATTCGATACAGTCTTAAAATTTACTCGGTTGGTGGATATTGGTCAGAAACTTATAGTATACAAAGTGTCAGTTCGAAATTGTAAAAAACAAAATAGGTTTTCTAATAAGAACTTTAAATTTGAAGGGGTTTGTATGGGAGGTACCCCCCACCATCTAGTGGTCCGATTCGGCTGGTACAGCTGCATTCATACAGACGGACATGACTTAATCAATTCGTCTCGTCGAACTGATCAAGAATATATATACTTTATGTGGTCTGCGATGTCTTCTTTTGTCTGATACTAACTTCATGAAAAACTTATAATACTATTAGTTGCGTGAAGAGTATAAATATAACCTAATATGTCACGACAATAGTAACCTTTAATCTTCGCGTGCTTTCATGTTCAGATTCTGAACGTTGGGTTAGCAAAGAATCAATTTCATCTATGAAAACAACCTGTATAAAGAATAAAAATTTTCAATTACTACATATATATATATATTTACATAATATAATTAAAGCAAGGTCTATCGCAAAGTAAACGAGACTTTTTCATATTTTATATTTATTGTGACGCTATTTTTATGTTGTATTTTAAAGTATAATTTAAACTGACATTTACACATACTTATTTTTAATTTTTGCCTGAGAAAACAATTGTTGAAAGGATACAGGAGAACTTATCTCTTTCTGTGCTTTTTCACACAGAATTACTATCAAGATTATGGAAATATATACCTTTCTGAGACGTGTTTCTCATTGTAATTCAAGCGGTCACCCACACGTTGAGTTTGGCACCAAGTAAATATGTTCACTTTCTTCTTTATTTGTGTTTTTTTGTGAATTTGTCTAGTTCGGTCGCAAAGTAAATTTCAATCATACACCGCTGCTTCTGCTATGCAATTTTGTTCATCCTCAATCTACGAAACCAAACAAAAATAACAAAACTACGAGTATGGGAATAAAACAGAAACTAAAAATTTGGGCAGAGAAATATTTCACCCGTGTAGGGTTTCAAAATATAATTTCTTTGTGGACAAGTCCTCCATTTTCTCAATTGGGGTGCACCGAAGACAGGAACCTTGTTCTGAATGTAATAAATACTTACAGCTGGTTGATGCTGAGCAGCTACCATAAATAATGCTTTAACAAGTTTTTCGCCTTCACCAATCCATTTCGATGTCAAAGTGGATGGGCTAACACTGAAAAAAGTCGATCCAGACTGCGATGCAATGCATTTCGCGATTAGAGTTTTTCCTGTGCCTGGTGGACCAAATAGTAACATACCACGTGGTGGCTGACGTAATCCTTTGAATATATCTGGTCGCTGCATTGGTAATACGACAGCTTCAAAAATAATTTTTTTTGCGTCTTCTAGTCCAGCAATGCCATCCCAATCTACAACAGAAACATGCTGACTTCAGTAAATTTGATTTAATTTTGTTTCACTAACCAATTGGTTCGAATTTGTGCATTATTTCACTTTTAATAATATCGATCAGACTGTCATCGATACTTGGAGCACTGGGACTCGTTTCGTCTTTATTGTAGTAGCTTTTATCATTTCCTTTAGTCCCTTCATTTCGAGGAATTGGTGCTACAAAATTACCAAGCACATGACGATTTCCCAAAGATTTCTTGATAGATCCATACGTAAGTTGTGTATTGTTAGTCAGGTTGGCTACGGACTACAGTAAGTACATAAATTTTATATGCCATAAATTTGATTTATAATTCATGATGAAATTTCTATACTGCATACCATAACATTGCGAGCTGTTCTGAAATTTGAAGAAATCTCTTCCATTGGTTTATTTGCAACTTGCATTCCGACAGATGTTTTTACATCGTTTTTCAACGCAGTAGTTTTTGAAAGCAACATATAAGAATCGTTATTTTCATCAAATTCAGAATTATGTTGCTTCTCAGCGGTAGAAATTTCCCTATCCAATTCAGGATAATTAGCGGTATATGTCCATTGAGTTTTGGTTTTCATAACTTCTCCAGCGGCGTCGACATGTTGATTCAGAAATTTGTCGCCAAAACCATTGTCGAGTTTTTTGTAATGCTCTTTTATCAAAATAGAAATGCTTTTTTTATCGCTACTACTACAAAGGAAAATACACATACATAATATGTACATGCATATATTAATAACTAAACAGATACATTCACAATTTAATGGATTTAATAACTAATGCATCATTAATTCATACAGATATTTACACTCGGAAGATCTCTTATACACATCTTTCTTCTACTGAGTGTATAAAAGTTTAAGAACTTACAAAATATCTTGCAGAAATATAGCTTTTGTCCTGAAAACACTAGCCGCCTTGTGACTTTCTTTAAGGTCTATTAAATTCCATGGTAATTCTGTTGAATTATAAATGTTGAGATTCATGGACGTACGTACGTAAATGTGCTGATTGTCGAATTATATTGTTTTATAAAAAAAGAGTAAGTCAAAACTGATTATTATTGGTGAGAACAATACAATTAGTCTCTAACCAAACCACCAATAACTATCTTTAAGTAATTAAAAGAAAATTTTCTTTGAATAAACGCCTAAATGAATAGTTACAAGTTTTCAAAACTACTATCAATTCTTTTTTAATTTTCCTTTAAGGGTAGCTAACACGACATTAAGATATCGACGGATATGACAACTCGTTTAATAAATATTTTTCCATTGAACAGCTGAGTAATACGTAAATTCCCAACCGGAATAAGGCAGGTACGGAAAAAGTAGTGCCGAGCTAAAAGTAAACGTTTCGTTTTTATTTTTGTTTTTAAGAAATAATGAACATAAGTACGGACAAAGAAAATTATTAGTTTCATTAAAATAGGTATAAAGACCAAACCCATTGATTTTTTTTCTTTGAAACCACTTACAATTCACAAATAACTCAACACATATAGACAAGTCAATCGGCTCTCCCGAATGAAAGCAGCTTATAAATATCATAGTATTTTGTGGCCTGTTGCGTCTATAGATAAGTACGTACATTCTTTTTTTTTTCATTTCTTTCCTTTTTTGTATTGTTGTTTGTCTTCTGATTCTGATGTATATTAGATAAATTATGTGGTCAATTTAACTTAACAGGGGCTTAGTGCATGTGTGTGTGAATAGCATAGCCCTTGCCTTGGCATGAAGATTTATGGGACTTATGTGGCGATTTTTGTTTGGTTCGTGATTTTCATTTGTGTTTCATAAAAAAAAAAAAACAATAAAATCAACTGATTCTTACATTTTGTTTGATTGTTTTTTGTTAAGCAACTAATGCCGTTTTAATTGGAAAAGGAAAAACATTGAAACTTACTTGGTTAATAATTTCTTTTTAGGGTTCCGGATCCAAAGTGTACCGATCGGAACCCTACTACTATAGCTAAGTCCATCCGTCCTCGTTCTCTATCTCATGAACCGTAATAGGTAGAAAGTTATAATTTTTACAGAATGTGTTGTTATCGGGGTTGCTACAAGATCATAGTGGCGTGGTATATTTGTTGGAATCAGCCAAATCGGTTCACTAGGGGGGTACCTCCCATTCAAATCCACCATTAAAATTCGAGTTCTTATTCGAAAAACATTTTTGAGTTTTTTTTTTTTAATTGACACGCAGGTTTAATGAATGCAGTCTAAGGATTCCCTATTCTTGGAAAAAAAAAAAAAAAACGGTGTAGGTAGTATCGTTACACTACCGTAGTATTTTTTGCACGAAAATATTTAGTAAATTTCTTCAACGAGTCAATAAAATCAAACAACATAAATTTTCAAATCTCGAAACCCTCAGTTTCAAACCTTTACCCGCATTAATTTAGCACAACTGTTATTGTAATTCATGAATAAACTTAACATTACAAATATTGAAAGAATAAAGTCTTTGAATAATATGGTTAAATCTAGCATGATTTCAAGCTATGGTTTCTAAAACATTATAGTCATAATAATTGTAATTGTAATCATCAAGAAGAGAACACCTACCGTAGAGTCCGAAATTACCTTACAAAATTCGCAATTCCCTAAACACCCCAATGAACCAGAAGTTGAGTTCAATCTTGATCGTCAGCGGATGCAGACGTATTTAAATTCGCATAAATAATAATATAAAAATCATACCTCCAATTAAAAAACAGCAACGTACAGAGTAACGGTTTTCAGCCTTCGCTCGACCAAAATGTGTCGTAGTTACGGACAAAAACAAAAAATTAACGGTTGAATTGAACAAGATTACAATTGCAATGCAATCAACTGACAACAATATCAATCCAAATAGAAGAAGAAAAAATAATAACACGAATGATCAAAACATGAACAGAAAATATAATAATTACTATGCAATTCTCGAGGGGTGCGACGGTGAAGTACTCAAGAATTTTGATCAGCAGGTACTTTCCAACAACAGTAAAAGAGAACAGACAATAAATACCTTGATCGAATGGAATAATCCAGCAACCAATACAGCCACTGCAGCCGTCACTTCTGAACAAAATTATGGCAAAAACTCTCCAAATAGGAATGGAGATATAAAAAACTAAAATATCCCAATAATTAATGTGTTTGATATTTCTTCAAAACAAAGTATCGATTTAGTGAAAAATGGTTTAAAAATAAACCAAAAGATACAATACAATACAAATACAAATAAACATGCGATATTTTCATCAAAATGAAAACGCGAAGGCAAATTGACTCACAAGAGATAAAAACTGATTTGATGTAATACCAAAACGAATCATTAAAAAAAATTAGAATTACAAATCTCACAGTGCAGAAACTGCCAAGGATTTTTCAACAGTGCAACAAATTGTCACCTAACGCCTAGATGTGTTAAGTGCAAAGAAGCTTTGACTGTCCGAAACCAGAAGTACCCATCAATGGAAAAGATAAATTGTTCTGTGTCTATGCAACAATTATGGACATCCGGCTTCTTACAACGGCTGCGAAAAATATAAAGAGTTACAACAAAAAATACGCGCTAAAAGGCAAAGTTTTCGACAAGAAAAAAAACCATAATGGCATACAACAATCCTAATATAAGTTATGCACAAACTGCAAAACCAAATGCTTATCCAGCAATAGTCAATAAGTTTATACCACCAATACAGAGTCAAAACTACACAAATATCCTGATAGAAGAATTAAAAAATATAATTCTACACCTAAAATCCGAATTAGTCAACATTAAGAATCAACTTAAATTGCAATTCAAATAAATTCAATAATCTCAATAAATACAAGACAAGATCTACAATTATTTTTGGATAAACACCAACCTAATTTTATTCTTCTAAGTGGAACTAAACTAAACCATAGACAAAAAGTAGTATTTAAAAACTTAGAGCTAATCAGAAAAGGTACTAAGGTACAAATTTATACAGAAGCAAACTACAGTTCTGTAACAAAGTACCTTAGAGAGTCTAAAAGAAACTACTATACATATCAACTTAAAAATAGTAAAGGGCTGGTTGTTGTAATTAAGGGCATTGAACCCTCTGTGGATTGTAGCGATATTAAGACTGCACTGGAAGAAACAGGGTTTGAAGTCAAAGTAGTAATTAATATGTTTAATAAAAACAAAATCCCTCAGCCATTGTATAAAATTGAGTTGGCTCCAAAGTTGCAGCACTTAAAGAAAAATGAAGTGCATCCCATTTACAACCTTAAATGTTTACTTCACCGTAGGGTAACTGTAGAGGAGCCTCACAAACGAGTAAATCCTGTGCAATGCACAAATTGTCAGGAATTTGGCCACACGAAATCTTATTGCACCCTTCGTCCTGTATGCGTAGCTTGTGGAGACTTGCATGAAACCGCAACCTTTAAACTAAGTCGCGATAATCCTGATCTTAAAAAATGCAGTAACTGTGGGGGCAATCATACAGCCAATTATAGAGGTTGTCCTGTATATAAGGAGTTGAAGAACCGTTTGCAGTCACAAAAAAATTCCGCCCATTTTAGCCGTGAACAGAATCAGGGACGGTTATGTGTCCACCTACTAATATTCCTAAGGCTCTAATGTCTCAACATAATAAGCCAATCTCACAAACTACCCCAACTCTAAATGCGTGTAATGAGCCAGTGTTGCAACCACTAAGTTCTAGTGAGTCTATGTTGGTGAATTTATTGCAGACCTTGAATCAATCAATATTAATGATGCAAAACTCTTTTCAAGAGATGATGAAAATCCAAATTAAAATTTTGGATAAGTTAAATTCCCCATAATGGCTCATTTAAAAATAACTCACTGGAGCGCAAAAGGCCTCCACGATTTTCTATATCTGCGGATGTTTTTTAAAATTTCTTTGATAGCCTTGGAGCACGATTTTTGGCGGCCGGAGACTATAATGCTAAACACACTTATTGGGGGTCACGTTTAGTAAATCCAAAAGGCCGGCAACTTTACAACACTCTTTTAAATTGTCAAAACAAGCTAGACTTCGTTTCTCCGGGTAGGCCTACATACTGGCCGGCGGATCCAAGAAAAACTCCTGATATCATCGACTTCGGTATCACAAAAAATATACCAAGAAACCGCATATCAGCAGTCACTCATGATGAGCTCTCTTCCGATCACTCCCCCGTTGATATTGCTTTACTCGATTTTCCAATATTTGAGGATCGCCCTTATAGACTCATATCTAAGAAAACTAATTGGTTGCAATATAAAAAGTATATTAGTTCTCACATTGAAATTGCACCTGCGATGAACTCTGAAAGCGATATTGACAAATCTGTTAATGAATTAAGTTCCGTATTGGTAGCTGCAGCTGAGGTATCAACGCCTGGGATTGTTGCTCACAAGTGCAATAGAAAATCGTCTTAAATAGGGAAATTGAAGAACTGGTTGCTTCTAAACAACGATTGAGAAGAGAATGGCAACAGCACAGATCTCCTTCTGCTAAGCAAAGGCTAAAAGATGCAACAAAAAAACTAGCCAAAGCACTTTTAAGTGACCAGCTCGAGGCACAAAGGCGCTATATCTTTAGCCTATCACCCACAAACACTAGATTTTCACTTTGGAAAGCGCAAAAATCGCTAAAAACTCCTATGGAGCTGGACTCACCTATTAGAGACAGAAACGGAATGTGGGCTCGGTCTGATGAAGAGAAGGCTAATGTATTTGCCAACCATCTTGAGCACGTGTTTCAACCTAATCTACCTACTAACAAATTTGTGCTTCCACAACAGACAATCACAAATTCAGTAAATATGTCTCCATTAAAAACAAGCGCTAGTGAGATTGTATCTATTATAAGGACTCAACTGATACCCAAAAAATCTGCTGGTTATGATAGAATTGTGCCAAAAATGATAACTGAACTTCCAAATGCAGCAATAGTTTTTCTCTCGTGTCTTTTCAATGCTATCTTTCGAATTGGGTACTTTCCAAAGCAATGGAAGAAATCTGTTATTATAATGGTTCCAAAGCTCGGGAAGGATAAGACATGTCCTTCTTCATATAGGCCTATAAGTCTGCTTCCATGTCTTTCTAAGCTATTTGAGAAGGTCCTTAAAGCCAAACTCAATCACCAGTTACAAGCAAATAGTTCAATCCCAGATCATCAATTTGGTTTTCGAGCAAACCCTGGAACGATTGAGCAAGTCAACAGAGTAACTTCGGAAATAAGGACTGCCTTTGAACTGCGAGAATATTGCTCAGCAGTATTCCTTGATGTAGCACAAGCGTTTGATCGAGTATGGCATGAGGAACCAGTCAAGCTAGGGGAGGTAGAACAAATATTCTAATTAAAAAGAGGGTCAGGATCACTCTACAAAAGAGAATAAAGCAGATAATAATTTGAATAATTCTGTTAAGCACTGCTTTGAAAGGTTTCTATCCTTAAAAACCGTAGTCGAGACATCGCAATCAACTTAAACTACATTTTCTGACAATAGATCAGCCAACAATATCAATGATGAAATCGACAACTATTTCGTAACAAAAACCAAAATACTTAGCACCACACAAAAAATCAGCCAAATTCATAATACCGTTCTCAAGAGATACGCTTACAAAGAACAAAACTTTCATATTTTCCATGATTTCAGCCCTCTTCCCACCTTGTTGACGTAAGCACACAATGACAAAACTGCTCTTACAAGCAACGTGCACATTTCTATTTTCAGAATGTATTACTATGACTTTTAAGTCACGAGATACTTTTATTAAAATTATTGTGCGACATCAAAAAATGTAACGCAGCACTTAATTTTGACATGACTATGGATCCCTTTTTAAACACGTTTTTACGTTAAAATAAATATATTTTCTTGTGCTGAGTACTACTAGACACTACTCTTCTGACTTTGGGTTGCAAGGTATCCCATAGTCGTACTCACTCGCTTGTAGTTTACCAACTTGTTTTTGAACAGTTTTTATTGATACATGATTTGAGTTTAGCTACTGTGCCAGTGTGATAGGTAAGAAAGAATGGTAGAGGAGGCGAATATTATTAACCCCTTTTTGTCACATGTATGATTTGAGATGTTTAGTAGATTAGTTAGGGTGACTCGTTCATGATTGAAAAAAGGAAAATGTATTATTTTTATCGTAAAACACATTTTTATTTTCTTTTTCTTATCAAAATATGTATTTTTTTATTATTACCAAATCATTGAATTTTGATGATGAGTGGTTTATCGAGTTTGAATTTTGTATAAAGGTACTCATCGACGATACAAAAATTTTTACAAACTTTCCAAAAAGATAGAGAGAGCGCAAGCCATTTGTGTCGCTGATTTTGCGTTTTTTCAAATGTTCGATGAAAATCAAACATCTAATTCTTTCATTGTGTGGATCATGAAATTCGCTTATTCTTGTGAAACTTTTGTCCTGTGTTCAACGGACAAAACAAAGAAACGGTATTTGATGAAAAAATAAATAAAGAAATTTGAGACTATGAAGAAATTATGATTAGAAGAACTATTTTTAATTTACAAATTATATTTATAAGCAATGAAAATCATCGTTACAGTCAGCCGTAATCAGTACCACAAAAACATCTTCTTAGCCGGTTTTCAAAATATAATTATCTTTCATTCATGAATAAATAACACACATAGTAATTATACCTAAAACGTGATCCAACATAATTAGTAAAAGCATGCATATATATGTTGATATGTACATACAGACACTTCTATTTTATATGTGTATTGTACATACATGTGGTCTATGTATATACTTAGGTTTACAATGTTTGCCAACTTATAATTTTCTTATGAAATAAACTACTATTATACGAGTAGACAAAGAAATAATGAGTGTACAATAATAGGGGAAAATAATACACACATACGTACATACTTATATATATTATGTCCTCTGTTTATATGTTTTCCGCTATGTCTTTGGTGGTAAATTGGGTTTCACACCAAACTTTTTAATTAAGAAAATTCAAAAGTATAAAAAAGTAGTTTAACTTCTTGGTTTAAAAACTCTAAGTGCAACTAATAAATAACAGACCTTATTTTGTGTACAAGTTGACAAGAATTATCCCAAATATTCTTACCTTTTATATTTGTTGGACATGGAATTATGTTTATGTTATTTAATTGAATTTTATGGTCCTCTAGAGATCCTGCAAGGTGTTGTTTAATCTTTAAACGTTATCTATAGTAAAATAATAACCCTAAGGCCGTTGAGTTAATAAAATCGGAGCTGAAAGGTACTGCTATAAACTTGATCTCAGGTCAGGAAAGAACAATAGCACAGTTGTTGCAAAACTAAACAAGAGGAGCAAGAGGAGTCTCTGTTGAGTTTATTACTGCAAAGCTACAACAACACTCTAAATCGAAAGAAATAGAAGACCTAACTAAAAAATTACTAAATGCATATTTACATAGTAAATAGACTCAAATCATGCACAGTCATATGCAGTACCATAGCTAGGTTCTTAGCTTACAACTAAGTGTTATGTGTAACACAGCAGATAGTATTTAATGGTACTTCCTAATATAATATTATATAATTATTGTGAGAGTTTGTTTGTTTATTTCGCTATCACATAAAAGTACCGAATAGATTTCGACCTGGGTTAAAGGGATCCCGTGCGAAATCGCAGGCAAAGTTAGTAAAAAGTAAACAATGAGTAGATTACAGTTAGTATAAGAAGAGAATAAAACAAAGTCAACCAATTTCATTTTTAACAATTTATTTTACAATCTTTTTCTGGCTAAATTTGATGGCGCCTTGTTTTCAATTGCTATGAGCGGCAAATGTTTGAGTCTATCTTGACTCATACTATTTCTTAAATAATTTTTTATTATTTTTAATTTGCTACATGTTCTTTCGGCTGTTGCAGAATTTACTGGTATTGTATAGAACAATAAAATTGCGGTAAACTCGTCCGTACTGTCGCAATCTACCATTGCATATTTATTTACAATTTCCTTACATAATTGTTCAACAGTCCATGTTGGGGTCAATTTAGGTAGAACAAAAGCTCTACTTGCCTTGTCTAAATCGATATCGCGTTTTTGCAAAATATTTGATGCATAATTGATATAATTCAAAATTTGATGCAATTACTCACACAGCAATACGAACTCGAAATTTAGCATTTTTGTTTTAATGCATTGTGCTGCGCTACACTCATTCCTATTGGAACTTTTCAGTACTACTTCAGATAATACCTTGGTTACGTAAAAAAAAAACGAAGCTTTGCTGCACACATCGTATTAACTCTACTAGACCATCTAGTCGGATTTAATTTTTTTAGAGAGAGTTCTGATTCTCCAGTGAATTTCGACAGTAGATCCCAACGCTTAATGCTATTCCCGAAAAAACTATAAAAGTCTTGAATCATTGCGATAAAAGTCTGTCTATCCACACAACTGCTAACAGCATCATTTATCACTAAATTTAAATTATGAATGGCGCAATGTACATACTCCGCATTTGGCTGAATATTCTTAATCTGTTTGTGAACACCATTTTAAACACCACTCATTACATTGGCTCCATCAAAACCTTGACCCACACACTTTTTTAATCAATATTTTTGTCAATAAAAAATGTAGTCACC
Source organism: Amiota minor (assembly GCA_037043295.1). NCBI lineage: Eukaryota > Metazoa > Arthropoda > Insecta > Diptera > Drosophilidae > Amiota > Amiota minor. Next base: position 96,095 of record JBAMAW010002248.1, read on the forward strand.
TGCTTCACTAAATCTGCTGCGCTAAGTTTGATGGCTGCATAAAAACCAAAAAATACTTCTTTTACTTCTATATCGACCGGTAGTCCATTTTCCGATCTGGTTATTACTGCATACCTCAGACCAATGCTTAGCAGATCTACCTTCGATATATCCTGTGTAGTTATTTGCTCTAGCAGATTATTTTCAAATTTGTTCCCTAAGCACTCAATCATTTCATTTTGAATCGTTGGACTCAGATATCTTATAGATCCTAAAATCGAGAAGACGTGACATTAATATAATTTCACTTATAAACAATTAAAAAATTAACAAAAATAAATTGCTAACAAAATTATTACCTTTGGGTATATCCAAAACTTGTCAAAATGTGATCATATCGTGCAACAAGCTCTATAACAGACAGAAAATTGCCGTGATATCCTTCTTCCTCACTTAAGTTGTCTCAATGTCCTCTGAAAGCCAATGAACTTTTTGCTAGGTAGGGTAAGTACGACATCGAAAAACCTTGTAAGAACCATTTTCCAAAATGATTCATCTTTACGAATTTCATTTTCAACTTCCTTGTCGATAGTATCATTCTTTTGCCAAAGTTTGTATACAGCACATGCTTTCGAATAAACGTGCGAGAAACTGTGGTTTATAATTCTATCTGACATGTGCTTCCAGTCCCGAATAGCCGTAGACCATACACTATTTCTTTGCGAAGCAAACAACCAGCAAGGTTGACAATATGCAGCATCGAGAATATTGGAATAGCACAGCCAAAAACGATTAACTGGTCCTTACTTAGAAATTGAAACATAGTACGATGTTGAAAAACAAATGCTGTTCTGGTGTAGATCTTTAGGAAATGGTCCTGAAGGCTGTAAAGGTCCAATATCAAGAATAAGAAGTTTTTCTTTATTACTCAATGTTTTAATCGTGAAATTTCACAAGTCAAAAGAAGTTTAATTTATTGTAGACATCGATAGTTCTTGCCCTGCTGCGTACGTCGTGCAGATGTCGTCCTCGGCAAGATAGGGGACGTCATTGTTGCCGGCAATAATATTAACTGCAATTATTGTGGGATCTTCTTCAATAGGTTTCTCAACAGAGTCACTATCAAAAGAAATGTTTTGGCCGGAAGTACTTGTAGAAGGTTGAGTAAAAAATTTGTCTATTTTGGCCAATTTCTGTTCACACACTTCTTTTTCCTGTCGTTGCTTTCGTTTTAACGCACCACTGGGTTTCTTTTTTTTTTGTCCATGATTTTACTTTAATTTAACTTGATTTTACTTTATCAATAGATTACTTTAAACTTTAATACAAAACTTTGTAAACTATGACCATTATTATACACGCCAATTTATATATTGCAATACTGGTCGATTCCTTTTTGTCCTCGTTCTGCTTGTTTGCTGTTATTTCTCATTCGCTTTCATTTCTATGATTGGCGAAAAGTGTGGGAAATGAAAATGAATTAGAAATAATAGCAAACAAGCAGAATTGCTCTCGCACAATTTATGTGTAATAACTAGCAGAGAAAGCAAAGAGGAATCGACAAAATTTGATCTCTCTAATTTGCCACGAGTTGGCTTCTCACAAATTTGATTTTTAGTTATGCCGAACACTATAAATTGGGGAGTCCCGTCCAATTGCGAATGTAACTAGGGAAGTGAACCAACCAGTCATACAAAACTTACCAATAAAAATTAAGTATCGATAATATAATAATAATATTTATAACTAAAACTCTCGTGGACACGGAAAGGGAATTAATCAATACCGTGGATGTGAACGTAGCTGCGGCCGCGGTAGAGACCACAGAAGGATATGACAGAGGCTACCAGCAAAATAATAAGAATACGGAAAACAGCAATGCCCCAGATACTCAATAGAAAATAGTATCTTTACTCTATAAATTTGATTCATGCTAACAATATCTCGACAGAATCAATGCAATATCAACAAAATGACGACATTTCTAATTGACACAGATGCATACGTACGAGGTCTGTTCAAAAAGTATCGGGAATTTTGAATTTTCTCGTGCTACGTATATTCTTTTTTTTTTTTTTTGTTGTTCCCGATTGGATATGTACTATTGTTTTCCTACATCTTATATCTTAAACATAAAAGAAAACACTAAGTACATTTTTAACAATAAGAGGGGAAAAGGCAGTGGACAATATCGAACATTTTCGAATTGTCTCTTGAATAATGATACTGGGTGTCTTAGGCCTCATTTTTGAGAGCTACTTGCGGCAGGCCAACAACCGCAAGATGCCTCTCAGAGCCACCCGTAATCTAAGTTAGGTCAGATCGACTGGTCTGCTTCGTTTTAAGCGTCTACGTGTAGACAATTAGTGAGATGGAAGGTCTGTTATTTCTAGATTGTTATGTCGCTCTAATGTTTTGTGGTACCTCCTGCTAGCATTAATGATTTCTTCCTGAATCATAGTTATGCCGAGGTCTTTGTGAATTTCATACTTAGATATAAACCAGTCCGCATTAACTATTGATCGAAGTATTTTCGGTTGTTGACGCTGAATAATGTTAATATTAGTTTTCTTGGCTGTACCCTATAATTGCATGCCGTACGTCCATATAGGCTTAATTACACTGTTGTATATTACCAATTTCCCATTGGTTGTTAACTTAGATCTACAGTTAAGAAGCGGGTATAGCTGCTTAAATTTTAATATGAGTTGATCTCTCTTTTTTTGGATATGATGTTTCCACGTCAGTTTACTATCAATATGCATGCCCAGGTTCTTTGCCACATTGCTTAATGGAATGTCAGTACCTTTTATTTTTAATTGTCTTGGCTGATAAGCTGTCCGTGTTGTGTATATCACTTGCGTCATTTTTAGTTCATTCACTTTTATTTTCCATTTATCAAACCAATTGCAAGCTTCGTCAAGAATATTCTGCAGCTTAGTTGTTGCTACAACTAAATTTTTATGGGAGTACATTAGTACTGTATCGTCAGCGAAGGTAGCCACCATTGCCGAGCTATCTCCTGGTGTTGGGATGTCTGATGTGTATAAAGTATACAACATAGGACCAAGCACGCTTCCTTGAGGGACTCCTGCTCTTATCTGTCTTAGCGTAGAAGATTCATCCTTACATTTAACGTAGAAATAGCGAGAGTCAAGGTAGCATTTAATGATTTCAAATAGATCAGTTGGAAATATGGTCCTAATTTTACTCAGTAGGCCGTCGTGCCAGACTTTGTCGAAGGCCTTTTCTATGTCCAGAAAAACACCAACACAGAACTTTTTTTCATCAAGGTCCTTTAAAATTTTGTGAGTTACTCTGTGGACTTGCTGAATTGTGGAGTGACTTTGTCTAAACCCGAATTGGTGGTCAGGTATGATTCTGTTCACGTCTATTATTGGTTGTATTCGGTCAAGTAGGAGACATTCAAATACTTTAGAAGGTAAGGGCAACAGGCTGATTGGTCTGTACGAGGACGCCTTGGTTGGATCTTTGCCCAGTTTGGGTATTGCTATTATTTCAGCAACCTTCCATAAAGATGGGTAGTGCTTTAGTCTTAATATCTCATTGAATAAATAAATAATAAATACGATTGCCTTCGCAGGGAGCTCTTTGAGTAACTTTCCAGTTATTTGGTCATAACCTGGCGTTTTTCTCTGACTAGTGCGCTTTTCAATACAGTGCCTAACTTCATTGGACGAAATCATTTTTATATAGTATTGTGGAGATGGAGTCCTGTTGTACAAATTGGTGTTACTATTAGATTGATTGGTAGTAAAAGACCTTTCATAATAGTCAATAGTCTGCCAGTAGTGAAGCTTTGTCATAGTTGGTTCTAGCCCAAGTCCCATCCGATTTTAAAAGTGGCGGCTGGTGGAAGGTGCGATTTGTGAAGTGCTTAGCAGCCTTCCATAATGAGTAGTTAGTGTCAGATGTCGGCGATAATGTTTTTGTATAATTTACAAATTGTTCATTTTTAAAATTCCTTAGACTGATTTTCAAATCTTTGATTCCTTTGTTAAGTTTAGCTTTGTCATTTGGATCTCTCGTCCTTTGCCAGATCTTACGCAGTTTGTTTTTGTTCGCGACTTGGATTTTTATTGAGCGAGGGCAAATATAGCTGTCCTCTTTTGGATTAAGATCTGGCGTTGCTCTATTAGCTGCTTCGTTTATAATGTCATTCAAGTATATCACTGACTTTTCAATATCGTCAGGTTCTTTAAGAGGTACATTTATTGTGAGGCTATTGTCAATAAATTCTCTGTACGCCTCCCAGTCAGTTCTGAAATAATACATTTTGCACGCGGGTTGATCTTTTTTTATTGCGCAACTATTTTCAACTTGTATTGGTGAATGATCGGAAGAAAGTTCAAGTCGGGAGTCAATTTTAAAATGTGTTAAATTCATGTTTTTTAATACACAGAAGTCTATTAAATCCGGTATTTTCGTCCGATCTGTTGGCCAATATGTGGGCTCAGCTGTACCCAAGGTTCATCGTAGCAGGTGATTACAACGCGAAACATGTAAACTGGGGTTCAAGGCTGACAAACACCAAAGGGAAAAACTTGCTAAGTGCAATTCATATGATTGGGGGGATGCACTTGCTTGAGTACAGGTGAACCCACATATTGGCCAACAGATCGGACGAAAATACCGGATTTAATAGACTTCTGTGTATTAAAAAACATGAATTTAACACATTTTAAAATTGTCTCCCGACTTGAACTTTCTTCCGATCATTCACCAATACAAGTTGAAAATAGTTGCGCAATAAAAAAAGATCAACCCGCGTGCAAAATGTATAATTTCAGAACTGACTGGGAGGCGTACCGAGAATTTATTGACAATAGCGGGTGGGACATGGGCTAGAACCAACTATGCCAAAGCTTCACTACTGGCAGATTATTATGAAAGGGCTTTTACTACCAATCAATCTAATAGTAACACCAATTTGTACAACAGGACTCCATCTCCACAATACTGTACAAAAATGATTTCGTCCAATGAACTTAAGCACTGTATTGAAAAGCGCACTAGTCAGAGAAAGACGCCAGGTTATGACCAAATAACTGGAAAGTTACTCAAAGAGCTCCCTGCGAAGGCAATGGTATTTATTAGAAACTTGTTTAATGCTATATAAGACTCAACTCAAGCACTACCCATTTTTATGGAAGGTTGCTGAAATAATAGCAATACCCAAATTGGGCAAAGATCCAACCAAGGCGTCATCGTACAGACCATCAGCCTATTGCCCTTACTTTCTAAAGTATTTGAATGTCTCCTACTTGACCGAATACAACCAATACTAGACGTGAACAGAATCATACCTGACCACCAATTTGGGCTTAGACAAATTCACTCCACAATTCAGCAAGTCCACAGAGTAACTCACAAAATCGTAAAGGACCCTGAAAAAAAAGTTCTGTGTTGATGTTTTTCTAGACATAGAAAAAGCCTTCGACACAGTCTGGCACGACGGTCTAGTTAGTAAAATTAGGACCGTATATCCAACTGATCTATTTAAAATCATTAAAAGCTACCTTGACTCTCGCTATTTCTACGTAAAATGTAAGGATGAATCTTCTACGTTAAGACAGATAGGAGCAGGAGTCCCTCAAGGAAGCGTGCTTGGTCCTATGTTGTATACTTTATACACATCAGACATCCAAACTCCAGGAGATAACATCGTCAATGGTGGCTGCAGAATATTCTTGACGAAGCTTGCAATTGGTTTGATAAATGGAAAATAAAAGTGAATGAACTAAAAATGACGCAAGTGATATACACAACACGGACAGCTTATCAACCAAGACAATTAAAAATAAAAGGTACTGACATTCCATTAAGCAATGTGGCAAAGAACCTGGGCATGCATATTGATAGTAAACTGACGTGGAAACATCATATCCAAAAAAAGAGAGATCAACTCATATTAAAATTTAAGCAGCTATACCCGCTTCTTAACAGTAGATCTAAGTTGACAACCAATGGGAAATTAGTAATATACAATAGTGTAATTAAGCCTATATGGACGTACGGCATGCAATTATGGGGTACAGCCAAGAAAACTAATATTAACATTATTCAGCCTCAACAATCGAAAATACTTCGATCAATAGTTAATGCGGACTGGTTTATATCTAACTATGAAATTCACAAACACCTCGGCGTAAATATGGTTCAGGAAGAAATCATTAATGCTAGCAGGTGGTTCGATTAGGCTCTGGCTCTGACAAATATCCTGCGCCTTTCTTGAAAACTGATATTTTCCAAGTTTCAGTTTGATAGGACAAAAAACAAAAAAGTTTTTTCTAATAAGAACATGAATTTAAATGGGTGGATTTTATGGGAGGTACCCCCCCTTGTGGTCAGATTGTGCTGATGCTGAAAAACTTGCTGCACCTTTCTTGGAAACTGATAGTTTTCAAGTTTCAGTTCGATAGGACAAAAATCAAAAAAAATTTTCTAATAAAAACATTAATTCAAATGGGTGGTTTGTATGAGAGGCCCCGCCCTAGTGGTTCGATTGGGCTGGTTCTGACAAATATCCTGCGCCTGTCAGGGAAACAGATAGTGTCCATGTTTCAGTTTGATAAGACAAAAATCAGAAAAGTGTTTTTAATAAGAACATGAATTCAAATGGGTGGTTTAAGTAGGAGGTCCCGCCCTAGTGGTTCGATTGGGCTGGTTCTGATAAATATCCTACGCCTGTCTTGTGAACTGATAGTATCTAAGTTTTAGTTCGATAGGAAAAAAAAACAAAAATAGTACTTCTAATAAGAACATGAATTCAAATGGGTGGTTTTTATGGGAGGTACCCCCCTTGTGGTCAGATTGCGCTGATGCCGAAAAACTTGTTGCACCTTTCTTGGAAACTGATAGTTTTCAAATTTCAGTTCGATAGGACAAAAATCAAAAAAGTTTTTCTAATAAGAACATGAATTCAAATGGGTGGTTTGTATGAGAGGCCCCGCCCTAGTGGTTCGATTGGGCTGATTCTGACAAATATCCTGCGCTTGTCTTGGAAACTAATGGAGTCCAAGTTTCAGTTCGATAGGACAAAAATCAGAAAAGTGTTTCTAATAGGAACATGAATTCAAATGGGTGGTTTGTATTGGAGATACCCCCCTAGTGGTCCGATTAGGCTGGTTTCTGCAAATGTCCTTCGCCAGTGCTGGAAACTGATATTTTCCAAGTTTCAGTTTGATAGGACAAAAAACAAAAAAGTTTTTCTAGTAAAAACATGAATTTAAATGGGTGGTTTTTATGGGAGGTACCCCCTCTTCCCCCCCGCCCCCCTTAGGGTATCGATTGGGACTGTTCCGAGAAATATGTTGCACCTTTCCTGGAAATTGATAGTGTCAACGTTTCATTTCGATGGGACCAAAACAAAAAAGTTCTTCTACTAAGAACATGAATTCAAATGGTTGGTTTTTATGAGAGGTACACCCCTTGTGGTCAGATTATGCTGGTGCCGAAAAATTTGTGGCACCTTTCTTGAAAACTGATAGTGTCTAAGTTTCAGTTCGATAGGAAAATTTCATATGGATATTCCCTTGAAGCAGAATATTTTGAGAATCGTTAATTTTTCTCAAAAATATTTTTTTTTCGTAATTTTTCTTCTGTTCTTCTTGTTTCCACGTCCACACGACAGTCAGTGTGCACAAATATTTCACATAAAAAAAATTGTTTCTATGTTAAAGCCTAACATAGAAACAAGTGGCTGTTAATGGTTGTTTGCGGTCACAAGAAAAGCTCTTATGAAAACAATTTGTGATGTAACTATGTTACTGAAAAAAAAAAATGTTAAATTTGTTTATACTGTTATATATTGCTCTGTAAAATTGTGCTTTTTGTTGCTGCTCGTGGAAATTTTAGAAGAAAATGAAAATTATGAAAGAATGGTGGGAGGGAGGTATGTGTTAAAATCATTCATTGCGTGATCTAAATTATCGGATCTCAAATATGCTGTGCCGTTTTTTCACACATAATTTTGATTTCTTTCAAAGTTGGCAACCTTGAATAAAGAAACGTTTACAGACATTTTACAGACTTAAAGCTTTTTCAACAGAAAAACAGTAGAAAATAAAACAGGCTTATTGAGTTTTTAGCAGAGATGTAACTATGTGTTGCTTTCGGTCATGTCTGGTCATGGAACTGAAAAATTTATCAAAACGGAGCACCGGGGCACGTATTACAACAAATTTCATATTTTTGTTGCAAAATTTGTATTTTTCACTTTTCGAAAAATAACGGGCATGCAGGAAATCAAACAGACCACTAACATTTTTGCTGTTTTGGCTGCTGTTATTGTTACAGCGCACAATTTGCACGAGCTTTTGACTAATGCGCATTTTACCCTTCCCTCCACTCTCCTTCACATTGCTTCTGTGTAGGTAATATAATAAGAAGAATGAATAAATTTTATAATTGTAGTAGTTACGTTTTTAGTACTAAATAAATTGTCAAATATAATTTCAGGAAACCAGGCGCACAGAAATAGTAGTGAGAAAACGAAAACCATAACAAAACCAAAAGAAGCAGAAGGGCATTGTGTGCACATAAGTATGTATGTGTATGTAGTTGCATGCGTGCGAGCGAAAAGTCAATATTTTTCTTTTCTTATGCATTGCTTAGTCTAAAGGCACCTAGACACGGACCTACATTGCTTGTCCAACATGCGTGTACGCGAGTTATATCAAGCATCCAAAGATGTGGGACCAACATTTATTTATGTGTCTAATGTGGAAAACAACAAATATAGACAAATTTGATTCCATGTCGATTTCACAGCATCAACACAACTTACAACGTACATATTATACAATATTCCTCAAAAACAGCATTATCACCAGCAACAGATCAAATAAAACCATCAAAAAAAGCAGAAGTAAAAAAAAAAAAAACTAAAACTAATAAATAGCAATCAACTGTGTAAAAGTAAGCGTAACATAAACTGAATCGTAAGTGAGAGATGAAATAACGCATGAGTGGACCCGACAAGAATTGACCCACCGCAAGTACTAGACAGAACAGAAAGTCATCCGATTTGACTGATTCCAAAAAATGTACCGTGCCCATATCAAAAACGTATAGTGTCTACACTTCAGTTCTATAGAACAAAAAATAAAAAAGGTTTTCTAAAAAGAACCTGAATTTTAATGGCGGTTTGTATGGGAGGTACCCTTCCTAGAGGTCCGATCAAACTGAAATTTCGTCAATATAAGTTTCTGACGTGTAGCCTCCAACTATCTTGTATAGGGACCCCTTTAAGTTTTTGAAAATATTTTAGTTTTAGCATTTGTAGCTGATGCCCGGATAGAACTATACATTCTGTGAAAATTTCAACTCTCTAGATATTGCGGTTTATGAGATATGACCCTAGGACGGACGGACGCACAACGAAATCTCTGCAAAAGGGTTCCGTTTGGTAACTTTGGGTCCGGAACCCTAAAAAAGAGGGAAAGAGAAAAGGCAATAACATAAACTCAAACTTTATGAAAATAACTACATACATTACCAACCAGCAACCTGAAAATTAAAATCACCATAAATAATAATAAAATAAATAAAAACTAATTAAAAAATGTTTGATCAAATGAAGTTTATACAAAACTATACATACATATATGCAAACAACAATAACATCTATAAAACAACAAAACAAACAAATTTTCACGTAGCTAACTGCACAAATGCAATAAAAATAAAATATCAAAAATTAAAAAAAAAAAAAAAAAGGAAAGAACCAAATGGAAAAGCAACTATCATAAGAAAGGAAATTTTATTACCTTTATTGAAGCAAGCCGCACATTCGTTTTAAATTTCCATTACAAAAAATAAAATACAAATGTATAAAGCTTATCTTGATTTTTAATAAAGTTTTACAATGATTTTTCCGGATATATTTCAAAAACAAATTTTAAAAACATATTAAAATGAAGCAAAATATTTATACTATATAGCCTGCACGAACAACATTTTGGAACAGCTAATTTTAATGCGACCTAAAAGTTCTAAGTGTTTCTGCGACTGTTAAAAGAAAGTTAAAAAAATACCAATAAAAAATTAATAATACGGTCTTGCTTAAAACGCTAAGTGCTTTAATCGCATTACAAAAGTGTTTATGCAGGCGGTATGTACATATGTATTTGCGCAATGTTTGTTCTATAATTAACGAAATATTTGAATTTGATCACGAAAACCTTGATGACTTTATAAAACAGAGTGTTTAGATAGATTTATTTTAATAAATAATATTGATGTAAATTTAGCTTCTGTAGTTATACATGGAAAATGTACTTATATTAGAGACGCATTTCAACTTCTTGAACAAAATGCTCGTAATGTCAATAAAATCCTAAATCAAAATTATAATAAACTAAACAATAATCGCGTAGTGAATTCAATCATGCAAAATCCAAGCTCAACATTTTAGCAGAATGACAGACACAACGTTGTACAAAACTATACTAACCAAAATAGAAACTTTGAAGGATATCAACAAGTTTATATATCCCAACAAAACAACCCATGAAACGTTCAAACCCAACCTAGAAATCAAAACTTTTCAAGCCAAAACGAAAATACTAATTCGCTGGGGTTTTCAACTCAAACGCGTAACACTCAATCAAGAAACTTTAACTATCCTACACATCAAAATGGCAATGACATTTTACCTATGGAAATAGATCACATTTAGGTGGCAGACCAACTTATCTCATATGACTTCAACAATAATGATGAGGAAAATTTTTTTACATTAGCTCTATGAAATCATTACCGTTGATTGAACTAACAATCAACAACGATGAGATAGAAGCACTAATTGATACAGGCTCAACTACCTCCTTACTTAATGCTAAGAAATTATTGCATTAAAAGAATACCACAAATTTTCCTTTCTGAACAATTGCACAAAAATAATACATGAAATAATTACTGACCTACCGAAAGAATTTAATAAAGATTCCACAATGTCACGGAAACTAGTAAACTTTAAGGACAAACACACGACACAATTATTGGACAAAATATTCTGACACCAATGAATGCTATCATCGACCTGCAGAAACAAACAATAACAGAGAATAAAGGAGAATTCAGATTCATTCAATCATATACTCATAATATCTGAATAATAAGATAATAAGTAGAAGAAAGAAACCAGGGCTATATGAAAAATTATAAAGCTCTCAGACGCAAAGAGCAACTTAAATATAAATTAAAAAAGTGACTTAAAATGTACGTAGCTTAACCATAAATAGAAAATGGAAATATGAATATAAAAATACCAAAAAAATACAAACTTTGTAACAATCATCAATATTGAAATAGAATTTATTAGCTTATTGTTTTAATGTTAAGTACAAAAAAACAAAGAAAAAAAAAAAAAAAAAAAAAATTCAGCCTTTCGCCTCAATTCCAACCACACACAATTTCCACACACAGATTTCGCTTTTAGTTGATTTGAAATCTGCTGTTTTTTGCGAAGATTTCGTTAAATTCTCCTTATCTGAAGTTAAAGAAAACAAAGTACCAACAATTTTAGAATATTCAGCCGTGCCATGGATTTCTCTTCAGGCTCAATTCCAACCCGATTGCGATCCACCGTGCTATAGATTTTGCTTTCAGTTGATTTGAAATCTTCCGTGTTTATTGAGATTTGGTTAAGTTCTACTTTATCTGAAGTTAATAAAAAGAACAAAGTACAAACATTTGTATAAAATTGTTTTCCACGGTAAGATGCATTTAAATAATTAAACATTTCAGTTGTTTTTAAGTATAAATTTGCATTTTACATTTAAGTTTTAAAATTTGCGAATTTCGATTTAAGTTTTATTTTGTTTATTTTTTATTAATATTTGCCTTTAATGCAATTAATTGATATTCCATATTAAAAAAAAAAAACTTTAATTGTTGATAATAATGCTGTGATTCTTTAAGTTTGTTTTAAAAATGCATAGAAAGTGAAAAGTTGTAATTATATCATTTTTAAAAGTTGGCATCTTTGCAATTTGTGAACGTGCTAATGGAGTAGGGTTTTTGCATGTAGTGATTCTGCGGCAGTAATCTGTCTAGTGATTTTATTTTGTCTGTTTTTTTTTTCATATTTTTGCTTTTATCGAGTGAAGGACGTGAGGGGATAGTTGTTTCGCGATTCTAACCTCAAAGAAGAGATACCAAAGAATCAAGGATAAATGTCGTAATAAAATCGATACATGTAAAATTCGAAAAAGGAAACCTCCTGTTTTTTTGTGACACCGACGGATTTTTTGTGCACATCACTCAGACTATTACTCATTAATTCATAATTGGTCAATTATTTCACAATTCTCTCTCTTTCATATCACCTACCTTTACCTTTTATTCGTTTTATATGTATATTCTTTTGATGGATTACTCTCTTTTATGCTTTGGTGAAAACAACACGGCTAATAAAATTATTAAGTAGAAATCCATTATTGTGATATTGTGTTGTTACATTAAATAAAAACTATACATATATTTTTGTGATTAAATAAAATATATAAATATATATAAATTATAAAAAAAACGTTTTTCTTCAAGTTATTGACTTTTACATCGTAAGATTGTTAATCGCATGTGGTAGGGGCGGTAGGGGTGTGTAGTATCAATATTCAATGTGGAGTAGTGTAGTTTCAGTTTGTAGCTGTGTTATTCAAAGCGAGAATCACCAAGCATGCGTTGAACAACTCTGTACGTGACCGAATTTTTGAATACCAGACGGGTTACATTCCCCTGTGAGTTCAAATAATGTGGCAATATCTGATAAGACAAAAAGAGGTGGCATGAGCTTTGATTTCATGGCCGTAGGAGCAATAAAGGAATTGTTAGGTCCAGCATTTGCGGGTGAGCTGTCAGCGACATTTGTCGTTGATAGGTGTGGTGTGTTGAGCGACTTATTAAAACTAGTCAACGTGATTTCATCGAGATCCATTTTATCCCTCAATTGATTCGCAAGTATCGCAAATCGATTAGTTGAAACAGAATCATAAGCTATATTGCTTGATGGCACTCTAATGTTATTTCGACGTTTTCGATTTTCGAAGGAGATCATTGATCAACTCGCAACAGTGGGAATACAGATGAACGATAAGCTACGATTCATTATTCTTCTTTCTAGTCTGCCACGAGATTATGAAACTTTTGTTGTCGTCATTGAAACGCGTGATGTTTTGCAAGCATTTGCCATTCTTTGTATGAAATTGAAAGAAGAAGAGGAACGAAGTGATAGCGTGATTGTTATTGATAACGCTCAGGAGAAGTATTTAGTTAACGTTAGTAATCCTGCTCGATATAAAATGGACAACCAATATACTGGATCGTATAACAAATATTGATGGTAACAATAAATGTACAATAACTGACAACGATAAATAATGTACACATCGACAGATTAAAGAAATAAGATAGGAGCTAAACCAAACAGTAACTTTTTCGGGATTCAGACAGCGCCATTCAGCAACAGTTAGCCGTTGTGGTAGGTCGCGCGGCTTCAATTCTTTCACCACCTGTATTTTAAATGGTAACACTAATAGAGGCCCAATTGCTGCGAACGGCGCCGAATCGATAATTCAGGATACAGCTGCGATTTTTTTCTCTGTCCGTACTCTAAGTATGCGTGTGGTTTAATGTCCAATAATGTAAAACGGCAAAATTTAGACACAACATTCCACAACATAAAATGGAAAAAGTGCACGATACACTTACCAAGCACGAATTTTGATAATAAAATTCAATAATTTGTAAACGCTGTTGTTTGTAAGTCTATTCATGGTTAAATGAAATACCAAACTGAAAGTGTTTGACAGTAACACAAGGTGTTGCCAAAAAAAAAAAGTTGCTGAAAAATCACCCGTTACTTTGAATTGAGAAAAAAAAAAAATCAAATATATTACTTATGTATTGTACAAGTAGATATTATTATTTTTCAATAATAATATAAAGCATATATAGATTACATTTCAATGAAAATATGTATATAACCTAGTGTATAGAGTACAATATTTTTAGTTTTTCCATCCGGGTAAACAAATAGCACCGATGGTTTACCGACTCTCGAACAAGCTACGTGCGAAAAACATGGCAATTCTTGGGTTATTCCACATACTTCTAACGATTGACTTTGAGATTTATTAATTGTCATAGCGATTTCAACGGAAAATGGACACGTTTAAAGACAAAAGGAAAGTCAGTTGGCACATAAGCACACCCCTTTGAACTTTCTTTCTAGCTTCAATCAAATTTTGCACAATTTTTTTTACCGAATTAGGAATTCAGGTGGATAGTTCACAATTTCATTTGGATCGGTAATAGAATCGATCGACTTAAATGAATGCATTTGTCCACCAATTTCATTTATCTACATTCTTATTTTTTGCTGCTAAAATGGCTCGTTCCCTCAACCAATCGTAGTTTTTGTATTTAGCGCCAATATTTGGGAGTACTTTTCAAACTAAATCTTCTTTTGACGTTGTCAATTGACAAGGATTTTGTGGAAAGGTAATGAGACCAGTGGAAGTGTCCACAGGAATTTTTTCATTTCCACTCCGGGGAACCCGGCATGACTCCATAGACTCACTCCTTCAAACAAAATTCGCCGAGAACTACTGAGGCGGACTGATTAAACCAGCTGCTGTAAACGAACTAGTCAACAGATCGCGCTCATTTTTGGCATAGTAATAAAAACAGTCTTATTGACATAGAAAAAAAATCTTAACGCAGGCAATTTAAATGACAAATTCCAGTACTTTATTGTCTTAAGGTATCTGGAACAAAGAGACAGACACATAAAAAAAATCAATGACTTACCAATGAACAATAGAAATGATAGACTTTGTAGATTGGGTATAAGAGTAAGGGTGACCTTATTCACAAGTGTTCATGTATAAGCATTATAAGTGTAACACTACTAATGAGTATAACATGTTATGATAAGTAGTGTGAAGTAATACTATGACATTCCCCTTTAAAAAAAAAAAAACTAAAAACTAAATTTACATTGATTGTTACATTTCGGTGGGGTAATCAGGAACCAAGAAGCGGTAAACTAAATTTTAACAAGAAATTTATTAGATACAATAGATTATTAACAATTCATTAGGTGCTGACGTCGCTTCATTAATGCCTGCTGAACTCATTGGTGAATATCGTTGACCCTGATCTTCTGTTCAGTTATTCTGACCATTGATTTCTTTGGAAGACGATGGCCCAATTTGTTCTGGTAACTTCGGCGAACATTGAATGTTAGCCGGTTTGCTTCGGCTATCGGTGCTAGTCAACGTGGAATGCATGACTGGAATGTTTGTCTGAGTCCTTTGCAGGTGTATCTGGTCCCAATATTTCGCTCCTTGGTGTGTTTCGTAACAGTAACATTGCCAAATAGGGGTCCGAACTATCTTGATAACACTTAAGTAGGTTTTTGACGTCTGCACATTTCGTTCCGCAAATCCGTTTGAACGAGGATAATATGGCGATGAAATTTGGTGCTTGAACTGCCACTTTTCAGAGAACTCTCTGAACGTTCTACTCGCATATCGAGGTCCACCATCTGATTCAAAAGCTTCTGATATCCCATGCACTGAGAACCATTGCCTCAAATAAAGAACCACCTCTGCTGATGAAGATTTCTTTAATTTTCGGACATCCACAAATCCGGAGTAATGATCAGCAATAAGGAGAAACTCTTCTACCCTGAACTTGAACAAGCCCGATGACACAACGTGGAATGGTAGTTCGGGTATGTCACGCAAAATCAGCGGCTCTTGTTGATTCGTACATTGATTATACTCGCAAATCACACAACTTTTAACGTAATTGTCAACTTCTGATGACAATCCAATTTAGCGTTGTTGAGATACCACTGTGACTAGTATGTGCTTCTGCAATGATAGAACTTGTTAATATCTTTGGAACAATAATTTGATTACCATTAAAGAGCAGCCCATTCTCATAAGTGATTTCATGACGGAATGGTTCGTATGTTTTAATGAGTTTCGGAGTCTTCTCAGGCCATCTATCCATTATTGTGTGTTTTAATGTTTGTAACACAACATCTGAAGGGTACCTCCCATACAAACTCCCATGAAAATTCAGGTTCTTATTAGGAAAACTTTTTTGTTGTTTGTTATATCAAACTGAAATTTAGACACTATAGGTTTTTGATATAGGCACTATACATCCCTTAGAATCAACCAAATCGGCCAACTAGGAGGGGTGCCACCCATACACACCCACCATTAAAATTCAGGTTCTTATTAGAAATTTTTCTTGTTTTCGTCCTATTGAACTGAAATTGAGATACTATAAGTTTTAATAGACGAGACACATAAATTAAAAGA
Source organism: Amiota minor (assembly GCA_037043295.1). Taxonomy (NCBI): domain Eukaryota; kingdom Metazoa; phylum Arthropoda; class Insecta; order Diptera; family Drosophilidae; genus Amiota; species Amiota minor. The sequence goes on from JBAMAW010002248.1 coordinate 112,438, forward strand.
CTCTAGGGTAAAAATCAAAACCTTAGGATTACTGGATCGAAAAGCTCCCAAACAAATATTTCGGTCTCAGTGTTGAAATGCTGTATGTGTACTGATCCTAAAGTCAAATCAAATACTTCTGAATGCTCTATCACAGAGAGTAGGCAAAAAAGTTTCCTAAGGTGTGTGAAGACTGTATCAACTTCGGCATTGGCGAAGTTAAACTTCTTTTTACTTTTTTTTTTCTACAGTATCGTACACTTTTATGTGTAATTAAATTTTGAACAAATTTGACTTTCACATTATATTAAAATACATTTGGTTTTTAAATGATTTGTTCTTTATGCGCAGTCATCACATCTTTATACCAACCACATAAGCTAACAATAATCTAAAATGTAACAAAAGAAATTTGCTGAGCCAACAAATAGTTGAAAAAGACTTATGTATCTGAAAATTCATGATTTGCTTCGCTGCTCACTGAGTGGGTAAAAAACAAAAACAGAATCATGAAGTTACTCCTTCAGCTTTTCTTATTTCTTGAATGTCCTTACTGGCAATATTGTTTTGCTTCGAAATTAATGACATTGCTTTATGTCGGTTTTGAAATCTCTGCCACCTATCTTCCTCTTATACTACTTTTGTATTCTAAATAAATTTTATATTGGACCTTCTTGTTTCCTTATTTCCTTTTATTGTTTTTGTTATCTATTATTTGCTGACGCTAACTTGAAAATAATTATATATTTTCAATTAAAGTTTTCTTCTAGTGTACTAGATATTTGCTTTAATTTTTTTTTGTTCTCCTGCTTTTATTATTGGCGCCACCTAATAATGTATAATACATACCTAATTGAATTTTGTTCCATCATGTCATCTTGTCCAATTTGAGAACAGAACTAAGAAAGAACAAATACATTGTATTTTTTTTATGAAAATTGAAAAGTAGGAAATTCTGTGTATTGTTCTCGTTCTTTTGATGTTCTGTATTGTATTTTCAATGATGTTGTTTTTGTTATTTTGTATATTTATAAACGAAAATCAGCTTAGGGCCCCATTATCCACGTTATTCACATAATTTTTAATTAATTTCAACCACCTTACAATAATAATACTTAATATTAATAATAATAACAAAAAAAGAAAAACTCCAAAAGAAATATTTAATAAGAAAATAATTTATGTCAGTTTCACCGAGACTTATATACCTTTCACATGCGCAAAACTAATTTTAATGGTTTGCATATATGAGAGCTATATGAGGTCTGTTAAAAAAATTAGGTTAATTTTTCTTTTTCTCGTACTACGATTGCGGATGTTTGTTGTGTTGTGTTGGTATATACCTGTATCACCAACATACATATGTTGACATTATCAGCCATTTTGCATTGTTAATTTCTTTTAAAGATAAAAAAGCAGGACATGTTTTGGTGTTTTGGCTTTTTTGTTACTTGTGAAAAAAAAAAAAAAAACGGATCAAAGGATCTGTATTAAATTTGCTGTGGAAAATAAAATTAAGAGCTCCAAAGCACTTAAAATGTTGTCCGATTCTACATTGAGCAAACAATGAACGATGAAAAGGGTGAATCAGCAAACAAATTATGAAAAATCGTTGAATCACTATTAGAGAAGTTGCTGAGGATTTCGACAAGCAAATTTTTCGGAGGTTTTGGGCATGAAAGGTGTGTCAGCGAAGTTTGTTTCGAAATTGAAAAATTATACGCATAAGGAACGTCGTTTAACCATCGCTCAGGAGCTGACGTTAACGACGATCAAAAATTGCTGAAAATGGTCATGACTGGTGACAAAGCATGGTTATTAAGTCAAAAAAAATTGGTACACATTCTTTGATCTGTTTTTTTAAGTAGTTAGAGTTCCTGATTACACCGATGCAATTGCGGTTATGAAAATGTGTCTTATTGATTTAATGTTAATTATACTTTGCATAGAAACGAGTGCATGTGACTTATTTACTTCATCTTGCGATATTTATACTTTGCGCGTGAAACGCGCAAAACAAAAAATTGATACTTAACTTTGGCCCTGGGTATTCTTTAATAAAATTCAGATAAGTGGAATAAAAACGTGTTAAATTAATATATACATTTAAAAACAATCAAATACGTCGCAGGTTTTCAACTGTAAAATTTTTTTTTTTCAAGTTCAGTTGTCGGTTCATTGCATATGAAACAAATCATCTGTGTAAAAAGAGAAAAGAATAACAATTATTATGATCTACGTACTTGAATTTGATCATGTTTTATAAGCAATGCAAATTCACTTGTACTTGATGAAGTGTATTCAAGAAATAAAGAAAGAGTGAAAGAGATTTTCCAATATACATACAATATTACTTGTATTCCTTCAACGCAGTCCATCATCTACGCTGCCATTTACACTGTTCCGCTTATGGCTATTTGTGCCTCAAAAGTTTATCTACATTTTTTCCCAAAGAGTTCAAATTTTAATGAGCAACGGAAACAGTGAAAAACAGGAAAATAAGGGAAATTGTTCATTGGGCATCCAATTTGATTTGTTTGTGTGAGTGAAGGTGTCAGTGGGTTGAGTTTTTTGGATTTGTTGGCGAGGCATTTGTTTATTTTTTGTTTTTATTATTTAATTATTTTTCTTTTTATTTTCGAAATACGTTAATTGATTTTAAGTTCCAAAGATTTCATCTTTGGCAACCGTAAATACTTCTTTGTTATTCATAACAGTCCTTTCTTCTATTGTAATAAGAAGTCCTTATAAAAGGATTTACTCACTCTCAAAGAGTCTTTCTTACACGCACCACACCATACCATACGTATACATTGAAATACATTTTCTTCGCATTTCTTATGCTTAATTAAATATTCATCAAAAACAAAATGAACGAACAACTTTTAAATACTCATCAACTTAAGCATCTAACCTAACTTCAAACTACAATGAGATTAGAATAAATGTAAATCCCAATAAGGTTTATACACATACATACTTACATATACAAAGCTAGTTGTTGCCCTTTCCTTTTAGTCTAATCAATAATAACAAAATCAAATTTTACTTTGCAAGAAGTTTAGAATTAAATCCAATATGAATGTAAATGAACGTATAAAGAAAAGACTTGCTTAGTTCCCAATCTTATTCAAACGATACTTATTGTACGTAAGATATACGATATGTTAAAATTTATAAATATGCATGTACGTATTTGTTCTATTTTATGTCTATTCCCCTCTGGGACATTAAAAACTCATTTCCTTAAGTTCGTAGACCTGTTCATATATTTCTTGAGTTTTTAGTTTTAGTTACACCCTTTTTCAATTTATCAAGTCTAACAAAAAAAAAAAAACAAAAACAAAGAGTATTGTACTTATAATAAACATATCCATGTAAAAAGTTTGAATTTTGCAATATTAAAACGGACTGATTGTAAACATGCATTGCACAATTGTTTACCATGTGTGAATAAATAATATATATTGTAAATGACGGGCTAGAATCCCCGACTGAGCGTAGCGGAATTGATTAATAATCAATCTACAAAATTTATAGCTGTTAGAGTCACGTTCTTATGACAATTCGGAAAATTGTTTTCAAGGTTCCAATACAAGTTGAAAGAAAAATGAACGACCAATATAGAATATGTCTCCATGACTATGTTAACAGTGTCAAACCAACACCACAATCAATTCTGGTTTCAAGTTCTAATAGAATCTGAAAAACAGACGTCTTGCAGCATACATTTCCACAATCTCAATGTACCCCGTACCTTTAATGTATGCAGGGTACTAACATGTGTTTACTTTAGTTGTTTTCCTTTTTATCTAAAAAAAAGTAGTGGTGAAAGGGTTGAAGTCATACTACAGTACAATAGTTGTAGAACCTTAAATTTTTGGAACTATGGATACGGTGAGAGGGAGATAAGGTTTTTACAATATTTTTTTTTTGAGTTTATTTTATATGTAATTGTATACATTATTACTTTGCATTTAATTGGCAGCGTACAAGGGTTGCACTACCTTTGTTTATTTAAAGTTATTGTACCTTTGTGTGAGTTAGCTTTGTTTTATAAATCGAACTCTTTTAGTATTACTTGTTGATGTAGTTTCAAAGCGATATATGAGGAAATGACGTAAGATTTGAAAAAGAATGCATATGGTAGAAAAATATATACTAATCTCAATACTGCATGCATGCAGTAAATTTGTTAAAATGTATAAAGTTGGTCATCGTTATGTGGAAGGCTTCAGTCTAACCAATATCAAAGCGGAGCTAGGATTCTACCCTAGGAAAGACTGGTCTATCATTTACAACAATAAAATATTATGTTATAAAGTTTAAACGAGGTCTTACGTAATACGTATGCCAAGACGAAATAGAGAAAAAATAAAATGGTTTTGGATGAACGTGGACTGAAAGTGCACAATCTAAAAATTTGAGTGTTTGGTGAAGTCTTACGTCAATAAAGTCAAGTTTTTGTGCAGATTCAAACAGGCACCTGTTCGCCAAATTTAACCTGCTTGGATTATTTTCTTTTTCCAAAGTTGAAGAAATGGCTCGGTGATAAGAAATTTGCCAACAATAAAGAGGTAAACTCTGCAGTTTATGGCCATATTGAGGAGCTTGACGATTGCCACTATAAACAGGGTATCGAAACTATTGAACATCGCTGGGAAAAGTGTATCAAGTTAAAATGAGATTATGTAGAAAAATAAAGTTATTTTTCCTAATTTTTTTTTTAGCTTTGTTAGTTCGGATACTTCTGGGACTATCCTCGTACATATGTACATTTATAGCTTTTTTTTTAAGCTTTGTTAAGTCGGATACTTCTGGGACTATCCTCGTACAAGTGTACATTTATAGCTTTTTTACAGTTAGCTGCTTTCAACGTAAGGTATTTTTAGTAGTTTGATGAGATCAGCTGATGTTTGTTTTTGGTTTAAAATATAATAATTCAAATTTGCGATAATTGTGACAAATAGAAAAGTAAAATTTGTGAAAAATGGAAATAATTTTAGAGTATCAAATATATTTAGTTTTTTTTAGATCCATCATCAGCTGTTCAATGGTGGCGGAAAAATAAAAAGAGAGGAAAAAAAGCGGACAATTACTAAAAATGGATGGGAAGAGTGACCAGCCTTACAAGTAGCCTTCAAGTACCCTTTAACGCTAAGGCTGCCTGCAACGCTACTATCCTAATACAACAACAACTAGAAAGTTTCGACAATTTCCCTTTTGTTGTGGTACAGAAAATGTAGCGTTATATTCGGGGGAAGCAGCATTGAATGCTCACTGCCAAAAGGCTATTTTTGTTGAATATTTCCTCTTACTAAAAATCACTATTAGAAATTATTAATGTAGCAATCTATTCTTTTTAATAATTTAAAAATAGCGACGTGGACGAATGGAGGACAAACATATGAAGGAGCTGCTAGGCAACGGTGGTAAAAAACTGTTTACAATTTGATTTCAGCTACAATACTAGTTTATGTCTCCTTCCCTTTAATTATCATTAATAAAGGTCTCTCATTCAAACGATTGTTGTACTAATTTCAATTAAACATCGTCACATTCTCTTCAACGCCCACACATTATGGCAACATACTACATTTGTACATGTATGAGCTACGATATCCGGGTCTCTTATGACTCACCCAAACGTCAAATATTTATCATCTTTCATTATTTATATCATTATTTTAGTATCGTCATATATGCAGAATAATTCGCATATCAATTTCAGTGACAGCACAACAAATGTAATTTTCGCTAAAATGGAATGTTTTAATTAAATTAAATTTGTTCACTTTTAAAATTTCAATTTTTGTTCTAAATTGAAACTTAAAAAGGGTTACGAAACGAATTTCAAATTTATCACACACCCATCACGTACTTAATTCCACAACATCATTCAATTGTGATAATTCTAAATAACATACATATTTGCTTCGCTTTGAAATGCTTCACTGCCCTGCTAAACAAACCTGCCTGCATGCATGCATCATGAACAATATTTATAATTTTTATTTAAAAAAAAAAAAACAGATAATAATAATAAATCGAAAAGTTCAAAAATCATTATATTTTAGTATTTTGACATCTTTACTTTTAATTCTTCTACAAGATCAATTAAGGTAGATACTTGTATACACCTATCCCCCGATTTACACGGTACTCGTTTTACACGTTTTCGCTCTTACACGGTTTTCCAAATAATTTTTTTTTTTTTTTGTTTTTATCGCACTCTACTAAATGCTACTGTGTTTGAACACGTGCGTGTTATGTCCAAGTTCCATAACCTCACTTCGAACAACTATTCTTTTCTGTAGCAATGCTTCAGGAGATTATATTATGAAACCATTAGTGATTAACAAATCAAAAATGCCCCGTGCCTTTAAAGGAGTAATCATCAATAATCTTCCCGTTTATTGGAGGGCTAATAAGAAAGCGTGGGTTACTGCTGCAATGTTTACTGAATGGTTTCATGAATGTTTTATCCCAGATGCCAAAAAATATTTAGGTTCAAAGGGATTGCCTTTTAAAGTGCTTTTGTTAATTGACAATGCACCGGGTCACCCACAAGATCTAGAATATGAGAACGTTGAAGTAAAATTTTTACCAAAAAATACAACTTCATTATTACAACCATTGGACCAAGGCATAATTTCTACTTTTAAAGCTTTGTACATAAAACGAGCCTTTACATATATTTTGGAACAAATGGAGAAAAATGAATCTTTAACAGTTATTAGTGCTTGGAAAAATTTTACAATATTAGACTGTGTGAAGCATATCGCCTTATCATACACTGCGATTAAGCAAACAACGCTCAATAGCTGTTGGAAAAAATTGTGGCCAAATGTAGTCAAAAATGAACATTCCGTTTCAACGTTAAATGATGAATATTCGCAGATAGTACAGATGGCGCATTCATTGGGCGGAGAAGGTTTTGATGATTTTACTGATGATGATAGCGCAGAGTTAATGGCTGATAAAGAACTAAGTGAGGATGATTTAGTTAACTTAGTTTGCGAAAGTGAGTCTGACAAATCTGATGAAGAGGAATTAGTACCAGTAACATTCAGTGCTAAAGTCATCTGCGAAGGACTCGCATTGGGAAGAAAGCTGGGTAATCATTTTATAGAAAATGACACAAACGTAGAAAGGGCTTTACGATTCCAACGTGACATAAATCGCTGCTTGGCTCAATATGAAGAAGTTTACAAAGATCTTACAAAAAACTCGAAGCAATTGTTAATAACCAATTTTATTACCACCTCTCAGAATGTAAATATTTCTGCTTCAAACATCGAATCGGCACAAATAACTTCGAGTGATGAAAATGAATTCCAACCGGCGATTCCGAAAAAAAGAATGAGAGTAATTTCCGATAGTGATGAAGGATAATAAAACACCTTTGGTTTTATTTTTTGTTCTTCTGTTACATGCATTGTAATTAAATAAAAAAACAGTGTTTCCGTAATATTTTACATATTTTAACCTGTCAATGCATTCTATTTTTATTTCTGTGTGCACCTAAAAATACTGAAAAAAATCACAACTGTTAAATAGCAAAATTATGCATTTTCTGCAAGCTTTTCGATTTACACGGTTTTGACTTGAAAATTTTTACTTTTCGATTTACACGTTTTTCCCAGGAACGTATCTACCGTGTAAATCGGGGGATAGGTGTATTTGTACTACAATACAATCAATACCCCTCTATACCAATTTCTGATAAACAATCATCATTGCCCATTGCGCCTTTCAAATAGAACCTTTATATTGTAGCCAAAATAAATATTAAGGCGAATATTCGGAAGCTTAATTTCTTAAACCCGCGTTTTCCAACTATTTGTGATACAAAATTTGTCCATGAATTTAAACCTCGACGAAAAAACTTCGAGCGTTTGTCAGAATGCCTTCTACTAGTTCAACTTAAACTCATACATTTTTTCTATATTACAGTTTACAATATTTTCAATACCTATGTGCCCTTTAACGCTATCCTATAAACCATCTTGATTTAAGAGAAGACTTTCTAACGTGCAAAACATTAAGTCGAGGCTTTATAAAAAATACAAGAGTACTGGCTCTATTCTATAGCTTTTGCAAAATTATATGAGTTACATATTAACATAGCGTTTTTTCTTTTCTAAAAAAATTATTTAGTTGAAACATACTTTATGGGTTCTGTGTATCTATCTAGTTGATGAAGAAGCCTGAAGCCACTTATACCCCTGAATCATATATTGAAAACCCTTATCCATTTCCCATTTCTCAACATTGTTTCTCCTATAATTGGTGGACATACCCACCCGGTCGAGACAAAATACCTAGTTGTGTACTTGCACACTATGCTGAGTATTTATGTAAGCCGCTCCTGAAACTTTTCAATTTATCACGCAGAGTGCATTTTTTTCTTCTATTTCGAAGGTATACTTTATAGTTCTCCTACATATGTATAGGTAACAAAGCTGACATATCTAATTACAGAGGTATTGCAGACCTTTCGACAATTGCAAAGTTGTTTGAAAAAATAATCATTTCAACCCTTTATCACCACTGTAAATTTATTATGTCTCCGTGTCAACACAGTTTTATTGAAAAGCGTTCACAAACTATAAATTTGCTTGAGTTTACATCTTTAGTAAGTCTTGGTTTTAGAGAAATATATCGAACTGATGTCATTTACATAGACAAGCATTTGATTCCGAAAAATCATGATCTGCTTTTACATAAGCTGGACCTTTTAGGTTTCTCACAGCATCTTCTTTGTTGGATTTCTTCTTATTTAAAAAATAGATTTCAACGAATGTTATTTAACTCCACTCTTTCCAGTCCAGTCGATGTCACTTCTGGTTTCCCTCAAGAAAGCCAACTTGGACAGACGGACGTGACTTAATCAACTCATCTCGTCGAGCTATTTACTGATTCACTGCGTGAAGAGTATTAAAATAATTGGGATAAGTCTATAAATCTATACTTACGAAGGTATACGTATGAATAAAAATTATTTTAAGTTCAATACAAAAGAAAGTTCTATGTATTTTGAATAATGAGTTTGAATTAATGAATAGATTCGCAATTTACTCGTATTTTCTCTAAACATTTGTGGTCACGGTATGCTTTGACTGAATGTTATTGTTTGTCATCTTCCAGAAAAGGGCAACAGTTCACGTTCATAAATAAAGTAAAATTTACCATATTCTACAATAATTATATTTGTACTCTTCTTTAGAAGGAAGTTCATATTTTCAAAATGTTATCCGAAAACCTCGAACTTGAACTCTGGCTGTAGGTAATAGATCTACATATATACATATGTCTTTTGACTATGTTGGTAGTCATTTGTATATTGCAAAATTACTTATAGGTATATGTACAAGGGGCATTTTAAAAGTATCTTGGTACCATAAAGAAGGAAAATAAGACAACACAAAATACATACATTCGTAATCAGTTATGTGCGTCTGCTCCGATGACAAATCGAAACGCAGAGCTTGTCTTGCACAATACTTATTTCAAAAACTTTGACGCAGAGTTATGAATGCATATCGGATTCTTGTGAGGTACACCTCGTACAAGTGATAGTCCTATGTATGTAAATTGCTTCGATTAAGCCGTATGTTAATGTGAATGTCGTTTGTCGTTGCACTCATGTTTGTTCTCATATGAACAATAAAAGTATTTTTAAAATATGGAAGCATGAGAGAACAATCGAATCGAATTCGATCGGATGTAGTGTTAGTTAGATACGTGCTCTTATAAAAGCGTCATTATCGTGCGCTAAATGCGTCAAAAGCATATAGCACGTCAAACGTGACAGTAGCATATGTAACTTAAACTCATATATTCTTGTCAGATTGTCAAAAGAATATTGAATATCCGGTTTTTTTTGTTTATATTCTCACTAAGTCACGTAATCTTAGATCTGACAATGAATGAAGCATCGCTATATCAACAAGCTAATGAAGTACAGCGTGCTGATGCTAAGCAAATTGTTGCAGAATTTACAGGAGTATTGCAGTGGCGTGCTGATGGCAAAGATACACTTCTAGATGTAGGCTCTGGATCAGGGAATGTGCTCATGGATATTGTGCACCCAATTTTGCCAAAGAATTTTGAACGTTTGGTCGGAACGGATGTTTCAAAAAAGATGGTCGTATATGCGAATAAGCATTATAGCGACTACGTGCGAACTGAATTTAAAGAGCTCGATATTAGTTCTGAGGAGATGCCTAAAGATCTCATTGGGCGCTTCGATCATGTTACATCATTTTATTGCCTTCATTGGGTACAAAACCAAAGGTCAGTACTTGTTAAATATTGTGAACAGTAACTTCTTCTTTAATGCGTTTTATTTCATTTAGACGTGCTCTCCGAAATATTCATCATCTACTCCGCTTTGGAGGCGGTGATTGCCTACTCGTTTTTCTTGCCTATAATCCAGTGTATGAGGTCTATAAAGTCCTAGCTCAAAATCCCAAATGGTCTGCATTCATGCAAGATGTTGAAAACTTCATTTCACCATTACATTATAGTAATGATCCAAAGTCAGAAATTATTAAGCTGCTTGCGGCAGAAGGCTTTGTTGATTATAGAGTTGAATTACGCAACGAAGTATATATATATGAGGGCGTACGTACTCTCAAAGACAATGTAAAAGCTGTCTGCCCATTTTTGAATCGCATATCATCTAACCAACATGAGGATTTTTTAGATGACTTTGTTGCTGTGGTAGTGGATATGAACTTACGACAGGAGGTTAAAGAAACTTACGACCTTTGCATGGATCGGTTTATTTCACCATATACGCTAATGGTAGTCTACGCCCGATCAACGACAGACTTTTTAGGAAACGTGATAGGCAATAATGATCGATTTGTAAAAAATCTCGATTAAAAAGTCAATAGTTGATGACTCCTTTATTTTTGTTAAATTGTGTGTTGTTTAATTACCTTAAGTTACATAAACATTTTTTGCAGTCTTTAAACAAGTAAGACTTGCAATATTGGTATGTCCTTAAGAAAATTAAAATGAGACTATTCAATAGCTTGATAATTATAAATAACTGATTTACATTCATATCTATTGTGTGTATATATAAATTTATATACCCCGTTTGCACATCTAATATTTATTATCTGATAGTCAGTTACCCCATAGATATTATACCTATTATACAGTATACTAGAGTGCTGAAATTTTTGTACATTATACTTGTATTGTATATCATTATTTATCGTACGGATCACAGAGCCAACAATAAACAATCGAACGTATTTGTCATTTAAATTTTTTTTGTGAAGTTTCTTTTTTTAGGCAGTTTTCTCAAAGATTTGTTCGATTATCCCGATTTCGGGATATGTTGTGGAAATTGTTATCAAAAAGCTAATTATATATTATACACTTCACATAAGCTGTTTTCATTTTAATCACAATAAACTGATGATATTGTAATTGCTTTCTATATACAATATGTACGAAGTCTGCTCAAAAAATTGAATTTTTTTATTTTTCTCGCGCTACATACATTCAATTTTTTTTTTTTTTATATTGATACATATATCCCCAACATACTTTGATATTAGTAGTCATTACGCATTATTATTTTTTTATTTTTGTATATAAAAAAGTTTGCCTATTTGGTGTTAAGGCGATTTGTATCTTTATTATATATAGAAAAGAAAGTCGTGTTAGTTACACTATTTATAACTCAAAAACGGCTGAACCGATTTGGTTGAAAATTCGTGGGGAAGTAGCTCAGAACCAGGAGACGGACATAGGATACTTTTTTTCCGTCCGTCCACGGGTCATATCTCACAAACCGCAATATCTAGAGTTGAAATTTTCACAGAATGTGTAGTTCTTTCCTGGCTACATCAGCTACAAATACTAAAACTAAAATATTTTCAAAAACTTAAAGGGGTCCCCATACAAGAAACATTTTGGTTTGTATTGCAGCTATACGATCCAGTAATCGTACGATCTTGGATAGTTGGTGGCTACCCATCAGAAACTTATATTGACGAAATTTCAGTTTCATCGGACCTCTAGGGAGGGTACCTCCCATACAAACCCCATTAAAATTCAGATTCTTTTTAGAAAGACTTTTTTGTTTTTTGTTCTATCGAACTCAATTGTAGACACTATAAGGTTTTGATATAGGCGCGGTACATTTGTTGGAATCAGTCAAATCGGACCACTACGGGGAGTACCTCCCATACAAACCCCAATTTGGTACGAAACCCTCCGTGTACGAGTTTGACTCGCATTTGGCCCATTTTTTTTTTTAAATAACTGAGCACGCACAAGGGACGTAGCAACGCACGCCGCGTAATGCTAGTATACATATATATACAACTAGTGTACAATATAATATATATAATTTTATGTCACGTTTCCTAAAGCTACAATCAAATTGCATTATCTACAGTCAACCGCTCATATCATTTAAGGTATGCTTTGGATGTATCTTCTCAATATACAACTTATGCAAAAAGTGTGTAACATTAAATCCGTCATTATCATCGTGCGACATCGTAAAACGATTATTTACATATTACTCAGGGTAATATGACGACTGGTACCTGGAACACAGTTTCAAACATAAATATAACAGTACATCAGTTCCATTTAACCGTTATTACTAATAGAAGTGATTAAGTCCTCGGAAATCGTATTTTGTTTAAAATTTTTAAAATAACTGTGGCATATTGGGGTATTTAATATAGCAGAGGTTGCAAATAACAGGCAGCACATATTTGCGATGCGATCTGCTAACGCCGCAGAGGTGCCGGAAATAGTTTATTCTTGGTATTAAATCGCCGTGGTCTTGTTTTTAATCAATCTGTTTTTTATGCGATATTTATTATTCGATTTTAAAACTGAAATACATATAAATTAAATTTATAAATTCACATAAATTTTGTGTCTTATATTTCAAGTCCTCTTCGTGTGGTATTCAGCAAGCAAAAGAAAGAAAAGCTCAATTTTCATTTCCTTCCTTGGCTTAGTGATCAGCTGACCAGCTTTCACCACGCCCATGGTTGCTGCTGACCCAGGGCTACTTACAACAATAGTGCTTAGAACACTAGGTGGAGCTAGGCCGTGCGAATTTTTCTTAACACTGTGCCCTGGTATGGCGGTACATTTGGTCGCATACCAAGTCTAAAACTGCTATCATTGTCGCCGGCCTTTCATATGTACTACTAGTTGATTTTGTTGTAGCACTTTCACTTGTCCGTCTTTTGATTTTTTGACATCTGGATGTTTAATCCACGCGGCCAGCAATTTCTTGGAACATCGGTATCAGCTATGTATGTATAATCGTGCACTTCGATAGGCTCTACATTGTCGAACCATTTGCAGCAGCGTGTTATTACTGGCAAATATTCAGACATCCAACGTTTCCAAAAATGGTTGGCAACCTGTTGTTCTTCTTTCCAGTGTCGTTTTAGTACAACGCCGTCGCTTGTCGCTTTTACAAGAGGTTTGGTGCCAGTTGAGTTGCCTAACAGAAAATGATTAGGTGTTAGTGCTTCGTCTGTGGATTGCTCAATTGGGATATATGTTAGAAGTCGAGAATTGATGCACATCTCTACTTCTAGCAATGCAGCATGTAACAAGTCTTCAAACGGTAGTATGCGTGAAAGAACTTGTTTTACAGATCGGACCAACCACGCCCAGGCGCCTCCTATGTGAGGCGAAGATGGCGGAATAAACTTCCATTGCGTTGCACCCGTTGTGAAGGCGCGTGTAATTTTGTCTCTGTCCGTTGCCTTAAATGCTTCAAATAGCTCCCTTTGTGCACCTTTGAAGTTAGTGTCATTGTCGCTCCACAGCTCAATTGGTGCTCCACGGCGGGCAATGAAGTTCCTGGTGGCTATATTGCACGAGTCGGTCGATAGGTTATTGGTCTGACAAGTGAACAGAAGACGTGATAGGTCATTAGTTTCATATTGACAAGAAGTTTTAACGTAAATTTGTTTTGATTTACATGGGGTAAACGCAGACTTTGAGCTGTTATGCTCCCTCTCTCCTCCTTGACGTAATGCTTTGCGGTAGTGCCAGGGGGACTGTAGGACTTGGGACGGTGGGGTTTAGTGGGTGCAAGTCCCTCACTTCGAATAGTAGATTCGTTCGGCTTTTAATGCTTCACCATCGGGGAACAAAAAAAAAAAAAACAAAAAAAAGCAAACAGAGCTCCATAGCGTTTCTTCCGGTTTCGTCCAACTGCAACGAACATTGGCCCAAAATAGTCGACTCCGGTGTATGAGAATAGGCGGCTGAGGCAGACGGTTCAGTTGTGGCATAGTTGTCATGAACGCCTTGCCTTATTCGTTAAGACGTGTAGTCTAGGAATCCAGAACTTTTGTCGAATCTTGTTGACCACAGCTTCCGAGTTGCCGTGATGATACTTTATATGGTATTCCCGTACCAGTAGCAGAGTCAAATTGTGGTTCTTGGGCAGGACGATCGGGTCGTTGTAGAAATTAGTTCTTATTCTGCTTCCCAAGCATAGCAGTCCATCTTCTGCAAGGTATGGAGAAAGTTAATAAAGGCAACTTGAGCTGCTGATACTTTTCTTGTGAATCAACGTTAATATTTCGTCGGTAAACTGGTCATGTTGAGCGGAACGAAATAAAATCAGTTCGGCTAGACGGAATTCGTTACTGGTTATTGCATGTCGTGTCGTTTGCTTTCTTCTAGTGATCGCCAGCCAAAACTGAGCGCAGTTTACGATGGTGGCAACTACACGTGTCAAAGTTCGAAATCGGGAGAAACGTTCGAATTGTATATGTAGATTAACGTATGGGACGTTGACGACAATTAAGTGCACTGCGACGAATTTCGGCCTTAGTTCTTCTTGCATTGCTTCAACTCGATTAGTGCGTTGTGGCCATTCAGACTTATTTCGTCCTGGCGGTTCCTAAGCCATCTGCTGTGATTTGACAGGTTGGGGTTTTTATTCATCATGGCATCATCAGCTACATTTTCAGTGGAAGGCACCCATCGCCAATTAGCTAAGTTAGTTACCTCCACAATCTCACTCACGCGGAAGGCAACAAACTGCTAGTATCTACGGTGATAAGATCGTAGCCAGGAGAATGCGATTTTTTTATACTTGTGGCTAGTCGTGCTCCAAGGACTGCGCCTTGAAGTTCCAGCCGAGGAATAGACAACAATTTGAGCGGCGAGACCCATGTTTTGCTAGCAATCAAGGAACAGTCCGTTTTAGTATTGTCTGTATATAATATATAACTTTCCGCGGCATAACCTTCTTCGGTGGCATCTACAAACGTGTGAAGCTCAATGTTCTGATCATCTGGTAAACCAGATCGAAAGTAACATCTGGGATTCGAATATTTTTGACTTCAGGTAGCAGACGTAGCCATCGTATCCACTTCTGCTATATCGCCTCCAATGGCGACTCGGTGCTGTCGAAATCTGCGTAGTATCGATATTAGAGACGAAAGTTGATCGGGTCCTTTTTATAGTTGTGAGTTTAGGGAAACGCCTTGTACTTGTGCTGCAGCATCTCATACCAATCTTAATTTGCCTGGCTATTTCGTGTTGATCACTGGAAATACTAGAAGATACCAGCATCGATCCTGTTGTGCGTATCCTTTAGCAATGTAGTGATTTATTTTTTCATGCAATTGCAAGGCAAGGACTGAGTTGTTTTTTAGTCGTTGTTGTAAACAGTTAGCTCGTCTTAGTGCTTGGTATTATAATTGCGTTAGCTCCTTCTGCCAGCTGCAAAATCCAGTCGATGAAGTCTTCTAGGTTAGTATTACCTTTTTCAATCTTTTCCATTCCCCAAAAGGCTGACAGTAAGCCAGGAAGTTGCAAGCTTACAAGCTCTTGTTCTAATTAGGGATTGTTCAAGTGATTTGTGAGCGATGCTGCTTTCATGGTGGCACATATATTTTGCACGATGAGTGAAGCAGAAGATTCCTTTCTGCATTACGTGCCGGTTCTTTAAGTGCATTACGAAGACGATGTAGATTTTCGGCGTCAGAGAATCCACACAACTCAGTCGACTGGTCGTATGTCGCTTTAAGCAAAGGCCACTCTTCTGGTTTGCCAGTAAATTAAGGAACTTCTTTACTGAGCCTTTTACGAGCTGCTATATGAGCATTCGTCAATGGCTGAGTTGAATTAAGTGGTGCACTATGTAGCATGTTTGCCCAAATTGGGGCGGTATGCCGGGTCTGCAAGCATCTATTGGGATGAATTATATTTCGCATTGAAGCTTCGAAGAGTTGGTGACGCTCGGTTGTTTCCCAGTTGCCGCCTCCTTCGTCTTCCAGCTGGGCTAAGAGTTGTGTTTCTTCCGCTAGGATTCGCCGTTCTTTCTGCAGTAGTTGTAATTGGTGACGTAATGTATTGTTGCGTGGCTGTTGGGTACTTGATAAGGCAGGTTAAATTCTCTTAGTTGAAGTTGCTCCCGCATCTTCGATATGTTGATTTGAAAATATAGTTTGCTGTATGTGTGACTCAGCTATTGGCGTTGCAGACGGATGATGATATTTTTCCGTATCGTACGTTGGTTCCGCTAGTGTCTGTGTTGCCCTTAGCAAGCGTCAAATAGTCTTGCGGCGACTTGTGGCTAGGAAATGTCGTAGGAACATGAACTTCCGTACCGTGGATATCTGCGCAATTCCTACACAACCAAGAACATGTGCATGTTGGTAAATTAACATCCACGCATGTTGTATGCAATCGCGATTTTCATTCACTGCAATTTATCATTAAATCATCCTCTGCTTCTTCACACAATTGGCAACATAGCGTTGTTGCGGCGATATAAGCCTGTGGTTGGTCCGCAATATAACAATTTTCACGATTCACGAGTTTTTGTTTTTTTTAAATTCTTAAAAAATATTAAATCGCCGAGGTCTTGTTTTTAATCAATCTATTTTTTATTTGATATTTTTTATTCGATATTTTTTATTCGATTTTAAAACTGAAACATACAGAAATTAGATTTATAAATTTACATAAATTTTATGTCTTACATTTCAAGTCGTCCTCGTGTGGTATTCAGCAAGCAAAAGAAAGAAAAGCTCAGTTTTCATTTCCTTTCCGAGCTTAGTGATCACCTGACCAGCTTTCACCACGCCCATGGTTGCTGCTGATCAGCTTTGCTTAATACAAATCCACTACACCCAGGGCTATTTACAACAATAGTGCCAAGAACACTAGGTGGCGCTAGGTCGTGCGAATTTTTTCTTAACAGTTGGTTTTTCGTCAAAAAGTATATTGTCTTTTATTTTTATTTAAATATTGCAAAATTTATGAAAATTCGCCATTAAAGACAATATCGTGTTCTGACACATTCCTATCAAGCAGTATATTTTAACTTACATATATTGTACATAAGTATAGATTTAGAAAAGAAAGTGTAAAATAGTTAGCGCAAAATTTTTTGGAAGAATGCCATGAAATCAGAGTGTCGTCATAGTAACAAATTAAAAGATGGAAGTGTTTTTGTAGGTTCGAAGCGATCCGGGTTTCCAAATGCGAATTGCAAAAGAAAAAAGAATACATCGCGCAACCATTTGAAAAACAGTGAAAATGGTTTGCAGAAGATCTTGAATAAAACGCATTTCTGGATTAAATTTCCGAATAATAGTAACCAAATCAAACTGGCTCAGTGGGCATAAGTATGACATGTAATCCAAATTGGCCCGAAATTATCGAAACCTTAAATGGGGCTAAGGCCCACTCTCGACCTGATATTGTTGTTCGCGTTTTCAAAATTAAATTGAATGAACTGATCAACTTGATAGTTAAAAAAAAATGTTGATGCTATTATTAACACAATTGAATTTCAAAAACTTGGTCTCCCTCATGTACATATTTTGTTGACTTTGGAAAATGATGATAGAGTTGATAGCATTGAATTATTGATAAAATTGTTTCTTCTGAAATTCTTACTCATCCAAAATTACATAACTTAGTAAAAAGTCATATGATTCATGGTCCCTGTGGTGTTCTTAATCCTAATTCAGTGTGAGAAGGAAAATGTCAGAACGTCATGAGTACGTTAGTAAGAATGGATTTCCAGTATGAAGATGTCGTGATTATGGTGTTTCTGTTGATGTTCGTGGGCATAGTTGATAATAGATTTGTGGTCCCATACAATCCGTATCTTTTAGCTAAGTTCAATTGTCATTTGAATGTTGAAGTTTGCACGACTGTTGAGTGTCAAATACATTTACAAGTATGTTTATATAAGAATGGTTATTAATGATTTATTTGCTAACACAATTAATTACAAAAGTTAGTTTAAAGAAGTACTGTGTCTGCATTCGCCCGCTTGAATTCCAACTGCGTTCCGTCTGTAACTTACAACCGCTTGCGCTCAACTTCTGCTTGCGACTCTTTCTGCTTGCGACTGATTTTCAACTTCCGACTTTACTTCTTCTTCTTCTGTACAACTCAGGGATGCCAACCGGGCTGTCCTCGCACAGTTGACAGGGCTACTCCATTCTACATTCGGCCATCCTGATTAGTCACCTGCCTCAGAGGACATGCCGATCTCGTTATCCTCAACGTACCGCCACAACTTCATATTATCACAACTGGTTGACGTGACGATAGGCCCATCCACTTGCGCTGTTTTTCGGACATCATAACGCCCATTGCCTTTAACATTGGTAACTTCGTATGGTCCGAGGTCCTCACTTGCCAGCTTCTTACCTGCCACAAACTGCGTGCGCTTAATAGCGACAAGGTCTCCAACCTTGTACCCGTACTCACACTTTCGCTTCGCATCATAGTGTTTCTTCACGTAGTTGTTGTCGCTCGTAGTCATAATGAGAGACAATTTCTTCTTCCAGTAAGCGATTAAAACTGTCATTCCAATTGGTATTCATCTTAGTCCCAATTAGCAACTCAAATGGCGACTTCTTTGTTGAGCTGTGGACGTAGGCATTAATAATTTTCTGTACATTTGGCCCCCACGTGTATCATTTTGTAGACTCTTCTGCTACCCTGTTTGTCCGTTACCGCGAGCGACGTCTGTTGTTGTCAAAACATGCTCAATTGCATTTGATTTCATGAACTCTTCAAATGCATTCGCTGTAAACGCTGATCCTTTGTCACTGATCAGTCGACTTGATAATCCGAAAACTGCATACCATTCCTTTATCTTTTTTATTGCTTCCTCGGCGCCTGTTGATTTTGTAGGATAAAGCCAAACGAATTTAATAAATCCATCTACCATTGCGAAAATAAACTTGTACTGCTTGAACGTTGCATCCATGGGGCCTAAATGGTCAACGTACAATGTGTGCAGCGGTACATCTCCTTTATTAATACAAGCAAGTAGACCCTCCTTTTTACCTAACTTCTTATTATAAATTATGCATTTTACACAATTATCAATCGTTCGACGAATTTTGCCTTCTAGGTGTGGGATGTAGTAATTCTGCTGAATTCTGTGCAATGTTTTCTGTATTGCAAAGTGACCTTCATTGTGCGCTTCGCTTATGATCTCTCGTTCCATTGCTTTTGGGATTACGATTAAGTCTACTCCTCCAACTGATTTGTATAGCAAACCTCCTTTGCTCTTATAATCGGCATATGGACGACTGGTCAAAATTTCGTTTATAGCTGTAATCAATGCATCATTCTGTTGAGCTGTTTTAATGCGTGCAGAAATCTCCGACCTAGTTACCACCATGATTTGAGGGTAACGAACCCTTTTTCCAAATCCATGACCGTGAATACTTTGGCGCCTTGCAACTTCTCCAAAACATCGTCGATCAACGGCACTGGAAAACAATCTTTCAGCACCATCTTGTTCAGCCTGCTAAAGTCAACGCAGATTCGCAGTTTTCCATTTTTTCTTTTTTACCAACACAATTCGACTTGCAATATTGGACGTTGACTTCCGGACTATATCTTGCTCAAGCCATTCCTCTACCTGCTGCTTAACGGCAAGAGCTGCATTGATCGGTAAACGGCTTGGTGACTGTTGAAATGGCACGTTTGAACTCTATGGAACTATTTTTAGCATAACATCATCTCTGTTATTTAGGTCGACTGGTTGATATACATCAATCATTTTTTGGACAACAGTTTCATAGCGACGGGGAACGACAATATTGTTATCCTTGTCAACCACATTGTAGACATTTAGAAAATTCGGCTTGGTATCTTATTCGCTCAACAGTGGTGAAAACTGATAGCCACATTGATTTATTGTGACGCAAAATTTGTTCACGAAATCATATCCAAGAAGACCATCATACTCGATCTTATCGTCAGCCACAACAACCATTCTCTGCTGTGTTTGCAACGAGTCGACTTCAATATCAGCTACAAACTGCCCTATTGGTATTGTGGTTTTGTTGTCTGGGCCACGCAACGTAGATGTGCTTCTTAGCATACTTTTTATTGACATCCTTTTGACCACTCACTCCTTTATAATTGAGACATCTGTATCAGTCAGACAATCTATGTCATACCCATTCATTCTAACTGCCTTAATTCGGCTGCGGTCTATGATTACACTCACATTTTTACCCGTTTTTGGGCAATCTTTCGAAATGTGACCCCTTCGGTTACAACCAAAGCATTTCGTTTCTTCCTTGCATTCTCTGCGCTTGTGCTCTGCCGAGCCACAATTAAAGCATCTCAATGCTTTGTATTTCTTACTCGTTTTACTCTCTTTTTTAGTTGACACATCAGCGTTTTTATTCTCATATTGTTTCATTCTTTTTGATTTATCGCTCATCTTTTCATAACTGATCAATTTTTCTTTAAATTCCTTCATGTTTTTTTGCACCGTATAAAATAGCTTTATTCACACTCAAATCATTTATACCATCTATAACATACTGGATGAGTGCACGGTCTTCATCATTTCCTCTCGACGCTAATTCTTTTATTTTTATAAAATATTCTTGGATGCTCTCGTTTTTTTTTTCATTCTTCTTTCACATAATAATGCATGAAGTTGCGCACTGTTTATTTTTGTTGTAAATTCATCTAGCAGCGCAGTCTTTATTTTCCCAACTTAATATGCGTCTTTCACTTTCGATGTATATCTTAGCAAGACCTTTGAGCGAACGTTTAGCAAAGATGAATTTTTGCAAATCATCCCAGCGCATCATAGTCCCACCCATCCTCATAGTCTTTCACCCATCTTTCTATTGGAAAATTGTCTTCCCCACTAAAAGATCTAATTGAATCTTCAATGTCGCTGTAATGAAACGAAAACCGTGGAGACGTCATGATTACTCTTTCACTCTGCGCAATGTTGTTACTGTCTGCTATTCTTCTGCTCCGCTGCTTACAGTTGTTGTTGTTTAGCTGCCAATGTTCTTTCCGCCGCTGTATCTACAGACGCCACGCTGTCGTGCGTCACTTTAATCAGATCGCTTGTTGTACTTCTACGTTTGTAGACGCCACTCAGTCGCGCGTCACTTAGTCAGATCGCTTGCTGCACTTCTACGTTCATAGACACCACTCCGTCGCGCGTCACGTAGTCAGATCGCTTGCTGTACTTCTACGTTCGTAGACGCCACTCCGTCGCGCGTCACTTAGTCAGATCGCTTGCTGCACTTCTACGTTAGTAGACGCCACTCAGTCACACGTCACGTAGCCAGATCGCTTGCTGTACTGCTACGTTCGTAGACGCGACTCAGTCGCGCGTCACTTAGTCAGATCGTTGCTGTACTTCTACGTTTGTAGACGCCACACAGTCACGCGTCACTTAGTCAGATAGAACCTTCACAACTTGTCTTCTTCTTTGTTCTCGCCTCGACGACGCCTTGGTCAAATTAATCGTTTTCACAAACGCAAAACCACATTATTTTCCTGTTAATTCTGTTTTCAGTGATAGTACTAACCGCGTTGAAGAAGACATTATTTTTGAAACTATGTTTAGTAGCGCTAATAATGAACAAAGTAATATTATAGATAGTGTTTTACGAGAAGTTTTGAATCATGATACTAGTAGCAATGTATTTTGTCTAATGGCTCACGCAGATTGTGGGAAGACTTATGTCCAAACAGAGATCATTCGTTAATTAAATTCATTAAATCTTCGTTTCTTTCTTTCAGCGGTATCGCTTCTACTCTTGTGATCGGTGCGAGGACCTTACACAATGTGTTCAAATTACCAATTCCATTCTTAGAAAATTCAGTTTCAAATATCAGTCCTAACAGTAGTTAAGGTAGATTCCTCCATTCTGCGTCACTGATTATAATCGACGAAATTTCAATGAAATTAATTGATAGATTACTGAGAGACTTGAGTTCGGGAGAGAATAGAGACAAATTATTTGGGGGAAAAACAATATTTATATTGATTTTAGACAAATCCTGAATTTCGAAAATTTCATCATGTCACTTTAACTCGAAATATGAGGACCCTTCCTCATGAAATTCAATTTGTTCAGTTTCATATCACTTGGTAACGGTGAAATGGAAGGTTTTCCTCAGTTCGGTTCGGATAATTCAATTTGTGAACCTGTAAACATCATCAATTATATATTTGGAAATATTCCGGAAACTATTTTATCTACTGACATTTTGAATTCCGTTATTTTTGTTCCAAAAAAATGATGATTGTTCATTTCTAAATTTAGAAGTCTTAAAACAAATGCCTGGAGAGGAGCAGGCTAACTACAGCTTTTATGAAATTGTCAGTGATGATGCACGTGAACAGAATAATTTTCCTTTTGTGTTTTTGAATACTGTATCAATTAGTGGTCTGTCTCCCCATAAATTGATTTTAAAAGAAACCTGTATTGTATTATTAATACGGAATTTAAATACAGGAAAAGCATTAATTAACGGAACTCACGTGGGCATAAAACGAATGCACCAAAACTCAATAGATTGCGAGGTGTTAAAAGGTATAGCGCTTAATATTCGAATATTAATTCCCCGTATTCATGGTATTCATTTAACTTATTCGGGAACCCTTTTACCGTTCAAATTTCAAATTCAATTTCCAGTCATTCCAGCTTTGGCGATGACTATAAATTAATCCCAAGTTCAAACGTTTCAAAAAGTTGGATTTTTGTTGAGACAGCCTGTTTTTAGTCACGGACAATTGTAAGTTGCCGCCAGTAGAGTTCGATCATTCAATGGATTGTGATTTTATATTTCTGAGACATCAGATCAGGGCCATTTATCACTTGATAGTAGAGTTTTCACAAAGAACATTGTTTGCAGAGAAGTTATTAGCACTTAAAAAACACATTTTTTTTTCTTCTAGGTTTTATGAAAAAATAATAACATTAAATTAATAAAAATTTTGAAACAATGGCCACACAAACAGTTTCTATCAGCTGATTTTGCAGCCGCATATCTTTTTTTGCTACACTTTCTGTAGTTTAAATTTTTCAGCATAGCTAGTATTGATAAGTACATAGCGCTATGCAGTATAAATAATATTTTTATTCATTCGGTCCAATAAGATGTTAAAAATTTCACTAGAATTCTCGTGTTAGTATGTTCATTCCGTTTGTTTAGTTCATTTTGTTTATTAAATTGTTTAAAAAAAGGGAGTAAAAATAAATAACTCAAGGCAGTATAATGAAATGATTCAATTCTAATTTAATGCATAATATAACAAAAAGAGATAAGGTGAACTTGAGAAATTAGCTTAAGAAATTGAAATGAATGAAATTTTCTTCCGATAGCTACTATCACTAAAACACAGAAAGTTTTTCAATTTGATTCTACAATGGGCCAAAAATGCGGCCAATTAAATGCTTCGCTGTAAAAGAAAAAACGAAGCAGAAATGGAAATTCAAACAAATTAACAAATAAATCAAACTTCAATACGAATATTTGTTTGCGAAAACAATTAGGGCGCTACGAAAGATGCATGTAGTCAAGATAAAAGCAAAATATATGGTGAAAACTTGTTTAACTACAACAACAGTTAAAAATATAACATCCAAATGCTCAAACGCCTTCGCCTTAAATGATGATGAACACAAAAATAAATAAGGAATGCTTGGTAATACTGACAAGCGTCAAAGCGCTTGGTTTAAATCCAATTGAAAAGAGGCAGATTGAAATGGTGGAATGCTGGATGAGGCAAGCACTTCAGAAATCATTTGTCTAAATTAATTCTTGTCGTTTACATTTGAAGAGCAAATCAAAGATTAAGGCAAACATTTGTTTTTAACCCTGTAGACTGAATGGTTCGTAGCACTTGTCTCGACTTAATATTGTAGAGGCATAGGGACTTCTTCGCTTGCTCATTTGCCTAAAAAATTTAAACAAACTTACAGCAACGTAATAAATGACATGTCTTCTCCTTTGGCATCTATAAAACCATCTATCCAGAATTTCAGCTGTCAGCAAGCATCTAGTGCTCTTTTTGTTGATACGGATACAGGGGTATATACTTGTATGTATGTATCAACGTGCGTATAGATGTTTATCTATCTTTAAGATACAATTCTTGATGTTCCGCCGTCTGTTCCTGTTGCCATCCATCAATGTTTGCTGTTTTGTGTTTACATATCGCAGTTCGCTTTGCTTTAATAACTCATTTTGAAATTCCGCGGCAACATTTTTCAAAACAATTAAAATTTTACATCATCTATTCTAGCATTTTAAGGTGGTAGAGTGGCACATTGTCGTCACGAGCCTTTCCAACTCCGCTCTAGTGATTTGTTTAAATCTGAAGTCAACGCTTCAACCTCAGGTACACATTTTGCTGTCAGCGACCGCTAAATATAACATTTTCATTCTCACATTTCATTTACAATACAATAATATCATATAATAATTACTCACGGAGCGATGATGATGTTGGCTTCGAATTTCACTATGCGAAGACAGAAGAGGCCGGTAATGTTCTTTCAACCCTTTCTCTTTACTGTGGCGTCACCATCTCCGCCGGCGTGGTGTGTGCGTTTCTAAAATTTGACGCTCATTTCATCAGTTGTTTGCCTTTGTCAGTGTTTCGTTATTATGAAATCATAAATTTCATGACGAACCATTTTGGAAAATCAATTTAATTTTTATACCCCTGTTTTAATGCAAAGGTACATGATTAAAATCGGCCAAGTGTGAATAGAAATATTATTTTAAAGTAAGAGGCATGTTATATGTAACGTATATGGAAATTATCAGCTTATTGGACTTTAAAACAAGTTTCACAATGGAAAATTCTCTACAACTTTTACATTTATTATGATTTAGTTATTTAAATTTCGATAAAAACAAAACAAATAACCCCGCAATAGCAGAAAAATAATAAAGTTATCAAGTATTAAGTGTTTTGATGATACCGATGTATTGTTTTTAATTTTTATAGACTACTGGCATACCCGGCGTCCGTTGCAATTCCAAAACAAAAAACAAAAGTATTAAGTGTTTTGATGATACCGATGTATTGTTTTTAATTTTTATAGACTACTGGCATACCCGGCGTCCGTTGCAATACCAAAACAAAAAACAAAACAGAAATTGAAACGTTTTTTTATCTTAATGCAAAGATAACTATATATACGAGGGTCAAAAACAAGTACTTAGCCTCACCGCCCGATGGCGCTGCTATTACAAAAGAGTGTTTTTCTAATAAGAACATGAATTTAAATGGGTGGTTTGTATGGGAGGTACCCCTCCTAGTGGTCCGATTCGGATGGTTCCGACAAATGTACTGCGTATGGTAAAGAAAGAAAGGTTCGTGCAAAATTTCAGCTCTTTAGCTTAAAAACTGACGGACTAGTTTGCAAACATCAGACGGACATGGCTTAATCAATTCATCTAATCGAGCTGATCAAGGATATATACTTAATGTGGTCTTTTTTGTGTCCTTCTGCCTGTTACAAACTTCATGACAAACTTATAATACTATTCACTTCCGTGAAGAGTATAAAAACAGAAAATTAAAACATAAATTTTTCAATAAATAAAAATAAAAATAATAATTAAAAATTTTACGCTAGTCCGGAAATACCAAACTTCACAGGAACACTCTCCTGACTATAGATCCCCTAAAAATGTCATCAAAATCGGCTTAGTGTTTTCGGAGTATAAGGAACATCGGTACATACAAACAAAGCATCCACTTTTATATAAGTGTGTAGACCAGAGTACCCGGCCCGGCGTTGGGCGGCGAACATAAATGCTTGAACCTGTGGGATCAGAAAAGTTGAATTATATTTCTGGTATTTTATTCTAGCTACCCGCTTTTTTTTTTTTTTCACATATGGCTTGATTAATTTTAAGCGTTACATGCAACATTTGATTCACCAATTTCGCAACAACTCCGCCATATATTGGATCTAAAAATGGCTTGAACGAATCATACACACACACAATTTCATTACAATCAGAATAATGGCCACGCATAAGACTCGAACAAACAAACAAACATATTTTATTTTTTATATACATATTATATTACAGTATAGTCTAATTTTAATATCTGTATATGTTTTTCTGAAAAACTTACCACACTAAAAGCCCACATAAATGCTTACCAACAGACAAACGAATATAGAATCAATCACAAATCATTTAAATTAAAATTATTGAAATGAATACGGAAAACTTAACGTAATGAAAGACATGCTAAAACCGACTTTAGAATATCAATGTTTGCTGTACATACATATTACATTTTACATGCATATCAGTCTACAACCGTATGGAGTCAGATCAAATATTTACATTGACGTAGCAAATTCAGGTGCAAGTTTGGCGATTTCCTAGTTAACTTTGTTTCTTCATATGGATGGACTTTGTTTGATATTAAAACAATAAGTAAAAAGGTGTGTTCCTGTGTATTGATTTTGGAGGTGCGGCTTGTTTGCTTAAAAGCACGCGCATATTTTCACGTTTTCTGATTGCGTTTCATATACAAATGAAAAAACAGAAAAATGGGAATGGAATGTAGAATCATTGGTCAAAGACCATCCACCCAAGAGAAAGGTCAGGTCAGTCTAGCGAAATTGTTGATGATTTTACGCTTTGCGTGTGTTGCGCACTTTGATGATGTTTATTTATGCAAAATAACTTTGTTGTTATTGAGTTCATTTATGTTAACAGTCTTTAATTTCTTTTAGCCTTCCTTCATTATACTCTTTACGCAGTGAATAGTATTTTAATATGTCATGAATTTTGTAACAAGTAGAAGGAGATATCAGAGACTCCAAAAATTCTATATATTCCTGATCAGCTTGATGAGACGAATTGATTAAGCCATGCCGGTCTATCCATCTGCTGGTCTGTATGTGTGCAAACTAGTCCCTCAGTTTTTGAGCTAGGGCGCGCACGCACCTTTCTTTTCAATAGACGCAGAACATTTGTCGGAACCAGCTGAATCGGACCAATAGAGAGGTACCTACCATACAAACTAACCATTCAAATTCAGGTTCTTATTAGAAAAACTTTTTTGGTTTTTGTTCTTGGAAACTATAAGTTTCTAATCAATTTCCGCGAAATACGTACATTTCAAGACCCTAGATTTATTGGATCGTAAAGCTCCCAAACAAATATTTCGGTTTAATGGTAAAATGCTGTATGTGTACTGACTATACCCTAAACATAAGTCAAATCAATAATCAAATATTTCTGAATGCTCTATCACAGAGTGTAGGCAAACACGTTTTCTAGAAGAGTATATCAACTTTGGCATAGGCGAAGTTAAACTTCTTTTTACTTGTTTTTACTTTACTACTGTGATAAAATCACTCCATTAAATGTTCGACAAGTGGTATCACATCAATTACAAAAAATCTCTGACCCAAATACTCATTATTACAAATTATGTATAGCAAGTAACTTGTTCATTTAGTGAATTTTATTATTAAAAATTCAAGTGCTAACGAAGTGTTATTGTTATTCCATGCTATCTACAATAAGTTCTCCATGAGGGTATGTTCCTGCCCTCCTTCTGTCGGTCTTTATTGTAAATAAGAATTTTAATAAATTATAATTTATTATGCCAAACAGACGGAATACAGATATTCGTGTAGATAGACAGTGTAAGACGAATGGATGGATGGGTGAAAAGCAGGATTAAATTA
This sequence comes from Amiota minor, assembly GCA_037043295.1. Taxonomy (NCBI): domain Eukaryota; kingdom Metazoa; phylum Arthropoda; class Insecta; order Diptera; family Drosophilidae; genus Amiota; species Amiota minor. Next base: position 140,433 of record JBAMAW010002248.1, read on the forward strand.
ACAGAAGAGTTTTCGTTATACCTACCCAATATACTCTAAGTAACATCAACTGAGTTATATTCCTTTGCATGGTTACACAAAAATGTTCTTTTCTATGCACTTGCCGCAAAAATTTCATTTAGTGAACGAACCATGAATACAACTCATAATGAAATTGTCAACTCAAAAGTTGTATGTTAAAGTTAAACAGAACATAAAGAAAAAATACCTGGTGGACATTTAATTACATACATTTTTAATAATTCGCCACCTTTTTTACTACATTACATCTTTAATAAGACAATAAAAACGCATCTAATTATACTTGAATATACTTAGGAAGGAATTTATTTTTTTGTTTTTGTCTAATTTTTTAACGCGTGTGAATATTTAAAATATGTACACAGATGTAACCCTTCAAAGCGGCCAAGAGTCGTAAAAACTTTATTCATTTGCTTTGCTTTATTTAAATTTCATTTTATGATTTAACTTTCCACCTGTTAGAAAGCGGAAGGCTCAACTTCAATTAAAAATCTTTTTGTATCCCTTTTTCGGGTGGATTGCCTTTTTCAGGTCATCGACTTAGAGTTTGTAGAGTTGCACGACGCACTTAAGTGCTTTTCTTATTCTACGGCATTTCAAAAAAAATGCCAACCAAGGGACTGCAAACTTGAAAAACGTTATGTAATCGGATAAGGTAATTGGAGGCTTTGTCTAGACATTAAGTAAAAACAAATTTGTTGGGCCTGAGCTCTTAAAAGAGCACAGAGTTCTTTTGTTTGATAAAGTAGTGTCGAATCTCAAAGTTATGTACTATAGCATAACTAGGGGTATACTTGTGCATATCTTCTTTCCTTAGATGTATGTACAAAATTCATTAATTCCGGTTACCGAAAACAATTGGTAACACATGTAGTAGCCCAAAGAAAGGTAACAGAAGCAGCAACAATACCAACGATAAGGACAACATTTAAATAAATCGATTCAAAATTTTGTGTTCATCTCTGTAGAAATTTAATAGTTTTACGCAATTTCATATGCGCAACCAAAACTAAACTTATCCAATTCCAATTCAAATATTGTACTGTATCTTAAATTTTAAAACAACAACATACATATAATAACAAAATAACAGTAAAGGCAAAGAACACGAACTAAAATGCAGCAACAATATAAAGTTTATTTTAAAAGTCGAAAGATACAGTTTATAGTGACTTGGTCCAGACCAGAGGTCTGGTCTGGTTTGGGCAATGAACATCATTTACCGATAATATTACTTTAGCCTGTAAGTATGCTACGCTTTACTGTGCTGTGGGAATGTACATATACAATGTATTTACTTACATAAGTCACAGGTGACAGGCATTCTGTTGCAAGATTTCTTGGCGCAAGTGTTGCCAATAGTTATTTTCGGCACGTTTTAAACTTTAGCCCGTTCTCATAATGACAAGAAGGAACAAAGAGATGAAAGGCACTGGTCGGTTGATATTTGGTTGAAGCTACTGCTTACAATGTCATAATTAATGCAAAGCTACCAAACGAATGCAACACCTGCGGTTAAATTTGAAGCAACCTCAAGTACACCACAAGTGTTTGGCAATCACTTCAGGTGATGAGGTGGGGTGGTTATGACGATAAGGAGTTTGAAGGCATGGCAAATGCAAAGCAAATGTTTTTAGGTTTCAAAATGATGCGTCGTTGATATTTTATACATTTTTTATCGGTCAATATGTGAAGTGAATTGTTTTTTCAACTAATCGATAATTTACCTTCCAAATTTAGGAGTGCAACAATTTAACAAATTACAAGCAAGGGGCTACTTTTGCCGCTGGACATTAAAAGCTGCTGTCTTCAATCAAATTTCGATTTCCAATTTTTTCATTTTAATTCTCCCTTTTCAATATAGCATTTAGCTCTTGGCGTCTATCGCCAAATCTATTGGGAATGACAAACTTTTATAGCATCTTCCGTTCTTTTACTAACACATCTAAAATGTGAATAACATCATATTTTTTGATAATAATATCTTACAGATACAGACGAAAATCAATAGAATCTAATATTTATGTTTGTATGCTCGCTTAAGTCCTTAACAAGTAATGAAACATATTTTTGCGGTCAAGTTCACTATTGATGATTCAATTTTAAGTAAATGGAGGAATATACACATGAAACTAAAAAATAATAAAACAAAGTTTAAGTCGTTAACAAACCGCCCACGGTATAATTGTGAATCTATCCCTGAAGGAACGAAACATGATGATGCTGGAAAGTTATATTTCAATTCAAGAAATGAAACATCAATTTAGTAAGTTTCAAGTTTGTCTGGATTTGCTGCATTGACAGTTTACGACACAATAACAATATATAAAACAATATATTATCAACGCGTTTTTGGATTTATTTTAGTATTTATCCCTGTCATGTTGATGATGTTTGTTAAACTGATACCATCTAACCACCCAACCAGCCAACCAACGAATTAATTTCTTAAAAAAGGTGTAAAAACACCCTAAAAAATAAACAAACAAAACAAAACCCGGAAGAAGTCTATAAATAATAGACACCTAAGGGGCCTAAAAGACTAAAAATGGTAAACAGGTACAAAAGTCAAAATCGAGAAAAACACAAAACAATTATTCTTAAGGTATCTCTGTGGAAAAATTAAAAACCAATTGAAGTTGATGACAATAGTAAAGATCACTTTTTGGGTCCGTTCTAGTTTTCCCTTAAGATATTCATGTATGCTATTGTATATTTTAATGATAAGGGGTATAATAAGTGCAGAGCAAACTGTGAACACCTACTACAATATATATTTTATCTGTATAAAGTCTTGAGGAAAAAAAATTAGGCATATACTCGAACTTTTGAAAGAATACATATGCTTATCTAAGTATGTAGTACATATATTTCGTAAGTAAGGACACTCGGAGACTTAACGACAATCAGTTGAATAAACAATTCACTGAGCGGATGCTGATGAACGGAGAAGGAGCAAGTAATAGCAGCAGCAGCATAATACCATCCTTTGGAGCAACAGTATCGCAGCATGTGAAGGATTTTATTGTATGAAAATTTGAAATTCGGGCGACATCTTCCACCGCGACAATCTTTTAAACATGTTCTCTTGGCGGGTAATTTTGTGTCTCTTTTTTGTTTATATATTTAAGTTCTTGTTGTTACTAACGAAATTTTCTGTCAACACAGCATGTTGTCACTACGAACAAGTTTACATTTACATTCACGTCCACTCCCATGCCAACGCCTTTTCATGACATTATTTTTTATCGTTTATTATTTGAAGTAACTACTAAACGTCGTATTGCTGTTTGTTGCTGTTGTTGTTGCAAGGAAATGTGCCGCAAGTTGTTGCTGTTCAAACGCACTTCTTAAAATGTTACATTTTTACATTTGTTGCGTTGCGTCTTTTTCCCAATTGAAGGTGGGAGATAGCGGGGAAAGACTACATGCCGAGTCCTGTTAATGGTTTCTACTTACTTTGTCCCTTTGTATAGTGTTCGTCTCCGCTCAACATGATGGTGAGCCTTTGGGCATCATTTTAATGTAGTTTAGTTTTGCTTATTTGAAATTTTCGCGGCCTTTTATCATCGTCAGTATCCAGTTGGATATAATTGTCACCATGGGTGTTTCCTTTGCCTTTGGGCTTAGCTAAGTTAACTTGAAAGTACAAATGTCAAATGTTTTGTTTTTGATGTGAAACATCTTTTGTATTTGTATCCGAAGTATGGTTAATTTTTTTAAGTTCGTCATCGCCTTCCCATTAATACGGATTGTCGTGCGATCAGTGATTAAGGAATATGGTGCTGCTAATGTTCGTATGAGGTACCAGTTGAAAATACTCTGAGTATTCTTAAAAACATAAAAAAATTTATATTTAAAATGTTATGTTTTAATTTTTTTTTTGTTTGTTTCACTTTTTATTTGTTTTTGCATCTTACCCATTTAATTAAGCATAAATGGATAATGCATTATTAATTAATGTTTTTTTATTTTATATGAAAATTCGCTCTACAAGAGTTCGCTTTAGAAAGGTTCAAATATGTGAATAAGTTATGCTACTCTCCCTGTCACCCGCTGCTTAACAAAATGAGCCAACGACTGCAATATGATACGAAGACAATGAGGAAAATGTACAATTTTACTCAGCCGAAAACAACGATGTTTCACATCAAGGGCCCATGAATGCTAAGCACCCTCATATCTTTTTGTTTTTGTTATGTCATTCCTTTGTTTGTGTTTATACTCTTTGCGTAGTGAATAGTATTATAAGATTGTCATAAAGTATGTGACCGAAGGAGATATCGGAGACCCCATAAAGTATATATATTCTTGATCAGCCCGACGAGAAGAGTTGGTTAAACTATGTGTATCTATCCGTGTGTCTGTCCGTCCGTCAGTATGTATGCAAACTAGCCCATCAGTTTTTGAACTGTAGAGCTAAAATTTTGCACAAAGATTTCTTTGCACAAGACAATTGAAAACAGCCAAATCGGGCATCTAGGGGGTACCTCTCATACAAAGTCCAATTAAAAAAAATTCTTATCAGAAAACTTTTTTTTTTTGTATTATCGAACTCGTGTAGCTCCTATACAATAGGATTATTTGATCGTATAGCTCCCATAAAATATATCGTATGTGTATTGGAATCTGTATGCTCAATCATAGTAGCGTAGGCAACAACGTTTTCGTGGGATGCGTGAAGCGTATGATAACTTCGGAATAGCCGAAATTAACCTTCTTTTTTCTTATTTATTTGAGAATTTGTTTGTGTTTTCATTTGGATATGTGGAAATTGCTATAATAAGAATTTGCTTAAGTGACTTAGAATTATATTTGAAGTTTTTTAAAAGTGGATTTAAAAAAAAGGATGAGCTTTAATACCAAATGAATGAATATGACTTACTTAATATTAAAATATTCTGATTCATAAACCTCAAAGTTTACCGATAGAGAAAATATCAACTACGGAATAAGCTGGCATCATTTCGGAGGAGTTGGATTAGTTATAGCCGAGGTACACTGAGAGTTTTTTTTTTCGATTAAGCCAGCTGCTGTAAACAAACTGGCTGATAGATCGCGCTCATTTTCGGCATAGTAATTAAGGACAGTCCTACTAACATACAGAAAAAAAACCTAAAAAATACTTAACGCAGGCAATTTAAATGACAAATTCTGTGTACTTTATTGTCTTAAGGTATATAAGTTATTTTATTTTTATGTATTTATTTACCCCATTCGATGATTGCCCTCTGAAGCGAGCAGACGTGTGTTTCGCAGCGCCTGCTTCAGAGAACTAATTTCAAAAATAAATTACAAAGTAAATTGGTTAGCATCATATTGAAAAACAACTAAGCATAAAGTGGGAAAAGAAAATTACGTTACAATACTGTAGCGTCGAGCTGTCCTTTTGATTGGACGTTCACATAGCAGATAATAAATTTTTATTTTATTTGCTTCATTTCAAATCCGAACAGTACCTATAATGACGTCGAGAAATGCGTATTTCTCGTTTGTCGCTAATGATACCAGGAACAAAAACAAAGGTTCCTTATTAACCGCTCAGCCGGCCGTAGAAAGAGCACGATCTTGCTCTCCTGCTCTATTGGCTAGTACAGGAAGCACTAGTCACTCACTCCCATGGAGTGCCCAATGCCCTTCCCCTCAACCACCTGTTCATTCAAACCCAGAAGCTACTGTGTTAAACGCTACAACAAACACAACACAAAGCACAGCCGTTACTTCAACAGCTAGTGCAGTTTCAGGAACAACAACAGTGTTCTCAGCTACTGCTTCGATTGCGTCATCACATGTAGTTTCTGTAACAACAACAAACACGGGAACATTTTGTAGTGATATTAATAACCCAAAACAAGAACAAGCATGCAATAGAAAAAATTCTGCTATGCAAGCAAAAACAATAAAAAAGACAACTGTGTCACCAGCAGGTAGTCAAAATCAGCGCATGCAAAACGGGACTCATGAAAATAAAGCGGCAGTGCAGACAGGTATTGACCGCTACATACAATTCCACAATTAACGCAAACTAAGCCCGCAAAAGAATAATAATGCTAAAAAAACGATTTTGGAAAGTAATAGGTTCCAGCTACTTGCTGAAAAAGATGAACCTGTTAAAAAAGATGACAATAACTCAGCAAAACCTAAAACCGCGAAACCTCCCCCAATATATGTTCGTGAAGAAAGCTCGAATAGACTGGTAGATGCTATCCAAAGAATTGTTGGCAAGAATAACTTTCATATTGTCCCTATTACCAAGGGTAATATAAAAGAAACTAAGGTACAAATTTATACGGAAGCAAACTACAGTTCTGTAACAAAGTACCTTAGAGAGTCTAAAAGATACTACTAAACAACTACAACCTTATATGTTTACTTCACCGTAGGGTAACTGTGGAGGACCCTCACAAACGAGTAAATCCTGTGCAATGCACAAATTGTCAGGAATTAGGACTTACGAAATATTATTGCACCCTACGTCCAGTATGCGTAGCTTGTGGAGACTTGCATGAAACCGCAACCTGCAAACTAAGTCGCATAATCCTGATCTTAAAAAATGCAGTAACTGTGGGGGCAATCATACAGCCAATTATAGAGGTTGTCCTGTATATAAGGAGTTGAAGAACAGGTTGCAGTCACAAAAAAATTGCGCCCATTTTAGCCGTGAGGCTAATCGTACAGAATCAGTGACGGTTATGTGTCCACTACCTAATATTCCTTTAACTTCAAAGGTGTCGTATGCAGCTGCCCTGCGCTTAAGCGTTCAACAAGAAATCGCGAAAAAGATTGTGAAGCCTAAGGCTCCAATCTCTCAACATAATAAGCCAATATCACAAACTACCCCAACTCTAAATGCGTGTAATGAGCCAGTGTTGCAACCACTAAGTTCTAGTGAGTCTATGTTGGTGAATTTATTACAGACCTTGAATCAATCAATCTTAATGATGCAAAACTCTTTTCAAGAGATGATGAAAATCCATATGAAAATTTTGGATAAGTTAAATTCCCCATAATGGCTCATTTAAAAATAACTCACGGAACGGAAACGGCGTTTCACAGCACAAACTAGATCTGATGAAGTATCTAGAGGACAACAATGTAGATGTGATGTTAGTCTGTGAGACTCATTTGACTAGCAAAAACAACTTATTTATACCAGGCTATATAGTTTATACAACAAATCATCCAGATGGAAAGGCTCATGGTGGAACATGCATTATTATAAGAAAGCGTATTAAACACCAGACCCTAGAGTCGTACTCATCTAGTTATTTACAAGCTACTTCGGTCAGGTTGCAAATGCGTTATGGTAATCTGACGTTATCTGCTGTATATTGTCCTCCACGATTTTCTATATCTGCGGATGTTTTTTAAATTTCTTTGATAGCCTTGGAGCACGATTTTTGGCGGCCGGTGACTATAATGCTAAACACACTTATTGGGGGTCACGTTTAGTAAATCCAAAAGGTCGGCAACTTTACAGCACTCTTGTAAATTGTCAAAACAAGCTAGACTTCGTTTCTCCGGGTAGGCCTATACTGGCCGGCGGATCCAAGAAAAACTCCTGATATCATCGACTTCGGTATCACAAAAAATATACCAAGAAACCTCATATCAGCAGTTACTCAAGATGAACTCTCTTCCGATCACTCCCCCGTTGATATCGTTTTACTCGATTTTCCAATATTTGAGGATCGCCCTTATAGACTCATATCTAAGAAAACTAATTGGTTGCAATATAAAAAGTATATTAGTTCTCACATTGAAATTGCACCTGTGATCAACTCTGAAAGCGATATTGACAAATCTGTTAATGAATTAAGTTCCGTATTGGTAGCTGCAGCTGAGGTATCAACGCCTGGGATTGTTGCTCACAAGTTCAATAGAAAATCGTTCTCAAATAGGGAAATTGAAGAACTGGTTGCTTCCAAACGACGATTGAGAAGAGAATGGCAACAGCACAGATCTCCTTCTGCTAAACAAAGGCTAAAAGATGCAACAAAAAAACTAGCCAAAGCAGTTTTAAGCGACCAGCTCGAGGCACAAAGGCGCTATATCTATAACCTATCACCCACAAACACTAGATCTTCACTTTGGAAAGCGCAAAAATCGCTAAAAACTCCTATGGAGCTGGACTCACCTATTAGAGACAGAAACGGAATGTGGGCTCGGTCTGATGAAGAGAAGGCTAATGTATTTGCCAACCATCTTGAGCACGTGTTTCAACCTAATCTACCTACTAACAAATTTGTGCTTCCTCAACAAACAATCACAAATTCAGTAAATATGTCTCCATTAAAAACAAGCCCTAGTGAGATTATTTCTATTATAAGGACTCAACTGAAACCCAAAAAATCTGCTGGTTATGATAGAATTGTGCCAAAAATGATAACTGAACTTCCAAACGCAGCAATAGTTTTTCTCTCGTATCTTTTCAATGCTATCTTTCGAATTGGGTACTTTCCAAAGCAATGGAAGAAATCGGTTATTATAATGGTTCCAAAGCTCGGGAAGGATAAGACATGTCCTTCTTCATATAGGCCTATAAGTCTGCTTCCATGTCTTTCTAAGCTATTTGATAAGGTCCTTAAAGCCAAACTCAATCTCCAGTTACAAGCAAATAGTTCAATCCCAGATCATCAATTTGGTTTTCGAGCAAAACCTGGAACGATTGAGCAAGTCAACAAAGTAACTTCGGAAATAAAAACTGCCTTTGAACTGCGAGAATATTGCTCAGCAGTATTCCTTGATGTAGCACAAGCGTTTGATCGAGTATGGCATGAGGGTTTGATTTACAAAATAAATTGTTTACTACCCCAAAATATGCATAGAGTCCTGCAATCCTACATATCAAATCGAGTGTTTGTAGTAAGGCAGAAAAATTTCGTTTCAAATGAATTTAAGATAAAAGCAGGAGTTCCCCAAGGTAATGTCATGGGACCAACTCTATACATGTTATTCACTGCCGACATTCCAACAAGTAGGCAAATTGTTACTTCGACTTTCGCTGATGATACTGCCGTAATCAGTCGCTCCCGTTGCCCAGTTAAAGCTTTCGCAAGCTTAGATGCTCATCTTAAAAGCCTTCAGGAGTGGTTATCCAACTGGAGGATTAAAGTCAATGAGGGGAAATGTAAGCACATTACATTTACATTGAACCGACGGACTTGTTCTCCAGTAACATTAAATGGTGTTACAATTCCTCAAACCCAAGTGGTAACTTATCTTGGCGTTCACCTGGACAGACGGCTTACCTGGCGTAAGCATATAGAATCTAAAAAGGTACATATGAAACTAAGGGCTCAAAGTCTTCACTGGCTAATCAATTCTAAATCTGGACTGAGACTTGAGTACAAGGTGATGCTGTATAACTCTGTTATTAAACCAATTTGGACTTATGGTTCTGAATTGTGGGGTACCGCGAGTGAAGTTATACAAAGAGCACAATCCAAGATACTTAGAACAATCACGGGAGCGCCATGGTATATCAGGAATGAAGACATTCACAAGGACCTGGAAGTACCACCTGTCAAAGATGAATGTTCCAAGCGTAAAGCTATTTACATGGATAAATTAGTTCGGCATGTTAATCCCCTAGCCAGAGTCCTTGTCCATACAAGGAACTCATCTCGACTGATCCGTAACGATCGTGCTGCCCTTTTGATTAATTAGAGGCTCGTAGTGCCAAGTGAACTCCTTCCTCTTCATTGTAGGAGGGACACATGTGTATTAGTTTTATAAGATTTGTAACCTTATTGTTAGTCCTATGTATTATATAGGAGATTCAGTAAATACTAAAAAAAAAAAAAAAAAAAAAATATACCCCAAAATTTAATAGTAATACAATTTTTTAATTTAGTTTTTACAGAGTTTCGTTATATCTAGAAGAATTCAGTACTGAAAAATCAAACCTGAGACCTATATAGAAAAATTGGGTTGAATATCGACTTGAAAATAATGAGTTTATTGTCCAGTGAAAGATTAGATTTTCGATTTATGAGGGGATACAAATAGTTTTGTTTATCTTATCCAGAGTTTTACCAATGTGTACATTATAAGCGTAAGCTATTGGTCCAATGGATGTCAGTATTATTAATATTTAGGTTAACATTGGGCATGTGAATACTATTCCTCCGCCTTGTGAAGTAGATGACACTAGTCTTGCTAACGTTTAACAAAATTTTCCATTTTTTGTAGTATATATCCAGGGCCGCTAAAGAGTTTTGAAGGGTATTGTGTATATCTGCATACATGTTACCCGTACAGTAAAGCGCTGTGTCATCAGCAAAAGTTGATACAATGCAGTTTTCAAAAATAGGTATATCAAAGGTGTACACATTATACAATATTGGATGCAATACATATCCCTGCGGAACCCCAGCAATTACATTCTTGGTTGCGATTCAATTCCACTTAATTCGGCGAAAAAATGTAGGTGGATAAGAAAACTTTGCACAATTTTTGTAAGGTAAATGGGCGTATTTACAATCATCAATTTGTGTTCAAAGCCGTCATGCTATACTGTATCAAAAGCTGCTTGTATGTCTAAAGTAACCAGTCCGATTGACTTCTTATCTTGCATATTCTACTTAATAAAACTTTTAAGCTTGAGAAAAGGATTAATGCAACTCATATTGGCTCTGAAACCAAATTGAATCGCAGGTATAATAGAATATGCTTCTAGATGCAAGTTAAGTTCCTGCCATATGATTTTTTCAAAATTTATTTGAGAAGCAGCATAAAAAGCTGATAAGGCGGTAGTTTTTGTATGAGTCAGGTAGTTCTCCTGGTTTAGGAATGGCTATGATTTTGGTTGTTTTCCAGGATTTCGGAAAGTAATCAAACTAAAGGCAATATTTAATGCTGTAAGCAAGAAAACGGTTAACACTAAGTGGTAATTTTGTACTACGAATATTAGGAATATTGTCTAAACCTGGAGATTTCTTCGTCTTAAGTGTATTTTATTCTTAACATCATCAGATGATACAGATGGTGCATGGTGATGATTGTTAAGTTCATTTACAGAAGCCTGTATAGTGCGCATGGTTATGCCGTCTGAAAGAGACTCAGATAATTTGTGTTTTTCTTGAAAATATCTCCAAGTATATTGGCTTTTTCATGCCTAGTAGAGAAAAATCTATTATTGTATACGAAGCTTGGTACAAATTGTTTTCGATTTTTAGTTAAGTTTGGTTATTGTCCACCTAGATTCATCATGTTATTATTCCAAGTGATGTCATTTTGAACAGATATTTTTATTTAATTTCATAATGCAGATAGTTTAGTGGGCTTTATAGATAGGTTGCCTTGTGCTAAACCAGTGTCTTCTCAAAACTTTTCTATTTTTAATTAGGTCATTGAGGTTATTAGGCAATTTCTTACAAATATTTTGAAAAGGCTTCCTAGGCACTGCAATTTGGAGTGCTGAGGCTACTTCTGTTGTACGCGAGTCAACCATTTTATCAATTAATTCAATGGTGGAAATCGCAGTTTGGTAAGACTGCATGTCTCTAAAATTACAGTTTGAGGTTCGCTTAAAAAGAATGCAAATAGCTTTCGAGTACATAAGAAAGGTGTTTTCAACCATATTTGGCTTGGAAGCTACCTTAGCAATTACCGGAAGGTGATCTGATGCAAGGTCTTTACAGGAATTCGATTCAGTTATCAAGTTAGGAGAGTTTGTGATGAAGGTTTTGCTTTGTAGCTTGCTGGAATATACGTCGGATCTTTTGGGTATTGTAATTTTGTCAATGTAGGACAAATCATAAAGAATATTTCCCCAAGAGTTTGCCTTACCGCAATTCCACAATTCCAATTATTATTTACTAAGGCAACGAAAATTAAAACTAGCACATCATATGTAATTAATCTACAGTAGATAAGTAGCATTGTTCCTAATAAACTCCGTAAATATTAATGTAAATAACCAGCTAAGTGAAAATCTAAGTTTTCAACGGAATAAAGCTAGATAGAATTGAATTGAAATTGAATTCTCAATACTGATTCGCTTGTCAATGCTGATTTCAACTTCTCATATGCCACCAATCGAACATATTTGACAACGGCTTGCCCATCACCGCATACAATCAATTTTCGGAAGTATGACGTCAACCCGATGAATCCTTATATCGCCTTTTTGTCATAGTAATATCCCGAACCTTTTCTTTACTTGATTTTATTGTAGTATTTTCAATGGCATATCCTAGAAAGTTTACTTTTTGCTGAAGCCATAGGCACTTACTCAAGTTCAATCTTAACCCATTCTTCCACAGTGTCTCTACTCGGGATAATAACATCGTCCATGAATACGATTGCATCATTATTCGTAATTGACTTCCTACGCAACTCAACCACAGACAGTGCAAGAATCTGGTCCAGTTCCATTTTTACAAGATAATCTTCTTATTAGAGTTATGTTAAATATAAATCACTAGCGTTACCCGGCATGCGTTGCTACGCCCCTAACACATAGTTGACAATGCGAAAAACATGGAGTCTCTAAATTTATTCCAGCAACGCGTAACGACTGTTCTTGAGCGTTTTTGATTGTCATGGTGAAAGCAAAATGTACAGGAAACTGTAGCCGTTTGAATTCGAAGGGCAAATAAGCGGGAATCATTAGAATACGCAGAATCAGGACGTGTTCTCCTTTATATTTGCTATTAATTATGGATGCTTCAATCACATTCGGTATCAGGTTTTTCATGGAAAGTCTGGTTCCATTGCACAACTTTGGCGTGTTCAGATTTCGAAGGAGCATTATTTGTGAACCAAGTTTCAAGGTCAGTTTGTGCGGTGGCATTCCACGTAGCTCTAATGCATTGAAAAATTTGACTTGATCTTCTCCTGTAACTGTATCAATGGATTTATACTCTATAACTTTTTTTTTTTTTTTGTTATTCCCGATTGGATATGTACTATTGTTTTCCTACATCTTATATCTTAAATATAAAAGTAAACACTAAGTATAATATATTTTTAACGATAAGACGGGAAAAGGCAGTGGACAATATCGAACATTTTCGAATGGTCTCTTGAATAATGGTCAGGATTACTGGGTGTCTTAGGCCTCATTTTTGAGAGCTACTTGCGGCAGGCCAACAACCGCAAGATGCCTCTCAGCGCCACCCGTAACCTAAGTTAGGTCAGATCGACTGGTCTGCTTCGTTTTAAGCGTCTATGTCTAGACAATTCGTGAGATGGAAGGTCTGTTATTTCTAGATTGGTATATCGCTCTAATGTTTTGTGGTACCTCCTGCTAGCATTAATGATTTCTTCCTGAATCATAGTTACGCCGAGATCCTTGTGAATTTCATAGTTAGATATAAACCAGTCCGCATTAACTATTGATCGAAGTATTTTCGATTGTTGACGCTGAATAATGTTAATGTTAGTTTTCTTGGCTGTACCCCATAATTGCATGACGTACGTCCATATAGGCTTAGTTACACTATTGTATATTCCTAATTTCCCATTGGTTGTCAACTTAGATCTACTGTTAAGAAGCGAGTATAGCTGCTTAAATTTTAATATGAATTGATCTCTCTTTTTCTGGATATGATGATTCCACGTCAGTTTACTATCAATATATATGCCCAGGTACTTAGCCACATTGCTTAATGGAATGTCAGTACCTTTTATTTTTAATTGTCTTGGCTGATAAGCTGTCCGTGTTGTGTATATCACTTGCACCGCTTTTAGTTCATTCACTTTTATTTTCCATTTATCAAGGCTAGTGCATTCTTCGTCAAGAATATTCTGCATTTCGATTGAATGTCGTTATTGATTCGATTGACGTCATTATTCTTCGCAGCTGAGATAACACGCTCGCTCAGCCAATCGTGGCTGTTGATGTTGTTGGCGACGTTTGGGAAAACTTTATTTTTAAGATCTTCAATTGATGACTGAAGTTGACAGAAATGCGGTGGGAAAAATGTCTCCTGTGTTACAAGATCAACCGGAAGTTTGCCATTGCCCTTATCCAAAAGCTGCTGAGCAAATTTTTCTGCAGAATCATCTCTAAGTAATTGTATACGCGTATTGGTTACCAGTGTTATTTTCTTCACGTGTCTCCAGAGAGTCGAACTCTTCAGGCATGCGGACAGCTCATCTGCTGGTGCTGATTTAGGAATGATGGGCAAAGTTTGGGGAAAATCACCGGCGAGCAGTATTACAGATCCGCCCATTGGACGTTGATCGTTTCGGAAGTCATGCAGAGGGCGATCAAGTGCCTCAAGTCCTTTCTTATGGGCCATAGTACATCCCAAATAATGAGCTATGTTTTCAAAACGGTTGCCATTTCAGATGATTTTCCAATGTTGTATAGAGGATGAGCAGCTAGATTGAAATTCAATGGCAGCTTGAGAGAAGAATATGCTGTGCGTCCTCCATTGAGTAGCGTTGCTGCAATTCCCGATGATGCCATAGCCAATGCAATCTCATGCTTCATTCGTATTTCTGCGACTCCAAATTGAGTAAAAATGTTTTTCCTGTGCCTCCTGGAACATTAAGGAAAAGTAGTCTACTATTTTCGGCTTGTACATGCTCCATGATGAAGTCATACGTAAATCGTTAACCGTTTGTTAAAAGCCTTTTGAGTCTCAACATAAACTTGCAGCGCATCGACTTCGTATTATTTTTTCGAAATACGACTTTATCGACAACATTCCGTAGGCTACGTTTCGGTGGAAAAAGGCAAAGTTGTTTGAGGATTTTGTTGTTATTGGATATACACATATCTTCAAGAGATATCTGTTCGTTGAAAATGTGTTCAGAATGCTGTACATCTAGGGTGGGGTTGTATTGATTTTGATAGTTGTTGTATGTCCTCCATCACCTGGTTTTCGTCGTCTATACAGCGGATAAGCATCGGCACCAGTTTGTGTTTCTTTCAGCAATTCACGTGGATACTTTTTTGTGCATTTTCCGTCTTTCATGAATGGCGAATGTAGGTTGTGTAGTCCACATGGTCCATGAATCATATTCTTTTAAATAATCAATAAATAATTCTGGATCTTCTTTTGGGTCTCATAGATCAGCACTAATTATATCGTTAATTAGAGTTGGTACAATTTTTTCAACCAACCAAATTAAGATATGAGCAGGTGGTAGACCTCCATAAAAATTAAAAACGCATCAAACCATTAACATTATAATGATCATCATTTGCAGAAACAAAAGATAAAAGAACATTAACAATGAAAGAACGTATAAAACGTTTTGTGCTTGGTCTTGCAGTGGTTTTTTTAAAGGGCCATCCTAATCAAGGGCCATTCTAATATATTTCCTGAAAATAATTGTTATTTTGAATTAAATTGAATTTAATAGGTTTAAGTTAGGTATAGGTAAATTCTGTTATCAATTTAATTTTGAAACTGAAAGAATCATATGCAGAGGTATTCTTTTTTGGTCTGACGATCATCACGAGGAAGCGCTTACATTCTTTTAGCGTTCCATCGAGGAATTCGTCGTATACAGAATCTCCCAGTTAGGATTCATCATTTTGGCCCCCAGCAGGGACCTGGAGGACAAGGTCCATTACCTGAAGAACGTATCGTGGGAGCATTAACTAGGCCAGGAAGGGCCACGAAAGTTTAACACAGTGACGGTGAGTTTTGCAATTGATGACCAGTGCTTTTCTTTGTGTGTGACTTTATGTGTGTGCGCGAATTATTGTGATAAAAATTTCATGTTTTTATTTGCCTTTGGTTTCCGATTAAATTAATATGAAAGTGCATATCCTCACTTTTGGGTAGGGTCTATTTTATCAATTTATACAGGGGCACACATATTGTCAATGTCTCTTTTCTTTTTTATAAATTGTATAATCGAATACATACACGAATACAGTCGTAGTGGTGTGAAAATAATTTTGACTCAATATCGTTACCCGGTGTTCTTTCTTTTGATGATTTTATAAATACAGAGGTTCATATAGATGCCACTCTATATATATGTATGTATATATAAGAGTGTATTTCTGATAATTCATTGTTACGGGTTACATATCATAAAATAGAAACATAATTTGAAGGTCAAAGAAGGCCATAGGGAATATATTATTGGCTGACAGAATATATAAATATATAAATAAAGTGCGGTTACTTTAAGACATTGCACGCTTCGTTTTTTCTATTCCGCTTTGTGCTTTGTTTGGTGGTAAATAGTTTTTGAACTTTTTTGGAGCTTTCGATCAAAGTTTTGGATAATCAATAGAAAAAAGTGCAGGTGTTCAATATTTTCAAATTTAACAAACGTGTGAGGAGGACATTATCGGGAAGCTCCATAGTGAGATTCCCAAATTGCTCTGAGCCACTAAGAAGTGTTGGAGCCTCAGTGCATGAGCGAAATTAAATATTTCATTCCCCATCATCCAATAATACGACCGAATAGCATTACAACTAAGTTAAGAGTGATTTTCGAAGCGTCATGCAAGTTGAGTAACGGACGATCACTGAACGACTGAGGCCAACTCCCCATCTAAACTTATTCAAGATACTTGTGAGATTTCAATTTTATAGATAGCACTTATATCAGATATAACTAAAATGTATCGACAAATTTTGCAAGTAGAAGGTGGTTGTAATTATCAAGTAATTTTGTTTAGGTCGAAATCATCTGAGCCAATACAAGTTTTACTTTTGCGCAATGTTACTTATGAAATAAGTTCCGCTCCGTATTTGGATGTGCGTTGTTTATATCATTTGGCTGAGTTAATAGGAAAGGAGTATCCTTTGGGGTGCCAGGCTTTACAGATTAATTTCTACATAGATAATATGTTAGGAGGAGCAGTTTTTATAAAAGAGCTTTGTGAGTTGAAGTCGCAACTGACAGCTATATTGAATAGTGGCAGACTCGAGCTTCATAAGTGGCGTTCAAATTGTTCTACTATTCTAGATGAAACGGAAGACCTTGGAAACCTGGCCATAGTTGGGCCTGATTGTTCAAAGACATTAGGAATCAACTGGCATTCGAAAAAAGAAAGGTTTGATTTTTCTTGTAAGGCCGAATATGCGACGTCAATAACGAAACGTTCGGTGTTGTCGGAATTGTCAAAACTTTGTGATCCCCTTGGATGGTTGAATCCTTTGGTGGTGCTAAAAAAGAATTTATGCAACAATTTTGGTTACTGAAGTGAGTGAGTGGGACGAAGAATTGCCACCTGATATTCAAAACCAATGGAAAATATTTCGAGGAGAATTAAAACCGGTGGAAAAGTGTACGATACCTAGTTTTTCCTGATGCTGAAATTTCTTCTATCGAACTATGTGGATTTTCTGATGCTTCGCGTTGTAGGGTAATTGATAATTCAAGGACTGTTTATGTAAATTTCATCGCCGCGAAGTCAAAGGAGGCTTCAGTAAAGGTCGCGTCATTGCCTAGGTTAGAGTTGAACCCGGAATTGTTTACAGTGCAGTCGGTTAAGAAAATTTATGCGGGTGCATAAACCAAAATATTTCAAAAACTCATCTATTGTAGGTTAGGTTATTTATGTCGCCAATCGTGTAGCTAAAATTCAACGTTTGACTCAGATAAAAGAATGGTTCAAAATAGAGTGCAAGCTTAACCCATATCATAGTGTCACGGTGTATGTATCCATCAGAGCTGAAGGAGTGTAGTCTGTGGTGGAAGGGGCCTACATTTTTAAGCCACTTAGAAAGTGAGTGGACAAACGTTGAATGGCTTTCATCAGAATAATTGGCAGTAAAACAGCGTAAATTCACATTTAATTTAATTGAATCAGTCTCTCAGAACCTTGAAGATATAGTTTCGAATTATAGTTTCGCAAATTCATTTCTCAAATAGAATATTGTCTCTAATTTATCGCTGGAATTCCATGATCATAGGCCATAGAGTTGCTTGTTTAGGGGCGTTGAAGGTTCACGAATTGGAAGGTGGTTTTTTATATTGTTTATAATATCCAGAATGTATGCTTTATGCGCTTGTAGACTAAAGTATTGTACATCGCCCTAAGCGCATGTATACATACATAAATATACATATTGCATAAACACAATATAGCCCTTTATTTTTAGCTTATAAAAACGAAAATAAATAAAAAAGAGTCTCATGGCAGACACGGTCGGACTCAGATTGTTTCTGATTTCTAAATGGCGACCAAGACGTCGGATCTGTTTATTTTTACAAGAACACAACTGCAAACAGATAAAAATAAATGTTTGTACTTTCTATAAAATAAAACTACAGAACGCCACTAAAAATGAAAATTTCGACCTAATCAGAGAGACATGGTGCACAAGTTTAAACAAATGTTACAAATTAAATTGTAAATATAATC
The DNA here is from genome assembly GCA_037043295.1 of Amiota minor. Lineage (NCBI taxonomy): Eukaryota > Metazoa > Arthropoda > Insecta > Diptera > Drosophilidae > Amiota > Amiota minor. The sequence goes on from JBAMAW010002248.1 coordinate 158,749, forward strand.
ACTCATTATAATCAGAAAAAATGGTGCACAAGTTTATTAAAATATCACAAACCAAATTGTAAATATAATCAGAGAGACAGGGTCTGAAGAAAACGAAGGTGACGACGTTGTAAAAATACTAAACCACGCATACCATGAACGATAAGTAAACAAAAACGGCAGCGGAGATGACAATAAAGTGCCAAAACATGGAGCATTTCTATCAGATTCAGCAGCTACAGCAACAAGCTGCTCCAGTGCAGCAACAACAAATAACACAACATAAAGTCGTTGTACAACAAATTGGGCAATAAAAATTTAAAGAAATTAAGAGTAGCGCTACTCAAGCCGGTGACCATAGTAGAAAAAACTTTTCCACTATACAAAAAAAAAAAAAAAAACAAACAACAATATCAAATTTTAATTTTTTCTTAAAAACCTAATCGAACAACAAAATATACAATAATATAATTTTCTGTTAACTTCTAGTTTTTACTTTAAGTTAGCATTATATAAATAAATAAATAAATATACATTAATAAGGTATATATTACGTTACGCATACTGCTTGGGCAGGATCAAATCACGCTTATATTGCGAATCAAACTACTGACACTGCAATAATATATATCTCACAGAGTTTTCAATGCGATGTGCTGGCACTTTCCAACCGAGTGGAAGGAATGATACCCAAACCAGGAAAGAATAAGTTGCAAACTTCATTATATAAACTTTTAAAATATCTGTTTGGTTATCAACGCATGAGAATTGATATGAAGGAGGGAACAGAAGAAAGCTCTCCTACTTAGTCTGTTTTATGCTCTCTGTTTGAACAATGTTATGTGGCCTATCATTTTTCGTCTAATAATTTGCGTTGTTATAAGTAAAACTTTTAGTATATAAAAGACAAGACAGAAATTGGCAACAAAAGCATAATGCGAGTGTAAAACAGAAAACAAAACAAAAAAAAAAAAAGAAACAATTTTTATTTTCGAAATAATAAATAAGATAAGAAATCAAATTAATGTGGAAAAGAAATACTTATTACAACAAAAAGCGGTAAATTGGTTTCGGGAACTTTATCAAATAAGAACAGTTTTATCGGTATTTGTTTTTTGGTGTATATTCGCGGTTATTCGTCATTTTATTAGTTCGGCTAGGTATACTTTTTATCACCCTAAATGGAAACCAATGCTAGTAAGGTGAACTCATCGGAGTCTGCAGCCATGGAAAAGCAGGTTTCCTCCTGTAAGAAGAACCATGTTTCAGATCGTTGTGTA